>OV277349.1:25456434-25823934 GCA_922984085.1 Sicus ferrugineus
AAGTTGACAGAAGTGAAAGTGAAAGAAATAGGAGTAAATAATAAGTTAAAGCTGAAAGAAATAAGAATAGATTAGTATTGAGGAAAGCTGACCTTAAAGTATGTGACAATAGCCTGCCCAAATTATTCCACCCCAGAAATTGACTTGATGTTATTAGGTAAGGAGTTCCATAGTCTGACAGCGTTGACAAAAAAGAATCTACTTGAATTCAATAATCTACATTCTTGTGTAATAAGCAATAAGCCCCAAAGTCTAATTTTTGATAAAGATAGGAGGGTGTCTTTGAGTGTATCAGTTTATGCAAAAATAAGCATGTTCTTATCCTTTGATAGCAAAAGATATCATAGCCTAATATCCCATTTCTATATTTCCCTAAGTGGTCATAAGTTCGGATACCAAACACATACCTCGTGACGGGATTATATGCTATAGATAATTTTAAAGAGGAACAAGAATCTTACTTGCTGTAAACTTCAGCACAATATGTTATAAAAGGAAGAATGAGTTGGATAGCGAGCTTACGTCTGGTATCAACCGGAGTGTACTTAGAAAAATACCTCAACTTTCGTAGGGTGTATATATATAATAGCCCAGATTCTTTGCAGTTGTTACCATATTTAATTGTTGATTGCCGATTAGTACTTTCGGAGTGTCCAAAAAAGTAAATTTACTGTTAAAAACAGGGAGTATTTGTGTTTTGGAAACATTGATTTTAAGGCTATTATTATCTGTCCATAAAAACTGGATAGGTCCTCATTGAGACGATAGACTAGGTCATCGTTTAAATTGCTCTCGCCAGATATGTACACTTGGATATCATCTGCATAACCATGCATTGAGGAATATTTACAAACGATAAAAATATCATTGATAAACAATGAGAATAAAAGATGCCCCAGAACTGATCCCTGCGGAACGCCACTGCTGACTGGTCTAAAGTCTGAGTAATAATTTTTGCTCATAACTCGCTGCATTCTTTCAGTCAGGTAGCTATTTAGTAAGCAGATAGCACCATGCCAAAAGCCAAACAGATGCTTCAGCGTACAACATAATAAATCATGATTCACAATATCAAATGCTTTCGAGAAGTCTATCAAATATAAGGGACTAAAGAATCCCTTATCATAAAATGGTCTCAGGTCTTCATATACTTTTAATGTAGCAGTAGCACAGCTGTGTCCTTTGCGAAAGCCAGAGTGAAGTGGACTTAAAAGACTATTACTTTTTAAAAAGATTGATATTTGTTCAGCCATGATCGATTCTGCAATTTTTGCCAACGGCGAAAGAATGCTAATCGGTCTAAAATCCTCAACACTAGAAGCATTTGTCTTTTTGGCAAGAGGTAGTACTATCGCAGTTTTCCACAAGGAAGGAAAAATATAAGTTGTGAAGCAATGATTCAATAAATGCGTGAACGTACCAACAACGTACGGAAACACTATCTGTAGAAATCTCAAGCTTTTCCCATCCACACTAATCGAGTTAGACTTCAGTTTATATAACGTTTTTATAACCTCATCCTCATCCACATGTGTAAACTGAAAGGAGTTAGTCAAAGAGGAAGGCACAGCTGATATTTTTTTCAACAGTACTATGAATGATGTCATCATCAACATCAACGTTAAGTCGTAGAAAGTGATCATTAAGAATGTCCGGTTGAATCTCACATGGTCTTATCTTACAAGTACTTAAGCCATGCCGTCCCAGGTTCTTCCAGAGTGTTCTAGTTGGAGTGGACGAATTTAGGCTTCTGGAAAAATATTTCATTTTAGCTAGCCTAAGTAAACGGACAGACTCATTCCTAGCGTACCTATAGCTCTCCCATCGCTCAGGGCTTGGGTTCTTTCTCCAGTTGCCACGTAACCTGTTTCGTTTACGAATTGAATCCAAAACCTGACGGGTAAACCACGGGCATGAATTGCTTTTAACTACTATTACCTTTAACGGAACATGATTCAGAAACAGTTCATTTATTGTATTAGTAAAGTATTTCAATTTTTTATTCAAAATTCAATATCAACATTAACAGTTGGTAACAAAAAATAAATCTAAAAATGATATATCAAGAACCTTTTTTTTAAACCCAAGCTACCTTATAAATTTGGTTTAATGTATAAACGCATACACTAGTAGATATTAAATATTCATGTCTTAAATAATAACGTAAATTTAATTCTTATATTTCAAAATTTATATGAAATTAAACACATCAAAAATTTTTTAGTGGTAACATCTGTAGTATGTGGAACACCAGAGAACCCAAAAAATGGAAAATCTACTTACACTTCCTTAGCTTATAACTCTGTAGTAAGCTATGAGTGTCGTTATGGTTATACACTTGTTGGAGAAAGTTCAAGCAAATGCGGGGCTGATAGAAAATGGAGTGGGGCATTGCCTGTTTGCCAAGGTAGGAAAGAAATATGTTTAAATGCAATACTAATCATATGCTTTACAACATTATTGTAAAGCGAACCAAACATTATTATATATGCTACCAAACATTATCAGGCCTATTCTCGTAGTTGGCACGAAGTTGTCAAGAAGAGTTGCTAAGTCCCTTGTAAATGCTTTTTATGTTAATATTGTGGTGGTCAATTAATATGCTAAAAGCTCTTCTAATTCACACTAGTTCAGTGACGAATAGAATGTTCAGAAATGAGCTATTCAGAGATACCGGTGGGTTACGATATAAAAAATATTTGGGTATAATTTAGATTCAATTAATAAATTCACTTTTTTTCAATTTCTTACTCGATTTTGAAGTTTCATAAATATATAAATAGAAATAACAAACAAGTAAAAGTGCTGTCTTCGGCCAGGCCGAAGTCTAAGTACCCTACACCCAAGGAGCTAAAAAAATAATAATTTCGCCAGTTATAAAGTTTTGTTTGTATAAGTAGGCGGACCACGCAAATTTTTTGCAAATATTTTGTTAATGTCTCTAGGTACCTCGGGATAAAATCACGTATAAATATTTTGCACCGTTTATGAGATATTGAGAAGTTTTGTATGAGTGGACTTCTCACGCACACTTTTCGCAAGCAGGTAGGTAATGTCTCCAGATATGTCGTGATAAAATTATATCTTAATATTATCAATGTCGTGAGTTAAAACTTATAGGGGATAGTAGCGTATCCAGCTCTATTGAAACCTTGGAGCGTCGTCGTGATGTAGGGTGTGTATCATTATTTTACCGTTACTTTCATGATAAATGTTCATCTGAAGTAGCCAGCCTGATTCCTCCAGTTCACGTATTTAGCAGATTTTTTCAGATATTCAGCCTTTTTTTGTCACGATTCCGTTCCAACGAACCACGCATTATCGTGAGAATTCGTTTTTCGGTCGCGTCATTAGATTGTGGAATAATCTTCCTGCGCATGTCTTCCCGCCCACTTACAGCGTCGAAACCTTTAAGCGAAGTGTAAACTGTCACTACTCCCTCTTTCCCCCTTCCCCCTAACCTGTCATCCTTTCCGAACTAACTAATGCTGTACATGGATAGGGAGCATCCCCTGAGCTTGGTTTTATCTAGCATTAGAAAAATAAAAAAACATATTGATAACTTTTTTATAGCCGGTTTTCCTTTTTTGTAGTCGGGTTCTGCTGACACAGTTTCTTTTTGCTCCCGCGTTTCCTTGTTTACGCCTCCGGTTTCGTTTGAGCGTCAGCTGCTGTGGTTGGCGGGCTTCTATACCCTGAACCAGACGACCTTTTAAATATACTATTTCGAAATTAAATTCTTGAAGCTTTAAAAGCCATCTTTGATGTCTTTGTGCGAATTCTTTACCCTTGTATTTGTCATTTATGATTTTGATCGGTATATGATCTGTCCCAATGTTAAATTTATTGCCATGTAAGTAAGGCCTGAAGTAATTCACTGCATAGACAAGTGCTAAGAACTCTTTGTCAGTGTTGCTATAACTTTTTTCATGTTTATTTAATGTTCCCGACACATAACATATTGGCTGACTCTGCTGCGATAGCACTGCTCCGATAGCATAATCACTGGTTTGTTTCAACAAACTGTTTGTCAAACTCTGTATACTTTAATATTGGATGACTTGTTATGAGATTCTTAAGTTTTTCGAATGCTGTGATGTATTGAGGATCATTAGAATTAATTTAATTTTTTTTAAGGTACTTAATCATTGGGTATGCTACCTTGGCGTAATTGCTTTTGAATTTTCTGTAAAATCCAGTTATTCCTAAAAAACCCATAATTTATTGTTTTGTCTTTGGTATTGGTCATAATGTTTTTTTGTCTTTGGTATTGGAATTTCCGGAATTGCTTTTACTTTTTCCGGATTTGGCTTCATTCCTTCTTTTGTCAGAATGTGTCCTAAAAATGCAGTGCTTTTTTTCATAAAACTACATTTGTCGGACTGAATTTTTAAGTTATTTTGTTGCAACTTAGTAAAAATTTTACTTAGCGATGTTCCTCCAAAGTAGTAGAAAAAAATATCATCAGGATATCATCTTAAGATATCGTTCATTAGTCTTTGAAACGTTGCCGGGTCGTTTTTTAATCCAAATGACATTCGAACGTATTCATATAGACCTGCCGGCGTAACAAAAGCAGTTTTTTCTATGTCCTTTTTAGCTAACAGAATTTGATGATTCTCCTTTGCCAAATCGATCGTGGTGAAATATTGAGCTTTCCCAAGTTTATCCAAAACGCTATCTATGTTTGGAAATGGATATTTATCATCGATTGTGACTTTATTGAGATGCCTATAATCAACAACAATCCTATACTTTTGGACACCGGAGCTATCTAATTTCTTTGGGACACTATTATAGGGGAGCTATAGCGACTTTTACTCTTTCTAATGATACCTTAAGCTTCCATTTCTACCATTTACCTCCTCACTTCTGCTTCATCTTTAGGTGGGTACCGATATAATTTAGAATTTATTGGCTCATTTGTTGTTGTATTTATTTCATGTGTAATTGTTGTCGTACTCGTTGGTATGTCGTTTTCTTTATAAAGTAATTTATTATATTTTTTTATTAATCTTTCAATATCGTTTCTTTCACTTTCGTTTAAGTCTTCTAATTGCTCTTTTTGTATTTTACATTGTTCTAGTACATTAATTTCAAAAGATTTTGACAGAAAAGCTGATCCTTAAAGACTATTTTCTCTATATTGTTGACCATAAAATCCATACCTAATAAAAAATCATATGGCTTATTCATGGATATCGCAAGCCATTTCATTCTAGAATTGTCTAAGTACTGAAATTCCAAGGGACATTTAGTAGAAACCGTTTTGTTAAATTTATACACTCTGCCCTCTATTGTATATATTGGTGTTGTGGTCTCTTTTATTCTTGTATATTTATCTTCAGATATTCTGTTAGTATTAAGTAAACTTACTGTTGAGCCTGTATCTATTAACGCTAGAAATTCCTGGTTTTCTATTGTTACTTTAGGTAATATTTTATTATAATCCGAGGCTAGTTTATAAAAAAACATCTTCACATGTATTTGTTTTAGTTGGAGCTGCACTAACTACATCTACATCCATCGGTTCATTTCGACTGTAATGTCTGCTATGCCCACTGTATTATCCTGTTGGTTGGTTATTGTTGTTTTGTCCTTCTGCATCATGACGATAACGGTTATAATTATTGTTATTGTATGGTCTGTTATTTGAACGCTGTGTCGAATTATTGTTGTAAAATCTCTTTTCTCGTTCGCTTTTCTCTTCGTTTGTTCAGGTTTTGTCGTAACGGGTTTTTTTCGTATTCATAGTGATCATTATGAGGTAAGTGATAATTTTGTTGTTGGTAAAATTTTATCTTACATTCGGAATTATTTATTGCATGTTTTATTAAAAGTCTATGTTTTAAATTGCCCTCATCTTGACCTACAAAACTATGCACAATTTCTCTGATTTCTTGGATTTCATTTTTTTCATAATTGTATATGCAAGCATTCCTGAAACTAATTCCTACACTCTCTGTACTAACATGCCACTAAATACATAATTTATAATTTCAGAGTCATCTTCAAATGATGAAAATTCACGTATGTACTCTAACATAGTTGTTGTTTTATAATCTAAATCTTTTATGCTTCTTACTTCTTAAGACTATTGATAATACTCGTAATTTTCATTTGGGATTTAGTCGCTTGATAATGCTGCTTTAGCCGTTGCTTACACTCGTTCCATGTTGAAGGGGGGCTCACCTTTAGTATGTTTTTTGCCGTACCCTGGAACTTCAGATTAAAAATGATTTTATAAACTTCATAATGATTCAATAAAAGACGGCAAAGTCCCTACATCTCCTCGAAACTCCGGTAAGTATGGAATATATAACCTTCCCTCATAAAGTTTTCGTGCCTATGGCACTCGCGCCTTAAATCGTTTAAGTCAAATATCCGAACATGTAATAATTCATGTCGCAAAACTGGGGTCAGGTTATGCGTCAGGATTTCAGCAGTGCAGGGTCTCTCAACGGCGCTCCCAATCGATCATTCATCGAAAGCACATCATCTAACACATCGTCAACTTCTCACCCGATCTTTATTTCCGTCTACGGATGTTTTCGCTCAACTCGTAATCTGTCAAGTAATTTCGGAATTTGATGCGAAGTTGGTCGCAAAGGGCAGGCCAAGCCAATCGGCTTACTTGGCGATGATGTCGCCAGAACCAATGTTCTGCCTTTCCTCCGAAGAGCAAATGAGCTTGTTGACAGAGAGATGAGAAATCGTTATTTAGACACTGAGACGTCAGGGCATTTACGCGACAAATGAACTCATTGACGTTCATTCCTCCACCGTCTCCCGTAAATTTTAATCGCCACCCAGAGATGAGCGAGGAAAGTCTGTCCGAGTTTCCTCGGTGAACAAAAGGTCGCTGAGGTAATGGGGCTGCACTCGCTGTATTACCGTGGTGATCAGTTGTCGGATTTGAGTTAGTTGGGCGGGTGTACACGGCTGCTGTGGGAGCATCCGGAATTGTTATATTGTTGGCGGGTATCATCGCAAGCTAGCGACGTGCGCTCCCTAACGCCTCCCTACACTCGGCGGCAATCACCGTCGTCAACTCCTCCTTCACTCGCTGAACGGTCTGAGTCAACATTTCTTTTATGGAAGCCTCAGTTAACCTAGGTGAGGGAGAATTACCCGGAAAAGTAAACCCTAAAAGGTCTGCTTAGGTGTGTCTTGATCTACGAGCGACATGTGAGCATTTCGTGTTAGCGTTATGCTGGCAGGGGTATACGGATGTCGTTTGAGGCAGCCGTGTCTGCACCACCACGCGCGGGGCCGCCTACGCCGGTGGATTGATGTACCCGGTGGGATATCACCCGCCTCGTGGTGGTTCCCCTCGTCTGCGAGACGTTTCGTCCGCGGCTAATTGGACTATCTTGTGTTGACAACCCGAAAAGCCTAGTATTACAAGTCTGACATGTGGGGTAAGATTGATGCCATACCTCTAAACACGGCTTATGAAATTCGTATTGACAAACGGTTCTGGATAATTGTACCCCAAAGAAAAATAATCGCGCCTACAAATACCGCATTCCGGTGCAAACCGCCCTGTATTATTCCTGCTTCCATAGCAAAAAAAATAATATATCAAACAGAACTTTATCTTCAATCAAGTAGCTGGAAACCAAAAACTCCAGGCAGTTTGCCAAAACTTCAGAAAAAAAAATTCGAGAAGAAGACAAACTTTAGATATGTTTTATATGCTAATATTTCGACAAAAAAAGAAGTGATAATTCGTTAAAAGTTAAATTATCAAAAGATGCGTGCAGGTGATTCAGCAAGCACACCAAATTAAAAATTTAGGAACTAAATTACAGAGCAGCGATCCCCTCAGTCAAGCGACACGCATGCTTCCCCTCACTCCATCAAGGCGACAAAAGCCGTAGCCACGCCCATGATCATCCATGTCCTCCGTCAGGGTCCTCAGTAGCGACCACTAGAGAAAACATAAGAATTCAGGGGCTAAACTACAAAAAAACTCAATTGGCATCCAACGAGTCGCTAACGATTATTAACCATTAAGGGAAATCTCCAATTGAACAAGGCCTCAATATTAGCAATATTTTTCAACAATATACAATTGGTCAAGCGAGCATCTTTAGCGAGATGCGCAACCGATAAATCTCGCACTTGGCAAGGTCTCGAGCCAAGAGAATACTCAATTTAAAGTGAGTTATATTGAAAAATTCTCAAAAAAAAAACCATTAACATTAATGATTTCTTCTTCTGCGGAATGACTCGAAAGTCAAGCAATCGCAAGAAGAAATGATTCAGCGGTACGCATCGAACCGAAAATTTCAATCGCGTAAATCCAGCGAGAATCACTTAGAGAACACGAGAAAACCAAAAGGTAATTAATTTAATTACAAAAAAAATTTACCGTCACTACTGAACCGTTTGCTCCACTGTACTGAGACTCGGTAGAAATCGGACAGAACAAAAAAAAAATTTTTGTAGAGTGGGCAAAGTGGGCAGAGTGGAACCAGAACTCGGCCCCACGTTGGGCGCCATTTTGTAACGTTGGGGTTTGATGCTTATAAAAAAAATTCAAAAGGCCCGCTGTCGAGAGCTGCTTGGCTCACGTGGCCGTTCTCAGGGAAAGTGGGGGTTTCTTTAACCCCAACAGCGGATTGGATACCCCGGTTACAAATAAACCGACATAGAAGCCAAGACTTACCAAGGCGATACAGCCACTGGATGAAGATGAGCACAAATGCATAATCCTACCCTGACGGCGGACTGAGACGAATTCTAGAGTGGAAGGAAAGGGAGGGGAGGAGTAGGTTGTTGTTTTTCCTCCCCCCCCCCCCGTCTTTACCCACCCAACCTGGTTGGTGCGGTTGTTGCTATGCACCAGGCCCTTAATGGAGGTCGCTCAGCCCGGGGATTCGCTTACTCCATGTATCAATTTAATAACCCATAATGATACTCAACAATTTTTATTTTATATCATAATGAGTAATTTTATTATTCATAATTTTATTTCGGTAAATTAAACAAAAAAACTTATAAAATAATTTAATTTTTGTTTTAGAAAAACAGCGAAAACCAATGGAACTTCATTAATTCATAATAATTTAATTGATATCTCCTTAATTTAAAATTAAGAAAAGAAAAGGAAAAAAAAACAAAATTGCTAGATATGTTTTAATACATATTCAAAACGATCTTACACGTGGTATTCTATCTAAATTATCAACTACTCTATCTTATACATGGCAAATTATCTAAAATTCAAAGTTTCTTAAAATTAATACAGATTTCAAGTGTTACTCAAGGTTATTCAAAATGGTACCATTGTTAAAAATGTTGTTTCTCAGTGTCAAAATGTAACTTGTACATTATTTAAAATTATTGCAATTTAATTTCAGCTTTGTAATATATTAGAAAAAAAAATTATTATATTGACCAATTGTTTTCTGTTTTGAAAAGCGGTTGCAAATGTGTTTCCATGAATGAATTCAACTTCAAATTTAAGTACAACATACTTTTTCTTCACAAGTACGTGATGCCAATTTACAAAGCGGCCTTTAGAGTAATATGACAAATATACGCGTACCTCCGTAATTCTAGAAAGTAATTCACGCGCTAACCGAACCATTCGAAATTTATTACATTAAAATTATCACTCACCTGACTCCGGACAGTTAACTTGTGGCGCCACAACAACGTGCAGAATCGGTGCAGAATTTGAAAACTGAAATTATAGTTAAAATTATTTTGATTTGTTACAGAGACTCCTTTCTTACAGAGACATATTGTGTCTTACAGAGAGATATTGTGTCTTACGTATACATCAAACTGACTATCATGCCATCGTTTTTCAGCAGTTTTCTATATCTTTGTTCAACTATTTTGTTCAATTAGCAAGATTATTAATTCAATTTTTAGACTACAGTTATACTTGCTTACTCTCTCTTAATAATTAGGGTTACTGAAGTCTCGAAAGTTATTTCCTTTTTTGTTTTTCTTCCTTCTCTCCTAACATGAAAACTTTAGGATCCTCTAACTAAAATCTTTAATCCGGCACCCTATGCCTAAAACTGGTATTATTAATAACTAAATCGCTTATCTAAATATTCCTGCCTGCAATTCATAGATTTTTTTAAGAGTTCCATACGAACTGATATTAAAATTGAAAATTCGTTTAATTTTACCTTCACCGAAATAAGTCTTTGGATACAAATTGAATTTGGATTTCATTCACGTTTTTCGCATCAGTTCACTTAAATCTTAAATTGGTTATGATTAAAACGTACTAATTAAGTAAAAAAAGCAATCTCTGATTACAGTAATTTAGTACAAAATTCACTTAAATATAGTCGATAAATTATAATTAATTATAATACTTAAAGAAATGCAAATGTATTTAGTTGCCAAAGGTTTGGATAGCAGTAGAAATGCTATCGGTTCATCCAGGCAGTGGAAAGAAAACTTTGCAGACAAACTTGCCACAAAACACCAGCTGTCCGAACTGCGGATCCAACACGACTCTTCCAAATCAGACTCCCATCCCGACTGTGTGGCTTCATTTGGACAGCCACTTCTGCTGCATCCGTATTACTGATGCAGGTATTCGAGAATTCTTCACATTGCTGATAGGAGATTGAAAGTATCTGCTCATACAGTGGTTGCTCATAAAGTTTGTACTGCAAGATGACTAATTTGGCCAGCAGTTGTATATGCTGTTTAGACACAGGACTACGTTTTCAAGAGAGTTTTATGAGTTCTTGAGTTGGCGAGGAGGCAGTGAGCAACGAATGTATCAAACACACTCGCCAGTTTAATATTTTTGTCGGTGCTGTAGATTGCCAGCCCAGATGTTGAGCATGTTTCATTGTTCGTTTGATGAGATGCTGGAGAGCTTAAAGATGTTGAGATTTCTCATTTCACGGCTTTGCTATGGCGTGGTGATGCTGATGCAGATGATGATGCTGTAGAATGCTCTTTGAGTTGATATTCCTAATAGAATTTCTTTTCAGTTTCGTCATCAAAATTGACGATTTTTACTGTCTTGATAAATACTGTTATGATTTGTATGCGTAGTTGCTTTTAACGACACGAACATTTTGTATTTCGATAATTTCGCTTACTAACTCGAATTTCTTTGAAGCAAAAAGAAACACAATTTCAGTCTTTAATTTTAAGCTACAACCGCTGCCTACAAAAATGCGCACTCGGCTTCATTTAGATTTTCGACTCAACTGACTCAAGTATACTTTTTCCATGGCTTCGCCACCGCCAAGGCAGACATCGCTGTGTCGCGAAGCTCCCGTGTCTAGAGTAACTGTGACGAGTTCCCTCCCTAAGGCTACCTTGGCGTAAATCCGGTTTTGATTGTAGTTTAAGCACTTCGTGGGGTACGAGTA
This sequence comes from Sicus ferrugineus, assembly GCA_922984085.1. Lineage (NCBI taxonomy): Eukaryota > Metazoa > Arthropoda > Insecta > Diptera > Conopidae > Sicus > Sicus ferrugineus. Next base: position 25,467,801 of record OV277349.1, read on the forward strand.
GAGTCTATCTTGTTCGGTTCCAGCAGTCCTCGCCCCTGTTGGACACCCTGCGCTTCTCCCGAAGGTTTCTTGCAGCATTCGATCGCACGGACACCCTCCTTTCCACAAGTCCAACAGAAAAGCTTCCTTGCGTTTCGGCATTCTCGTTAAAAATGTCCACTTTCGCCGCATCTTCTACAGGCTGTTCGAAGGTCTCGCTGTTTTCCTGTGGTTTCTATGGTCATCATCCTGTGCGTCCTTAGTAGTTGTCGGCGCTGATTATGAATTTCTCGTGGAGGTTCGGGTTCCCTTCGTATGCCTTCAAAATCTTCACCCAATTCAATAAGATCCTCCAACGCAGAGAAATCAGACCTCCTTATGTAAAGAAGATAATCCCTATGGTAAATTCTGTAAATTTTCTGTAGCTTTGCTCCTCTGTATAGTGCATTTGACGCATTAATGTCTGCATGGCCAGCACATAGTCCTTGAACTTCTCGCGCGGCCCTTAGATCCTTTTCCTAATGTTGTCCTACAGTTCTTCGAAATATCTTGATGGCAAGAAGAATTTCAGGAAATCGGTTTTAAATAATTCCCATCTTGACCAACTCCTATTGTTGTTCCTGTACCAACAAAGAGCTTTATCCTTCAGCAACTCCGGCATGGTTCGTGGCAGGATATGCTTAGCCAACTCATATGCCTACGTGAGCTCCTCGACTCTCTCGATGCAGCCTATTGGGTCCCTACCACCGTCGTACCTAGAAGACCATTTACTTACCTTGTCAATTACCTCAGAGTAGCACAACCTACTATGGGCACACTCTACGGCTCGCACCTCGCTGCTATGCCACCACCTGTTGACATGGTAACTTGATTGCCGGGGTTCATGTTAAGCACTTCTGCAGTATTTGCCCTCTGCTCTCTATGTTTCGAAACCGCACCTTGCAATGATGGCGTCGGCGGTCGCGCACTTGTAGAAACCTCGATTCCACTGCACTTCAAGTTCGCGTAACCTGTCGGTCAGATCAAGCGACATCATAAATGCTTCCTTTTGATAGTTTTCGATTATTTATTCACCGTTATTCAAAGTTTTATTTTTAGGTCTCTTAACGCTATTGTTATACACTAACTAGGCGAACCAATAGTACTTCTTAAAACTAGTTCGTTAATTCTTTAAATTTAATTCTGACGTCCGCTTAAAAGCACTCAGCCACGACGAAGTAATAAAATTTACTTGGATTCGGAATTGGCGTTCGCTTAAAAGCACTCGGCCACGACAAGGTACTAAAATTTACTTGGATTCTGGATTGGCGTCCGCTTAAAAGCACTCGGCCACGTCGAGGTACTAAAATTGTATTAGGATAGGAATTGGCGTCCTCTTAAAAGCGCACGTCCACGACGAGGTACTAAAATTTACTTGGATTCGGGATTGGCGTCCGCTTAAAAGCAGTCGGCCACGACGAGGTACTAAAATTTATTTGGAATCGGGATTGGCGTCCGCTTAAAAGCACTCGGCCACGACAAGGTACTAAAATTTACTTGGATTCGGGATTGGCGTCCGCTTAAAAGCACTCGGGCACGACGAGGTACTAAAATTTAATTGGTATCGGAATTGGCGTCCTCTTAAAGGCACTCGGTCACGACAAGGTACTAAAATTTACTTGGGATCGGGATTGGCGTCCGCTTAAAAGCACTCGGCCAATACGAGGTACTAAGGATTGGCGTCCGCTTAAAAGCACTCAGCCACTACGAGGTACTAAAGGTTCAAGGTTGGACGACTTACCACTTCTATACACCGATAAAAAAAACTTCTTGTTCTTGTGCACATTCCGGAATTTTCTTATGTACATAGCGGCACTCAACGTAATTGTTGTTGTTGTGATTATTTCTAGAAATATTCCTCTCGGTCTGTGTTGTAATTGTTGTAAAAAGTATTTGGTTCATGTATTCTATGTGACTGTTGTTTTTTCCTTTGTTGGCAAGCGAGTTAATGTGGTTGTTGTTACTATTGTTAGCTTTGCATATTTCCAGTCTTTGATACGTTGTTTTTTCCTTTGTATTGTTGTTGATAGAATTAATTCCACCTGAAGTTGGGTCCGCACAATCCAGGTCACCGCGTTTTCAGTTTACGTTTACTAAAAACGGGCTCGGTTGGGATGCAGGCCAGGTTCTATAACCGGAGTTGTAAGAACAAATATTTTTTTTCTTACAGCACTCGGTTGCTTCTTTCGACACCTCAAAAATGTGATCGTTCCAATGAAGATCGCATTGTATTGACATGACCAGAACATAAAGAACCTCCTACAGAACATCAAGAAGCTCCACACCATCCATATTTAAAGGTGGGAAGTTGTCGCCCGCCAGACGTTTGTGGGTCAACAAAGAGCGTTGGGTTTTGCGCACATTAAAATCGACCCGATTCGCTTGACCCCACTACTGGATTTTGTTGAGGTCAGATTGGAATGTGTCATTCATAATTCTGCGTTTTCTATTGATCTCCGCAATAGAAAGACGCCTGGAGAATGAATATGAATGACAAATGCTACTGTCATCTGCAAACGAGTAGGCCGGGTGTGATGTCAATGACAGAAGGTCATTGATAAAAACGAGAAAAAGTGTTGGAGACAGGACCGAACCCTGCGGAACTCCAGCATTAACGGAGTACTCTTCGGAAGCAAAGCCGTCTATCACAACCCGAATAGAACGGCCGCTGAGGAACCTCGATATCCATCGCGTGAATGTATTACGGACACCATAAACAGCCAGTTTAGACATGAGTGCTTTATGCCATACTCGATCAAATGCCTTGGAGATATCCAAAGCAACAACCTTACTCTCACCGAATTGGTGAACACAACTGTTCCACCGCTCAGTGAGGAACGCCATCAAATCGCATGTGGAGCGGTGAACAGGGAAACCGTACTGGCGATCACTGACCAATTGGTTGCTCTCCAGATACCTCATCAAGTTAAAATTTATAACGCTCTCCATAATTTTGGAGAGTATTTAGGAGATTGCTATGGGCCGGTAATTGGCACGATTCGTAGCATTACCTTTTTTGGGAACTGGCAATCTTCCAGGATGTAGGAAAAACTCTTGAAGTAAAAGATAAATTAGAGAGATTGCGCAATGGGCGAGCCAGTGTTGAGGCGCACTTTCTCAACACGTGGGCTGAAATGCCATCCGGTCCATAGAATTTATTGACGTTGAAGTTTACAAGCACTCTTTTAACAGCCCCCTCTCTCTTAGGAACAGAGCAGTTTTCAGCAAACATTTCGGCTAATAAGTTTGCCTTATCAACTTATTAGCCTTATCAACTTAGTGAGTGAAGATCTGATCATCCTTGAGGAGAGTTGGAATAGACGATCGCGTCTGATTCTTCACTCTCCCCACGAACGACCAAAAGCTCTTACTACCCTTATGGTATTCAAGAACTCTTCGTCTAAGGCGCTGTTCGTAAAGAACTTTTTCGCGCTTTAGAGTGCCATTGCAGCTATTTCTGGCCTGATTGCGCAGCAATTTAGTATCAGCAGTTTTGTTTAAATGCCAATTCATAAATGCTTCCTCTTTTGACCTGACTACTTGTCTGCAAGTCGCATTACACCAGTAATGGTCTTTTGGTTTAATGGAAATTCATTTATTGGGTATGAAAGACCTCATACCAAATAAAATTATATTTTCTACCAATTTTGCTGCAGCATTTATGTTTCTATCTCTGAAACACAATTGCCAATTGAAATGGTTAAAAAAGCAGTTCAGCGCATGCCTTCTCATAAAGATACACTGTCCGCTTCAGAGCTGGCTGGTGAGCGGACTGAAGACTAGAATGTGGGAAGGTAGCAGAAATTGTAGCGTGTTCCGAATTTCCAAGAGGTGCAAGAACATTCACATCATACTTGCTGTGATGTGAAGTTAGAAAAAGGTCCAGAATATTTTAGTTTTGCCCTTCAACGCAAGGAAAGTGCGTTGGTTCCTTCACTAATTGAGTCAAATTATTAGACTTAGTTAATAACTCAACATACAAACCCTCGGGTGTTGTGTGATTCGAATGACGTAGCCAATTGGAATTATGAACATTGAAATCACCAGCAACAACAATTTCACTTTTCGGATACGACTCCAGGATTTTAGAAATCGAATCAGAGAGACCGTGCAGTTTATCAAAAGTTGGCAGCTTCTCTAGAGCCTGGCTTCTATAAATGAAGCAGAAGTGCAGGATGTGCGATTGGATTTTGAACTTAATCCACATGGAGCTAAATGCGGCATCCGTCGTGCGAAGGTGTTGCTGACTTTGGTACGCAACATCACTGCAAATATATAAGGCGAGGCCTCTGTGTGATGGAAACAATGGCAGTAGGTGGTACCCAGGCATGTGAAAATCCAGTGGATCTGCAGCCTCAGACACCTGGGCCTCACCCAGCGCCATTATATGAGGTTGGTGAGTACACACATACGCATAGACCGCGAAGAAATTCGCCCTCAAGCCACGCACATTTGTGGAGTCTATACAAGAAGGAAGAGGAGAAAAAAGAAACGAAATGATTTACTGCGGATAGCATAAAAAAGCCCTTCGCTTGGTTTTTTGCATTCCGTTTGATTGTCTATTTTTGTTAATTGGTTATGTTATTATATAATTATTGTTTTTGTGAATTTATTAATGTTTATTGTTATGTTTAATTCACTGTGTTACAATCCAATTTCTTTGCACAATGACTTTTTTGTGCTTTGTGCAGATATTTGTTTATATCTGTTTATGTTTTTCCCGCGAGCACACTGAACATTGCTCTTCGGTGGGTAGCAGCATCCACCCTCGTCTGTGGTCACGACACTACTGCATGATGCAATAACAAACAAACTTAAAACCAGTACTCCAGTTAAAGCAAAGAAAGAGATCGAATTTATGGACGAAACTATTACCAAGAGCGATGATGATGATGATAATGATGATGATGCTACCTTTATCTCTCAAATGGTGTTTCAGACGAAGATGCAAACAAATCAACTGTCTTCAGTTGGATTTATCTAAAAGCAGCAAAATGAGCTGGATACAGCATATGGACTGAAGAGAGGATTAGATGGTGAATGGAGATTCGGAAGTAGCGCTTTCAAAATACAAAACGGCGAAATATTAATATCCGACAAACCGTTTGACACCTCATCACCTACCTCTTTCAACCTTACATCCGGTCTCTTTCAGTTATTATTCCACAAGATACCATTTACAACGAAACCCAAATTACACCAAATTACAACGAAACAGATCTACATGTTTACAAAACAATTCTAATCAATACTAATGCTCACAAACATCATTATGATGAAAATAAGCAAATTAAGGGAACTAAGGCTTACAAGTACACCAACATCATAAAATTCAGTGATAAGTCTTTATTGATGTCCACACCACTTCACCATAAAAAAGGAACGGGTGTGATGAGTTTATACCCTCAAACGCCTAATTATGTTCATCAGAATGATACTAAGGCTATGCATATTGTAAAAGCACTAATCAATGATAAAGAATCATCAACGACATACAAAGGAAATGGTTTAATGCAAGTAAATTCACAGAAACCCGAATTTATTTATTGGAATGATCCCAATAAGCTGGTAGATAGATTACGTCTTTTGTTATTATCTGCTTCGGGTGAAGATAGCTTCTATATCAACGAAATAATTTCCATTATCGAAGAGTAACGAGAAGTCGACATAATTGAGTAACTTTAACATACATATTATAGTTTGCATACCAAGAGAACATCTTATCAACAGATAATCATACATAACCACATACTTTTTATAAACATGTAAATCGAAATTAGCTTTGCAATTGTATTATGATTTCTTGAAATATGTATTATTGGAACTATTGTATTTTTATAAAATTAAATGCATACATGTGTATATGAAAAACATATATAACCTGGAGTTGGGTCACTGCCCACTTCCTATCTTTTCTGCGCCAAACCGGTTTCCCTCATCCATGAAAAAAATTCCACTTTTCTCACCTTTGCACCTCCTCGAATTTTCGTATTCTAGAAAGTTCTACTCTATCACTAAAGCGACATCACGAAAACACAAGGTTTCGTGCCCATTTTCCCCAAGAAATAAAATAATTTTATAAATACGTATTTTAGTTTATATAATCTGCTATACAATGATATAAATTTATTTATTTTGCAAACAATTAAATTGATATTGCAGCAAATACAAGTGTCTGGTCCATCTACAGTTTCATTTGAAGACCACCAACACTTAGTATAATGGCATCCATGTCGTGACTCAATCACAAAGGCATTCTTATACTGGCTTAGTTTTATATAGTTGGTTAAAATGCTCCCCCAGTATATTTTCCTTGTTAGTTACTAAAAACTCATGAACTCGAGTTAAAAATGCTGGTATATTTACGTGATTTATGTTGTGTAGTTAATAGTTGATTGTTGACTGACTTTTATTTGTTCTATCACATAATTTTATAAAGTGAAAAACTCACACGTTATTTACTTTTGTTGTACTATATACTTTTTTCCAAGAATTAATTAAGCTAATTCCAAGAATTAACAAAACAATAAGATATAATATTTATGTATGCACATTCATGCAATCCTAAATTGTGACAAAGAAATCTATGCATGTACACTCATGCATCCCTGAATTGTGTAAGATTTCATCACATTCTTCGGAAATGTTTACATTAACTTAATTCCTGACAAATTCGAGTCAAGCAATAAGAAAACAACAAAAAGGACAAGAAGGTGACCTTCAAATTTCTGTAAACATAGTCATGGATGCGAAGTCACAGTTTCAATCGAAGTAGAAAATGTAGTTCTTATGTTATTTTTTCTAATTTCATTTTTCGCTTCTTGAGACAGCGTAATATTTAATAAATCCAGGACAAATATCCTCCCTCTAACTGCTTCCTCACCATCTCCCCCCACCGTCCGTTGGTCCGGCAGACCGTTAGCCGCCAGCCTTCAATCCTCAGCTCCAGGTTTGCCACCTGAAAATCCCGGATACGTCCATGGAAAGTCTCCGAATCCCCACAAAAAGTCCTCAAGTCTCCACAAAAAATCCCATTACAAAATCCCTCGATCTGGCCACTCTGTCCACCAAAATCCTCGAGCTGGCAACTCCGTGAGGTTGTTGTTGTTGTTGTTGTAAGCCTCATACTCCTCCTGAGGATAATGCTTTTACCTGTTGTTGTTGTGCTCCACATGCTCCACGTGTAGAGCTATGATTTTATATGTTGTTGTTCAACATAAAAATAACTGTCAAATATAAAAACTATCAGTGCAACTTGCATTCCAATAGAAAGACTTTTTGCTTTATAAAAACTCATTACACTTACCGAAGGACTGACGAACAACCACAACCCAAAATTGCCACTTGTTGATCGAAGAAATTCGACTAGTTCGGTGTTAATTCCATACTGAGGATAGTCTAACGCCATTACAAACACAGACTCCAATTACAGCAATAAGCCGACATCGCAATGAAATCTTATCAACCACACCAGAAAAATTTAGATTAAGTATGACTCTACCGAGCGACATATTCTTATGTCCAAACGTTCACAGTATGTGTTCTAATGTATGCGAGTGTGAATTCGAACTATTCAGTAATGAAAATTTTACATAGTAAATGGATCACTGTGGAGCGCAATGTTTTGTTCACTCAAACGCATCACAAAGATGATATGATGTACGCCACGATTAAATTCATTCGCATTATCACCAGATTGCGGATTGATCCTTGTACTTTCCCTTCAATGCTCTTAATGGCGACAACGTTAAATATAGCGAACAAAGTAAACAAGTAAAAGTGTTCTCTTCGGCCTGTCCGAAATCTAAATACCCTACATCCGAGTAACTGAAAAAAATATAATTTCGCCACTTAACACTTTTTGTATAAGTAGGCGGACCACGCCCATTTCAGCAAAATGTTTTTGTAATGTCTCTAGATACTGGTAGATAGAATTACGTATCAATATTTTGAACCGTTTATGGGATATTGACAACTTTTGTATAAGTGGGCGGACCACGCCCATTTTTGTATATAGATTTGTAATACGTGTAGATACTTCGTGATAATATTTCGTATTAATATCTTATACCGTTTACAAGATATTGACAACTTCTGTACGAGTGGGCGTGGAATGCCCATTTTTGGTAAGCTTATTGGTAATGCTTCCCTATATATTCTGATAAAATTACATGTCCATATCTTATACCGTTCATTAGATATTGCCAACTTTGTTATCAGTGGCCGTGGCACACCCATTTTTTTCAAACGTTTTACTAATGCCGCTACCTATTCCAGAATGAAATTATACCTTAATATCTCGCACGGTTTATGAAATATTCAGATTTTAAAATTTTTTGAAACGAGGTGCCTTTACATTCCGTACGTAAAGTAGGCGTGGCTGTTTACCGATCTCGCCCATTTTCAATCCCAAACAGCCCTCCATAACAAAGAATATTTGTGCCAAATTTTCGTAATCGTGATTTTAACGGACAGACAGACAGACAGACAGACAGACAGACGGACGGACAGGGCTAAATCGATTCAGGAGGTGACGCTGAGCAAGAATATATATACTTTTCTATATCTATCTATCTATCTCGTCTCCTTCTCTGCGTTACAAACGGAAGAACAAAGTGAATATACCCTACTCCCTTCGGGTGTAGGGTTTAAAAATCTAGGTTTCATGATTAATTCCTCACTTAGCTGCTTAGACCATGTAAACGCCATAGTCAGTGAAATTTACTATGTGCTGCGGAATTTGAGAGTCACTGCTTCCTTGACTCCTGTGGATACTGGACGCCTTCTGGTCCTGCAATTAATTATATCGTTGATAACATACTCGGAGCTCGTATATTGCTCCTATGACAGCAGGTCCCAACACAAATTACTAGTGCCCTTTAACAACACAGTACGGTAGGTGTATGGTCTCAGAAGATAATGACCACATCTCTACTTTTAGTAATGGCCTCCTTGGTAGCAACTTGCTTAACCATTTGTCAGCTAGGAAATGTATATTTCTGCATAAGCTAATATATAGTAAAGAAACTGGGTATTTGTTTGACAAATTAACATTTGCAGATCTAACAGGAATATGACTCTAATAATCCCAACCTCAAAATACACTGTACTAACCAGTAGACTCTTTTTTACTGACGCCATCCGATTATGGAACTCTTTGCCAGGGTATCTGAAGCGTACTACTTCGCCAACAAAGTTTAGAGAACTAATTCTCTCTTACTTCTCCTACATCTATCTCCACTCCTTCTCTGATCTCTCCATCTACAAATTATTTGCTTTCCTGCTTTCCTGTACCCACTTTCATTTTCTCTATTAATCGTATCTCCTTATATACTAATGTAAATAGTTACATTAACTATAACTATCTGGTGTTATAATGATGTAATTATAAGATTTATTAAATGTCAAAATGATTGCTTAAATAATAATTATGTAGTGTGCACTATAAAAGACCATGTCTTAATTGTACTTAGAGTAATAAATAAATTGAAATTCAAATTGAAAAAAACAAGCTGTGTTTGGGACCAAGAGAATTTCGATTGTTGTAAAGAAGTTGGGTCTCCTGCACTTCGACCCTCAATGCACCATAAAACATAACATAATCAGCATTCTAGGTCAACAGAAAATAATTTCATCAATTTCCAGTTCATTACCAACAGGCCGAGATCACTGCGCTACATGGAACCAATTCCTCCCAAAATAAGCAGAAGTTACAATTCCACCCATAGGATGCTAACAATGGAAGTAATAAGCAAGGCGAGAAGGTTCCCGAACATTTCGTACATACGCAAATTTGCTTTTCCCACATTACTTCGTTACTGCTCAAATTATAAATTTTGTACCCTCACCATTTGCCTTATCAATGAGTCAGTCAACTTAAATCACGAGGATCATGCGAATACATTGGTCCCTCGCTGTGACAAATGTATTTTTTGATATCGCTGGTGGTGAAACCATGGAAGCTGATGTTTTTCATGGATTGTGACCACCAATGTTCCAGTAATTTTCAAGAGTAATGAGCTGGCTGCAGAAACGGAAGCAGCAGTTTATTGTGATACTTCGGGCAGCAACATTCGACCATATATTCCAAAATCTTTACGAAGACTAGTTTTCGATAACTTATTGTGCATGCCTTATCACACCCAAGGGGTTACGCAACACGACAATCCATTAGTAAAAACTACGTCTGGCATCACATGAAGATATCACAAGCTGTGCTCTCCATTGCTTTACTTGTCGAAAAAATAAGTAGGCCGGCATGTTAAATGGTATGGTATGGAATAGAAGGCATGTGAGAGAGAAGCCACTTCCACTTAGGCCAGGATTGGGTCATTGTGAATGCCCTCTGTATACTATAAGGAAAGAAGATGTCTGTTTAATTCGAAAATGTTCACAATGTTTATTCACTCAGTTCACAATTTAAGATTAATAATTTAAAATAATTCCTTAAGTTCAATAATAGTATATGTTCCTTAGTTATCCGCTAATGGCACTCGCTGCCTTTGCCTCTGAACGCGTTCGTGGTTTTTAAGCAAGAGACCCGTGTGGGTCCAGTGACGATCGCTGGAAGCCGGTCATACCGCGCCAGTTGCCGCGGAGAGAGCCCGCAGCCGGGCTTACGCTCACGGGAGAGGCGCCCCTCATGACCGGCAGGCTGACAGGAGAGAGACTGGAGTGCTCACTCCTGACACCCTACCGATCGATGAGGGAGCACCTCTGGCGAGCGGCAGTTGGCGTTAACATACCGCCCGCCTTGCAGGACTGCAAATCCCCAAACCCCGACAACTGGCGCCGTGCCTCGTCTCCGGTCTAGTGGAGGAGCGTGTGGTGCGCCTCCCCGCACTTGCGGCAGCGCATGGGGCTCCTGCACCCAGCCAATCTGTGCGACCGCGCCAAACAGTTGTGGCACATGTGCCGCGCGTGTGCCGTCAAGTTCCGCTGCGCTGGTGTCTGTTGCAGAAACAGCCGACAACGGCTCAGCACATGTCGCCCCGTACACAGGGGACAGCACAGCTCGCGCTCGCGGCCCTCCGTAGGAAGCCGCTGGGCTGGCGGGCACCAGGCGTGCCGCCTGGCCGGCATCACTGGCGCGCGTGGTGGGGCCGGACGGCCTGGAGGCGCGTGTCTTGGGGCCGATGGTGCTGATGGAGTCGGCGGTGCTGGTGGTGCACGTCGCGGCGCCGGTTCTGGTGGAGCAGGCCGCAGACGTCTCGGGGCCGGTGTGGGTGGTGAGAGCGCACGTCTCGGGGCCATCTCTGGTAGTAGACGTTGCTCGTGGTGCGGCGGATACCGCACCGACATCGTGCGAACTCGCAGACTTCCGCGATCTCGGAGGTCTTCGTGATAGATGGGCATCTGTTCTGGGGCCGGACCGAAGGAGGCTTCCTCAGGCCGGACGAGAGAACTCCGGAAAGCTCGGGGTGGCGGTGTGGGCGAGCGTCGTGTCGTGGCAAGCGCTTGTGCCTCGTCGGCCGAGACGTCGAGCACCAGGGCGTCAGCCGTTGGGGACAGCTCCCGAGGACGGTGGGCAGCAATAGGCGGCGCGGCGGCGCAGATGGGCACCGCCCCGAGTGGTGCCAGCAGACGCCCTCTTCGGGTCCGCGCATATTGCCAGCGGATTAAATACATGTGGGCTCTGTAATGAGAAAATGTGTTAATAATGGGCTGTCATGTACAGGGTTCGTTGCTTGTTCCGATGTAGGATGCAAGGCTTGCAGGTATGAGTCGTCGTTTTGGTAAGGTTGTAACCTTGGGGATCCAGAATTGGGTACGGACCAGACGAAGAACTAATTTTCGTGTATAAAATGAATGAGCAATCGCGAGAATTGGCAGCCGTATGGCAGAATAATCGGGTGCCGTTCGTCGAAAGGCAAATTGGGACACGAGGACAACCGCTCGCCAACGCGCATCGTGTTATCCGTGTGGAGAAAAGGGGTTCAACGAAAGTAAGCTGCTTTTAGATCGCAGCATCGTGTAGTTTTCGAGCGATGCTCGTCCGCAAAATGAATCTTCTGGCAGGAGATGGCGAGGCAGCGTTTAGTTTCCTTTATTTCTCCCGGTGGGAGGTGCAGGTTGGGGTGCGAGTGCAGGTGACGCTGAGCTGGATGAGCGTTGTGGAGAAATCGATATACGTATGAGTGTACACGTAGGGCTCGTGGCAGCGACGAAAATCGTTCGAGAGGATCCTCATCGGTAGCGCAATGGGTGTGCAGCGTTTTGACAGCTTTCTGCTCGTTTGGTGACATATTCGTCGTAGGCGCGGAATTCGGGCCAGCGATTCTTGTCGTGGGCGAGCCAAGCAGGTCCATTCCACCAGAGAGTGCTCTCAGCGAGATCTTGGGGCGTGGCACCGCGACTGGCTAAATCCGCGGGGCTGTCCTGGGAATCCACATGAAACCATTGCGACTGTGGTACCTTCTCGAATCATCATTGGCAACTCGATTTGCCACGAACGTCGCCCAAACGCAGGGGGATTTCTTCAGCCAGGCCAAAACAATGGTGGAGTCGCTCCAACAGTAGATCGTGTAATGGGGCAGCTGCAGCGTGGGCACGAGAGTGTCTATCATCTCAGCTACTAAAATGGCTCCGCACAATTCTAACCTGGTGAGAGACAAGGTTTTAATTGGGGCTACACGAATTTGGAAGTACAAAAGGAAAACTTGGACTTCCTGAGCGACCGTGATGCGGGCATAGATGACTCGTGCGTAGGCCCTTTCTGAGGCATTGCAAAAGGCAAAAGGCATGGAGTGCGGCTTTCTGGGACGTAACTCACCCATCGCGGGATGCGGATGGCGCGGATGTGCTGGTAATTCTGGAGAAAACTTAACCAGTTAGCGTGAGTTACCTGAGGCAGAGTGTCATCCCAGTCGATTTTGTCCAACCAGACTTGCTGAATCAGAATCTTTGCTGCAACGATGATCGGAGCCAGCTAACCGGCTGGGTCGAACAGCTTGGCGACCAGAGACAACATATCTCGTTTCGTGTACGCAGCTTTGATGGCGATGGCTTGGACATCGAAGTAGAACTCATCATGGGTCGCGTTCCAGCGAATTCCAAGCAGTTTGGCAGTGCTGGAATCTTCTAGCGTCAGAAAATCGGAATGGAGCAGATGGGATGCCGGTAAGTCTGCCAGAATGCCTTTATGGTTGGCAGTCCACTTGCGAAGTGAAAAACCTGCTGAGTCGAGAGCCGCTATGAGTTGGTCACGGGTCTGGGTAGCTGTCACCAGGTCATGCGTGCCTGCTAACACATCATCCACGTACATGGAATGCTGTAGAATGTGTGCTGCAAGCGGGAACTGGGGCTTCACGTCGTCTGCCAATTGAAGAAGGGTGCGTATTGCCAGGCACGGGGCGCAATTAACTCCAAACGTTACGGTTTGAAGCTCGAAGTCGATAAGCGGAGCGTGTCTGGAAAGCCGACTTTAAAGGCAATGGCGCGATGTAGCGGCCGTCATCGCGTCTTCGCGTTTTTTCTTCGCAAAACTTTTTGGAGTGGGATAGCAATCTAGTTTTGGGAAGTTCCTCCACCTCCCAAAAACGTTCGAACTGTTGTTCGAAGGTGACTTCGTTGTGTAAGCCACTTTTAGGGGTGCCGTGGCAGATTGTGTGTTGGGAACCGGGCCGGTTAGGATCCAACCGAACACGGTTTGCTGAGCCATGAGGGTGCCCAGCACTTGGCGGCGGATGCCGTCCAGCAGGATTGCTGGGTATAAATCGGCTCCGATGAGGACGTCGACCTGCTCGCTTTTGGAGAAGTTGACATCGGCGAGCTCGATGTCTTGAGGGAGGCCACTGAGAAGTGACCTGTCTAACGAGTGGGAGGGCAACCGCCCTGTGATTTGTGGGAGCACGAGCGCCGTCACGTTAACTTGAAAGTTGGGATCAAGTGGCGAATTCAGCAGAAAATCGCTCGACCTTGATATTTTTGCAGCAACAGTCTCGTTGAGACCTGAAACTACAGCTGTAGTTGGCTGCACGGGGAGCTTTAAGAGCTTTTGTATGCGTTCAGAGATGAACGACACTTCGGACCCAGGATCAATCAAGGCGCGCGCGATGTAACATGTACCGTGATGGCGTATTGTTACCATAGCAGTCCCTAACAGTACCTGTTTTGGTGCTTTCGCGAAGCACACCTGATGCGTGTCCTGTGGATTTCGCTGTTGCGCGGGGGAGAAGTGGACTGTATATGCGTGGGAGGTCGCATCGAAGGATGCGGCCTTTCTTGCTGAGAAGCATGATGAGTCGTTCCGGGAATAAAATTCGAATAGGCAGGAACTTGAGTACGCGGAGCGTTATCATACCGTTGCTCTTGATTTCGTTGCTGTGTGGGGGGATGAGTGGACTGTATATGCGTGGGCGGTCGCATCGAAGAATGCGGCATAAAATCCGGGAATAAAATTCGAATAGGCAAGGGCTTGAGCACGCGAAGCGTTTTCAAACCGCCGCTCTTGATGTGAGGCACGTGGGGTCGAATCTGGTACAACATTCGATGAGGATGGAGCGTTCTCACGATGCAAGAGGGTGTGATGCCTGCCATTACATTTGACGCAATTAAATCTGCTTGGACAGTTTTTCACGGAATGAGATCTGGCCAAGCAGTTGCTGCACAAGCGGTTTTTCTGAACGGTATTCAGCCGCTGTGGAACGGGCAAGCTGAGAAACTGAGCGCAGGATCTCAGCCTGTGCTGCTTCTGGCAAAGAGGGCAGCTATCTTGGGACACCTTCAACTGGAAGGTGTTGACGCGTTTAGAGGCTGGAGCTGAGTGAGTCGGAGCTGGGAGCTGTGTTGACTTCGATGCGGGTGTGCACTTAATATCTTGCACCGTTTCAAGGGTCTGGAAGCGATGCGTGAGAAACGCATCCAGATCTGTCCATTTTGGGATCTCCGTTTTGTTCGTGAGAGATTGTTCCCAAAGGGAAAGCGTTGCTTCTGGGAGCTTGCTGGAGCACAAAAAGACGATTATTGCGTCCCAATGCGAGGTATCGACACCTTGTAGCGCGAGTGCGGCGAGAATATTATTGATTTCGCGCTGCAAGTCTTTAATAGCGCCACCGGTTTCCTTCGTGATGGGGGACAGGCTGAAGAGCTTCTTCAAATGGGCGTTGGTGAGGACGCGCCCGTTCTCGTACCTGTCGGACAGATTTTTCCACGCTTGGGCAAAACCTTCATTCGTGAGAGGGGATTTCTGCACGATTTCTTTAGCTTCGCCGGTAGTTTTTTGGTTCAGGTGGAAAAGCTTCTCAACCGGCGCAATTCTGGTGTTCTTGATATAAACGGCCGTGAACATATCCCTAAAAGAGGGCCACGAGAAGTAATCGCCGTGGAAGACTTGGGTGTCGCAAGGGGGTAAGCTGATGTTGTAGCCAGATGCTGGCATTTCAGCTGCTGCTGTATTGAGTGCGGAAGAAGTGAGACGAGTTTTTCGGCATGCGCCGATTTTCGTGGCGCAGCGAATATAAGTTCGGTAGCAGTTGCGTTGCTTCGTCTTAATCACTTCTACGTCAGCGGGTGCGGATTCTTCGGAGGCCATCAACTGGTCTAGGCACGTGTAGTAGATTTCCTTGGTCGCCCTCCACATCGTCTTGAGCTCTTCCAGATGAGCATCTAATGAAAAGTCCGAGTGCTCCTGCTCAGGGATGGTCACAAAGTCGGCCTCGAATTCGACGATCGCGTCGGAGGCGCGTATAAATTTGTCGAGTGACGCCATTATATTTTTAGGGTTCGCTTAGGGGCGGCGAAGAAAGTCGAAAACCCAAAAGAAAACGCAGCGAATATTTGCGCGTCGCTAGCTGATTGCGTTGGGGCTCGAGGAGCTTGCTTCCGAAAATCAACCACGCGTTGTCTCTAAAGTTGGCAACTAGTTACAAAGAGACTAGTTGCTGCGAACACTTCTGCCTACTGGGTATGCAGCTTATTCACTGCAGGGTCACTGTTGAATTCCCAAACCCACGCTGCTTTCACACTTCTGAGAGTGCAAAACGACACGAAAACTGGTTTTTTGTTCTGTGTGCACTCTGTATGTATGGGCAGCGCAAGCAGAAGAGCGCGAGCAGAAGCAAAATGTGCACGCGTATACTGACCAGCAAAAGGTGGTGGTTTTTCGCTTTGCACTGAGCGCCGTTGCGGAGCACCCAA
Organism: Sicus ferrugineus; assembly: GCA_922984085.1. Classification (NCBI taxonomy): domain Eukaryota; kingdom Metazoa; phylum Arthropoda; class Insecta; order Diptera; family Conopidae; genus Sicus; species Sicus ferrugineus. The sequence continues at coordinate 25,483,956 of OV277349.1, forward strand.
GTAAGTTGATACAAGAACGTGAGAGCGCGAAACCATAAGCAATCTCTCGGGAGAGCTCAGCAGAAGGCTGCTCTAAAGATTTTTTGTTGCGAAGACGGTCAGCAACAAAAACAAAATATATATAAAAAAATATATATACAAAACAAAATATATATACAAAAAAATATATATATATATATATATATATATATATATATATATATATATATATATATATATATATATATATATATATATATATATATATATATATATATATAAAATGTATATGGCCGGAAGGGCTCTACAGGGCTCTACGATGGTTCCTGGGCGGCGGCAATCCGGCTCGTCTGGACCAAATGTTTATTCGCAACGGTTGGGTGGTCTCCGAGCACAATCCGGCTCGAAGGACCAAAATGTTTAGTTCGAAAATGTTCACAATGTTTATTCACTCAGTTCACAATTTAAGATTAATAATTTAAAATAATTCCTTAAGTTCAATAATAGTATATGTTCCTTAGTAATCCTCTAATGGCACTCGCTGCCTTCGCCTCTGAACGCGTTCGTGGTTTTTAAGCAAGAGACCCGTGTGGGTCCAGTGACGATCGCTGGAAGCCGGTCAAACCGCGCCAGTTGCCGCGGAGAGAGCCCGCAGCCGGGCTTACGCTCACGGGAGAGGCGCCCCTCATGACCGGCAGGCTGACAGGAGAGAGACTGGAGTGCTCACTCCTGACACCATACCGATCGATGAGGGAGCACCTCTGGCGAGCGGCAGTTGGCGTTAACAATGTCGAAGACTATAAAAATAGAGGGTGAAGAAGAAGGAAGAGAGAAAGCTGAGAGAAAAGAAAATGGATAGTTTTATAGTTTTATATTATAGTATGGGATCGCCCCACAGACGACTCAAAATCACGTTTGGACATGTGCTCTCCGACGTTGATCAACTTTGATCGAAGACAAGATTTTCAAAAGATACCCTGATGCACAACATGAAACTGAGAAGACACGACAACGGAAGCTCAGCTACACCCGAAAGCTCGGTGCAGAACCATGCTCCTAAAGCAAGGAAGCGGCAGCGTGCAAGAGTAAGATATCGGCAGAGTACTATATATGGACATCGGCAGAGTAGATCGGCCATCTTGCCACCATGTGACCTATTAGGCAGTGCCCTGTCATTACTCTCACCACAATCCGAAGCTGTTCTCTGCTAAGAGAGAGAGAGAGAAGTCGCTTTGAATTGTTCTAATTACGCTCTCGCAATAGGGAACGGGAGATGTAGCAATCTGAAACAGAAACTCCTTTTGCGTGGAGCCGTTGACACCCTAGTTCAACAGCACCAACTTCCGCATAACGAGTGGCTTTTTGCAACGAAGTAGAAGTAGAAGTAGTTTTAGAAGTTAGTTAGTTGTAGAAGTAGTTTTGGCATATATTACGAGTATTTTTTGCGTATTCAGGTTTAGCCGGAATCCCTCCATCGGAAGTTACCAGCATTTAGGATTAGCCGAAATCACTCCTTCGGGAGTTACCAGTATTTAGTATTAGCCGGAATCACTCCTTGGGAGTTACTAGTATTTAGGACTAGCCGGAATCATTCCTTCGAGAATTTCAAGGCTTCGGCCGAAATCAGTTCTTCGGAGCTTTCACCCGAATTGTAAGCGGCCCTCTGCCGCGGAGCACTCGGCTCCCTGTCAACAGTAACGACCAGCATTGTAAGCGGCCCTCTGCCGCGAAGCACTCGGCTCCCTCGTCTCCTGTACATATAAACTATTGTACGCGGCCTTCTGTCGACAGGCACTCAGCCTGATAGACCAACTGTAACCAGTAGCGTAGTCATTAAGATTGGAAGAAGTTTGTGAAATAAATAAAAGACTAAATAAAGAAAATAACGAACACCAACCCGCATATGTCCGAGCTGAAACATCAGTGATAGATATGCTTCACAGCAAATCGTGCGTAATTCTTGACTATCGCGGTGGTTCAAACTTTAGAGGGTTACGAGATCCCCCAAAATGGACCCTGGGGCGACTGACGCTTGTAAGAAAAAAATATTTTTCTTTACAACTCCGGGTGTAGAACCTGGCCTGCATCCCAACCGAGCCCGTTTTTAGGGCCATCAACAACAATAAAAAGGAAAAAAGGCAACGTAGCAAAGGCGAAAATATGCAAAACTAACAATAACAACAACAACCACATTAACTCGCTTGCTAACAAAGGGATTAAAAACCACAGTCACACAGAATACATGAACCACATACTTTTTACAACGATTACAACACAGACTGAGACGCCAAACCAGCAAGCAAAAATTAAAGCAGAGCCTTGGGAAATTTCTAATAAAATCAGGTGGAATACTGTTTACAACAACTACAACACAGACTGAGACGCGAAACAAGCAAGCAAAAATTAAACTAGAGCGTGGGAAGCTACCAACAAAATCACAAGAATTTATTTGTGGAAATAAGCACAACAATAACAACTACATTGTGTGCCGCTATGCACATTAGAAAATTCCAGAATGTGCACAAGAACAACGACTACAGCGGAGTTGTGTCGATCGGTGTATAAAAGGGCCCACCACGCTGAATTCGATCTCTCTTTTGGAATCTCGTGCTCCAAGTGGTAAGTCGTCGAACCTTGAACCTCTAGTACCTCGTCCTAGCTGAGTGCTCTTAAGCGGACGCTTGCGGACGCAATCCCAATTCCAAGTAAATTTTAGTACCTCGTCCTGGCTGAGTGCTCTTAAGCGGACGCCAATCCCGATTCCAAGTAAATTTTAGTACCTCGTCCTGGCTGAGTGCTCTTAAGCGGACGCCAATCCCAATTCCAAGTAAATGTTAGTACCTCGTCCTGGCTGAGTGCTCTTAAGCGGACGCCAATCCCAATTCCAAGTAAATTTTAGTACCTCGTCCTGGCTGAGTGCTCTTAAGCGGACGCCAATCCCAATTCCAAGTAAATTTTAGTACCTCGTCCTGGCTGAGTGCTCTTAAGCGGACGCCAATCCCAATCCTAAGTAAATTTTAGTACCTCGTCCAACATAACGACCCATAAAATCGTCATGAGAGATGATAGGCCAATAAAGCAGAGGTATTACCCTAAGAACCCTGCAATTCAAGCGATAATCAACAAGGAGATAGACGAGCTGCCTTACAGTGCACCAATTGTTCTCGTTAAAAAGAAGAATGGGCAATGGCGACTTTGCGTGGATTATCGTCAGCTAAATGCAAGATCAGTGCCTGACGCATACCCACTTCCGAGGATACAACATATTCTAGATCGACTCCGCGACGCGCAATACATTAGTACACTTGATCTCAAGAACGGTTACTGGCAAATATCCATGAGTCCAGAAAGCAAGCAATACACCGCGTTCACAGTACCAGGAAGGGGACTCTTTCAATGGAAAGTTATGCCGTTTGGCCTACATTCGGCACCCGCGACATTCCAAAGGGCATTGGACCAAGTCATTGGACCGGAGATGGAACCACACGCGTTTGCTTACCTGGATCATTGGAATAGGAAAGACGCTGGAACAACACATGAACAATTTACAGGAGGTATTTCGACGTTTAAGAGCGGCTAATTTGAAAATCAACAAGAAGAAGTGCGAGTTTTTCCAGACAGATTTGTAATATTTAGGTCACGTCGTGAGCCGCAGAGGAATTCACACAGATCCAGACAAGGTAGCGGCTATTCTGGAACTGACGGCCCCAACAAATGTTAGAGGCGTTAGGCGATTCCTCGGGATAGCATCCTGGTACCACTCACCAGCCTTCTTAAGAAGGGCAAACGCTGGCAATGGACCGACGAGCAACAGCAGGCGTTCGAGAACCTCAAGGAAAAGCTCACGGAACACCAGTACTGGCGTGCCCAGATTTTTCCAAACCATTTACGCTGCAGACTGACGCGAGCAACCACGGGTTAGGAGCTGTTCTCACGCAAGAAACCGATGAGGGAGAGAAGGTCATCGCCTACGCAAGCCGGCATTTAAACAAGGCCGAAATCAATCACTCAGCGACAGAGAAGGAGTGCCTCGCTATCGTTTGGGGAATCAGGAAAATGCGACCGTATTTAGAAGGCTACAAGTTCTGCGTCGTCCCAGACCACCTCTCACTGAAGTGGTTGAACTCTTTGGAAAATCCTTCAGGGCGTATAGCAAGATGGGCGCTTGAGTTACAACAATACATGTTCGACGTGGAATACCGCAAGGGCAATTGGAACGTGGTCGCAGACGCCCTTTCCAGACAGCCAGTAGAAAAACTGAGCACGGTTACGACTAACGGGGAAAAGTGCAACTGGATAGAAGCCAAGATAGCAGAAATTAAGAGGAATCCAGAGAAGTTTGCCGATTATATTATGGAAAACGGTCAACTTTATCGACATATCCCAGGGCAGGTAAACGACGAGGATTGTGCCGCATGGAAGTTCTGTGTTCCGAGGTATCTTCGTGCCCGAGTTCTTAAGGAAAACCACGACGACCCCAGCGCTGGACATCCAGGCATTAGAAAAACCGTCACCAGGATAGCCAACAGATACTACTGGCCAGGCATGTTCAGGGATATAAGGAAACACGTGCGCTGCTGTGAATCATGTCAGCGATATAAACCTTTTCAGAGCAAAGCCGCCGGGAAAATGCTGACACAGTTACCAGAGGGGCCTTGGTCAGTCGTCTGTGCCGACTTCGTTGGACCATTACCCCGAAGCAAGCACGGCAACACGACGATTCTAGTTTTCTTTGACAAATTCTCCAAGTGGACCGAAATCGTACCACTGAGACAAGCAACCGCAGACAGTGTGAAGAAGGCGTTTCGAGAAAGGATTCTAGCGAGGTATGGAGTTCCAAAAGTTCTCGTCACGGACAACGTAGTTCAATTCAACAGTGGGACACTGCAGCGATTTCTTCAAGATTTAGGCATCCGACAACAGTTTACAGCACCTTATACCCCCCCGGAGAACCCAACAGAAAGAGCCAACCGAAACGTGAAAAGAATTCTTGCACAAGTGGCCGATAATAGGCAAACCCAATGGAATGAGTTGATCCCAGAAATTTCTTTGGCAATCAACAGCATGGCATCGGAGACGACAGGTTTCAGCCCCGCTTTCCTCACACAGGGACGAGAACTGCGGCTTCCAGGATCGCTTTTCGATGAGGTTACCATAGGTACAGGGTCAGCACCACAGAGTCCCGAACACAAGGGTAACCGGCTGCAGGAGATCTTCAACATCGTGAGGAGAAACATCGAACGAGCATCCAAGGACCAAGCCCGACACTATAACCTTCGGCGAAGACAATGGAACCCGGCAGTAGGAACGTGGGTATTATTGAGAAGCCATCTCCTATCGAAAGCAGTGGACAATTTTACCGCCAAGCTGGCTCCAAAATACGACGGGCCATACCAGATCCAGAGATACACATCCCCGGTTATCGTCGAGCTCAACTCCCAGGGAAATACGAAAACTCGCACGGCTCACATTGGGGAGCTCAAAGAATACCACCATGCAACCGAAGTATCGCGTGACACTGACCCCTAAACGGATCACTGTCCTGCTATCCGAAAGAAAGGGGGGAGTATAAGAAAAAATAGTTTTTCTTACAACTCCGGGTGTAGAACCTGGCCTGCATCCCAACCGAGCCCGTTTTTAGTAAACGTAAACTGAAAACGCGGTGACCTGGGTTGTGCGGACCCAACTTTAGGTGGAATAAATTCTTTCAACAACAATAAAAAGGAAAAACGGCAACGTAGCAAAGGCGAAAATATGCAAAACTAACAATAACAACAACAACCACATTAACTCGCTTGCTAACAAAGGGATTAAAAAACCACAGTCACACAGAATACATGAACCACATACTTTTTAAAACAATTACAACACAGACCGAGACGCCAAACCAGCCAGCAAAAATTAAAGCAGAGCCTTGGGAAATTACTAATAAAATCATTTGGAATACTGTTTACAACAACTACAACACAGACTGAGACGCGAAACAAGCAAGCAAAAATTAAACTAGAGCGTGGTCTAATCACAAGAATTTATTTCTAGAAATAAGCGCAACAACAACAAGTACGTTGTGTGCCGCTATGCAGATTAGAAAATTCTGGAATGTGAACAAGAACTACCAACAAAATCACAAGAAATATTTCTGGAAATAAGCACAACAACAAGTACATTGTGTGCCGCTATGCACATTAGAAAATTCCAGAATGTGCACAAGAACAACGACTACAGCGGAGTTGTTTTGATCGGTGTATAAAAGAGCCCACCACGCTGAATTCGATCTCTCTTTTGGAATCTCGTGCTCCAAGTGGTAAGTCGTCGAACCTTGAACCTCTATTACCTCGTCCTGGCTGAGTGCGCTTAAGCGGACGCTTGCGGACGCAATCCCAATTTCAAGTAAATTTTAGTACCTCGTCCTGGCTGAGTGCTCTTAAGCGGACGACAATCCCAATCCCAAGTAAATTTTAGTACCTCGTCCTGGCTGAGTGCTCTTAAGCGGACGCCAATCCCAATTCCAAGTAAATCTTAGTACCTCGTCCTGGCTGAGTGCTTTTAAGCTGACGCCAATCCCAATTCCAAGTAAATTTTAGTACCTCGTCCTGGCTGAGTGCTCTTAAGCGGACGCCAATCCCAATTCCATGTAAATGTTACTACCTCGTCCTGGCTGAGTGCTCTGAAGCGTACGCCAATCCCAATTCCAAGTAAATTTTAGTACCTCGTCCTGGCTGAGTGCTCTTAAGCGGACGCCAATCCCAATTCCAAGTAAATTTTAGTACCTCGTCCTGGCTGAGTGCTCTTAAGCGGACGCCAATCCCAATTCCAAGTAAATCTTAGTACCTCGTCCTGGCTGAGTGCTTTTAAGCGGACGCCAATCCCGATTCCAAGTAAATTTCATTAGTACCTCGTCGTGGCCGAGTGCTTTTAAGCGGACGCCAATCCCGAATCCAAGTAAATTTTAGTACCTCGTCGTGCCCGAGTGCTTTTAAGCGGACCCCAATCCTGAATCAAAGTAAATTCTAGTACCTCGTAGTGGCTGACGCCGACAATCATAAAACCTCGTATTCTAGAACTCTTTTTGTATACAGATTTTGTATTTTTACGGACTGAGTGCTATTCAGCGAACATTAGAATTAAAGGAACTAGTTTTAAGAAATACTGTTAGCTATAAAAGACCGAAAAATAAAACTTTGAATTACGGTAAATAAATAGTCGAAAAACTGTGAAAAGAAAACCGAAAGCTTTTTATTTAAGTGTTCGGTACGGGACTCTGGCGAGACTGAGTATACCCCGGCAAGAAACTTCGTTACACGCTATCCCCGGAAAGCAAAACTCGTTAAATTTATTTTATAATATTTTATAATAATAGTAATAAATATTAATAGAGTAAAACATTTCTTCATTATTTTACCCATAATATATTTTACAACAACATTACCAACAACAAAACTTCAACCTCCACTAACAACAACAACATCACCACCGCCACAAACTACAGCAGCAGCAGCAACGACAACAGCAAAATTGCCGCCACCGTCGCCACCACTAACAACAACCTCGCCCCCACCGTTACCACCGCCACCAACAATAACAAAAACAACAACATCGCCACCAACGTCACACCATCTCCGCCACCACCAACATCGTCACTAACAAAAACAAAACAGCAACCTCCACTAACAACAGCAACAGCACCGTCAACAATAACAATAAAAACAGCAACATGAAAGGCTTCCATCGTCACGAGTGTGGTCAGCGCTTCACCTTGAACCACAATCTGAAGCGTCATGTTGAGGGCAAACATGTGAAGCGGGTATTCGAGTGCAACGAATGCACAAAAAAATTTACCCGACGCGACAACCTTGAGAGTTTTAATACACCCTCAACCATCGATTCCAGCAGCTTCATTGTTATCAGTAATATCAGCATCTTCAACTCACCCTCAGCCATCAACAGCAGCAGCAACATTAATACCAGCTCAGGTTCGTTGTCCCAGTCGTAAGGAAAACTTATTGCAGAAAGACTAGAACTATCACTTGAGAACCAACAAACATAAGAAGAAGTGTTGTGGGTCCCAATAGATGAGTACCTTAAAGTAATTAAGTCCGCCTTCAAAGAAAGGATTGAAACGCTTATTATTTACACAAATGATAATGAGAGTCTGTTCTTCCCAGAGATTTTCTTTGAAAAGGCTTAGATACCGATTTTGAGGGCTCTGTGCGATTTGTTGGTAAAACACTGCATACAAATTTAATATTGAAATTTATGCTGAGTACGTGAAAACTACCCATGAAGAAGACTTGATTGTTGAGGTGAAATCGTTCCAAACTAAAATGATGCTTTTTAAACAAGCTGAGAAGTTGGTTAAAATTTATAAAGATACAATATGTGCGAACAAGTTTGCAAACAAATGTCTGAGTTCCAGGAGAGGGACAGTGACTAGTTTCTTGTAAGGATTTGTTACCTGGAGGTGAATGTCAACGAATACCGGCCACTGAAGGGATCTTCATACATCCCATTGCCGAATATGGCGTTTCTGGACCAAATGGCTCCATCCGTGTATTTCGGCGGAGACTCTGCATCTAAGGGGCGCTGTGTGTGTAAGATTGAGAAAGAAGATTGAAGGCCAGCGGCTGGCGGACGGACAGACGATCAGTCGGTCGGTTGGTGAAATGGTGAGGAAGACGTGTGTTATGATATGTGAGTATTGGGGAGAGCAGCAGCGGCAAGATGGTTTTCGCAGGGAGAGGGAGGGGAGAGACGTGTGTTATAGTATGTGAGTATTGGGAGAGCAGCAGCGGCAAGATGCTTGCCTTTGGAATTGTTGTTGTAGGATATCATATTAAGATTTTTTTATTGCTGAGGTGTGAATGGATGAGGGTAGGATTTTTATGAGTCCAGCGACTGTGGAATGTGTGTGCTCGCGGGTGGCAGCTTGCTAAGCAGAGGCTGACTAAGCAGAAGTGTGTTGTAGTTGTTGTTGTTTATTTAATTGCTTCGCTTTTGAGACGCCGCCCCAGAAGCGCAGTGAAATTGAATGTAAATATAAAGTGAACTGATCGAACTGTGGCTTTGCGTGCATATATGATCTGGAGCCTGGGGCTGCCTAAGCAGAGGTAGAGTGTTTGTATTGTTTATTTAATAGCTTGGGACCGAACTGCGGCTTGACTCGAATTTGCTGGAATTAAATTAATGTAAACATTTTTCCGAAGAATGTAATGAAATTTTGCTAAGCAGAGGCTGCGTAAGCAGAGGGCGCGTAATCAGAAGTAGTGTTGTAGTTGTTGTTGTTGTTTATTTAATTGCTTGGGACCGAAAGGAGCAGCCAAGTGCTTAGGCTTTCTTAAGCGGTGTAAGAAATACTTCACTACAACCTATCTTCGTTGTATCTACACCACCTATATCCGTCCGAAAATGGAGTACAATTCGCATATTTGGTCGGAAGCTTCAAACACATATCTTCAGCTTCTGGACCGTATACAAGGTCGTGCGATGAAACTTATAGGCGACAGTAGGGTATCCAGCTCTATTGAAACCTTGGAGCGTCGTCGTAATGTAGGGTGTGTATCACTATTTTACCGTTACTTTCATGGTAAATGTTCCTCTGAAGTAGCCGGCCTGATTCCTCCGGTTCAGGTATTTAGCAAAACTACTCGGCTTTCCAGAGCGGTGCACCCCTTTTCCGTCGCGATTCCGTTCAACGAACCGCGCATTACCGTGGGAATTCGTTTTTCGGTCGCGTCATTAGATTGTGGAATAGTCTCCCTGCGAATGTCTTCCCGCCCACTTACAGCGTCGAAACCTTTAAGCGAGGTGTAAACCGTCACTACTCCCTCTTTCCCCCTTCCCACTAACCTGTGATCCCTTCGGAACCAACAAATGCTGTGCATGGATAGGGGACATCCCCTGAGCTTGGTTTCATCTGCCATAAAAAAAATATATTAATAATACAACAATTTTTAAAAATATGAAATAATATAATAAGAATATATTTAATATTTCCTTTTCTGTAGTCTGTAGATTTGTATGTTTAATATATTCCTTTAATTTACAGAATCTACAGCAAGAACAGCACCAACAACAATATCAATAAAACTAACAAAAACAACAACAACAACATCAATAAAACCAACGACAACAACATCAACAATATCAACATAGCCTCCACTGTCACCGTCACCACCACTACTACCATGGCTGCCAACGACAACAGCAACAACAGCATCAACAACACCACCATTTCCAATATTATAAAAGGCTCTATTTGTAGCGAGAGTGGACAGATATTTTCTGAAAAGCGCAACCTTAAACGCCACGTTGTGTCGAAGCACGAGAAGCAGGCATTCGATTACAGCTAATGTGGGATAAAATTTTCTCGACGCGATGGCCTTCAGAAGCATAATACTAAATTTCACCCTCATTCATCATCATCGTCAGTAGCAACAGCAGCGTATTTAACTAATCCTCAGCCTTCAACATCAACAGCATCATCATTACCAGCTCTTACTCGTTGCCCCAACTGCACCGAAAACGTCTTACAAAAAGATTGGGCCCATCATGTTCGGGACAATAAACATAAAAAGAATTGTTGGGTCCCAATAAACGAACATTTAAAATTAATAAAGTCTTCCTTTAATGGCAGAATTGAGACATATGTGTTGGAGAATGATGATGATGAGGGTTTGCTCATACCGGAGCTGTTTTTCAAAAAGGCTGAGGAGGTATATGGAGCAAAATGCTCCTCCAGTATATTTTCCCTGTGAGTTACTAAAAACTCATGAACTCGAGTTAAAAATGTCGTCATGCTTACGTGATTCATCTTGTTTAGTTAATAGTTGATTGTTGACTGACTTCTATTTGTTCTATTACATAATTTTATAAAGTGAAAAAACTCGCACCTTACTTACGGTTTTATACCGTATTTTCCAAGAATTAATTAAGCTACGAGTAATTCCAAGAATTAAGAAAACAATAAGATTTAAAATTTACGAGTGTACATTCATTTTCATACTCCGGCTGAACCCTTCTAAAATAAAAAAAGAAAAAGAAACATGCCACAAAAAACGAAATTGAAATAAAAAAAATCTATATATGTTCAATCATGTTCGGTTCAGTTCCGCTTAATTTCATTGCATTCTTCGGAAATGTTTATATTAATTTAATTCCAGCAAATTCCAGCCAAGCCACAATTCGGTCCCAAGCAATTAAATAAACAACAACAACAACTACAACACTACTTCTGCTTACGCAGCCTCTGCTTACGTAGCCTCTGCTTAGCAAAATTTCATTACATTCTTCGGAAAAATGTTTACATTAATTTAATTCCAGCAAATTCGAGTCAAGCCGCAGTTCGGTCCCAAGCTATTAAATAAACAATACAAACACTCTACCTCTGCTTAGGCAGCCCCACGCTCCAGATCATACATGCACGCAAAAGCCACAGTTCGATCCGTTCACTTTATGTTTACATTAAATTTCACTACGCTTCTGGGGCGGCGTCTCAAATGCGAAGCAATTAAATAAACAACAACAACTACAACACACTTCTGCTTAGGCAGCCTTTGCTTACGCAGCTTCTGCTTAGCAAGCTGCCACCCGCGAGCACACACATTCCACAGTCGCTTGACTCATAAAAATCCTACCCTCATCCATTCACACCTCAGCAATAAAAAAATCTTAATATGATATCCTACAACAACAATTCCAAAGTCAAGCATCTTGCCGCTGCTGCTCTCCCCAATACTCACATATGATAACACACGTCTCTCCCCTACCTGTTCCGTCTTCCTCACCATCTCACCAACCGATCGACTGATCGTCTGTCCGTCCGCCAGCCGCTGGCCTTCAATCTTCTTTCTCACTCTTACACACACAGCGCCCCTTAGATGGAAAGTCTCCGCCGAAATACACGGATGGAGCCATTTGGTCCAGAAACGCCATAATCCTACTAATGTCCTAAAAAAAACGATTTTGGCGCAATGACGTTCGAGGTGTGCACAACTCTCGCGCTTTGAAGAACGCAATACAAGTATAAGTGTCAACGTGTTGGGCTCTGACGAGGAGGTCGGTGGCATCGTGGGACCCTACTACTGCACCAAAATGGAGAAGGTTGCCTACATCAACCCCCTGTTTATTCAGAAGGAGGACCGGTCCCACTACGTGTGGATTAAAAACATTTCGAGGTAATTTAAATTAAACTAATGATTAGTAATTTTATAAAACTAATTTTGTGTTATCACTTTTCTTTACAGATTGATAAAAAGTCGGCAAACACTACATAAATGAAGATTATACATGTGCAAAAGTTGTCTGCAGTACTCGCACAACGTGAGTACATTGCAACGACCCAAAGAGGTCTGCAAAAAGGAGGTGAGGGTGATGCAGAAATAGGAGGAGGCATCGCTTAGTTTTAGTCTTTTAGAATGTAAGTTAGATCATAGAGGTTATAATCTTATAACCTCTATGGTTAGATGTACCATGTGTTACATATGCAAATTTTGAATGCATATTAACAAATGTAATTAGTAGTGTAGAAAACAGAAATAGGACAAAAATTAATATACCGATAGCTTTTCGTTATTCTATAAAATGTAATTTTTATAATAATTTAAGTGAATTTGTAATATCCGTATATTCAGGGGAGGATGCTACAGAGAAGTATATTCATAGTATAGTGAAGGATAGTTTAGATTTATTTAAAAATTATACATAAACAAGGAACATTTAAAAATAATCCTACTAAAATTTGTAATTCTGTATATATAAAAAGGCATTTCTATATACTATATAACAAGTAAAAGTGTTGTCATCGGCCTGGCCGAAATCTAAATACCCTACCTACCTGAGTAACTGCAAAAGTTATAATTTCGGCACTTAACAATTTTTGTGTAAGTAGGCGGACCACGCCCATTTCGAGAAAACGTTTTTGTAATGTCTCTAGATACTTCTAGATAGAATTACGTATTAATATTTTGAACCTTATATGGGATATTGACAACTTTTGTATAAGTAGGCGGACAACGCCTATTTTTCGAATACAAGTTGGTAATACCTGTTGATATCTCGTGATTAAATTACGTGTTAATATCTTAGACCGTTTACTAGATATTGGCAACTTTTTCATGAGCGGGTGTGGCACGTTCATTTTTGGATATGCAATGCTTCCCGATACATCATAATTACGTCTTAATATTTTGTACCGTTCAAGAGATATTGCCAACTTTGTTATGAGTGGGCGTGGAACGCCCATTTTTTGTAAGAATTTTAGTAATGACACTATATGTTCCGGAATAAAATTATACCTTCATATTTCGCGCGGTTTATGAGATATTCAGATTATAACATTTTTTGAAACGAGGTGCCTTTATATTCCGCATATAAAGTAGGCGTGGCTGTTTACCGATCTCGCCCATTTTCAATATCGAACAGCCCTACATAACAAAGAATATTTGTGCCAAATTTTATCGCGATATATCTTTTCGTTCTCTCGTAATCCTTATTTCAACAGACAGACAGACGGACGGACAGGGCTAAATTCAGGAGGTGACGATGAGCAAGAATATATATACTTTTCTATATCTATATCGTCTCCTTCCCTGCGTTACAAACGGAAGAACAAAGTGAATATACCATACTCCCTTCGGGTGTAGGGTATAAAATAGAACCTAAGAATATCTTAACTCCTTTACAATTAAGGTTGCAAAACGAAAGTTCTGTCTGTCATATCTATGATCAAGAATTGGGTGCCGATAGAGTGGCAGATAACTGTCATTTAATAGGTGAATATAGGGGACCGGCTCACAACAGTTGCAACCTTAATTTTAAAGTACCACATTTTATTACAGTTGTATTCCACGACTTTTCAGGGTATGATTGTCACTTATTCATTAAAGAATTAAGTTTAGTTAAAGGTGACATTAAAGTATTTCCATTAAACAATTATATGTTTCTTTATATAAAAAAATTCAGGTTGATGAAAGAAATGTCATGAAAATTCGATTCTTATTTTCTTATCGTTTCATGGCATCAAGCTTGGACGAATTGATTCAAATTTTATCACCAAGCAATTTTTATAGAGTTCGTCAAATGTATTAAAATAACGATGCATTTAATTAATTGACGCGAAAAGGTGTATTCCCCTATAAATACATCGATTCCGTTGGTCGCTTAAATGAAATGAAATGTCTTCCTTCTAGAGACAATTTTTTCAGTCATCTAACCAACAGGGAATGTTCCGAGAATGACTACGAACATGCACACAAAGTTTGGAATACTATTCATTGCCAAACTATAAATGATTATAAGCTTTTATATTTTAAAATAGATGACTTAATATTAACAGATGTTTTTGAAAACTTTAGAATAATCTGTAAAGGAATTTATAAGCTTGAACCCTGTCAGTATTATACTGTTTGGGGTTTATCTGGGGATGCACCCCTGATAAGTACTGGAATAGAACTGGAACTTTATACAGATATTGATATGTACATTTTCATTCAAAAAGGTATAAGAGGAGGTATTGCTCAATACACAAAACAAGAGATTTTTACAACCAAAGGCCAACAATTAATTGTATATGGGTGGGCAAGTATCTTCCATCTGGTGAATTAGAATGGATTGAGGAAGTTGATAATTTCACCATAAACACCATTCTTTCAAATCCATTCGTCAGTTGGATATATTCTAGAAATTGATTTGTTATACCCTAAATATCTTCACGACACTCACAGTGATTTGCCGCTTTGTGCAGAAACCAAAGACTCCAACAGGTAAACAGGAAAAATTAAGTGCTGATTTAGCCGACAAGTCTCTCGCTATAAAAATCTCCAGTAGTATATTTAAAAGATAAAGAAGCATATTTATATGCAGATATAAAAAAATTAATTAATTTTAACTTAAAATTTCAATAACAAATTTCAATATAAAAATTTTTAGTTTTGCTTTTATATCGTTAAAAAATGGTTTCTAGTAAGTTTTTTTCTATGCGGTACGTGGGAAATATTCAATAAATATATAGGAAGTTCTTTTAGGATTTATGGTATCGTAACGTTAAGTGTGGCTTTGCCATAATTATTGTAGAACTTCGGGATCTTGTATTTGTCATGTACCTTTCTTCTTGTTGTATGTTGATGGTCGATTGCATTGTGATATTTGACCTCATCGTAGAATTCATTAAGCTGATCTTATAGATTTATTCAATGTTGAGTATCTTCAAAGTTTTGGTTATAGTTCCGGTGTTATAGTTGTTTGGTTTTATCTTCGCCAGGATTTTTAGCATGATGTTTTGGCTATCTTAGACTTCGGCCTGGCCGAAGGCAACACTTTTACTTGTATTGTTCTTCTAATTGTGATAGAATCTTTGTTTGAATTTTGCTGATTTTTTGCATCATCTGTATCATCTATTTGAAATAAAAAGGTACCGTCTTCGTTACTCTTGTTAAGAATTTCGTCTTTAAAATCGAACTCTTTCTCTGCGGGGTGTACTTGTTTTTAGTCTGTGTACTTGTTTTTAGAGTGGTATGTCATTATATGTAAAGTGAGAGTAATTCTTATTAGTATTTCGTGTTGTTGTAGTCTTTCGAAATAATTCCTTTGGAGGTTTTGTGATTGGTTGAAATTACTCTTCTAATTGATTTCCCACATCTACTTTGTCCACTTTCAAAAGCGGTTTACTGAAAAAATCGAACTGCTTGCATTTATAAATATCAAAGCCTTTTCTATAACGTTCTTTATCAATCGGAACGTCTTTGCTTATTATCAGAAATTGATATTTACTCTGCCAATATTATTTACATATATTTAAAAATTGTCCAAAAGTCATGTCTGTTCCCACATGATCACTGTATATGTGTTTTAAATTCATTTCATCTTCTTTAAACATAATAATGTTGGCATTATCACGCACTAAATGCTTGGGGATTCGTGTATATGTATAACATAACAAAAAAAAAATCGATGCATTTTTTTATGACAGATGAAACCAAGCTCATGGGATGCCCCCTATCCATGCACAGCTTTTGTTGGTTCCGAAGGGATGACAGGTTAATGGAACGGGGGAAGAGGGAGTAGTGACGGTTTACACTTCGCTTAAAGGTTTCGACGCTGTAAGTGGGCGGGGGGCATTCGCAGGGAGATTATTCCACAATCTAATGACGCGACCAAAAAACCAATTCCCACGATAATGCGTGGTTCGTTGGAACGGAATCGCGACATAAAAGGGGTGCACCACTCTGGAAAGCCGAATAGTTCTGCTAAATACATGAACCGGAGGAATCAGGCTGGCTACTTCAGATGAACATTTAGTATGAAAGTAACGGTAAAAGAATGCTACACACCCTATATCACGACGACGCTCCAAGGTTTCAATAGAGCTGGATACCCTACTGTCCCCTATAAGTTTTAAGGCACGACATTGGACACGGTCTAGAAGCTGAAGATATGTTCGCGAAGCTCCCGACAATATATGCGAATTGTACTCCATTTTCGGGCGGATATAAGTGGTGTAGATACAACGAAGATCGGTTGGAGTGAAGTATTTCTTACACCGCTTAAGAAAGCCTAAGAATTTGACTGCTTATTTCGACACGTCAAAAATGTGATCGTTCCAACGAAGATCGCATTGTATTGACTTGCCCAGAACATCAAGAGGCTCCAACTCAGTAATATCCACACCACCCATATTTAGAGGTGGAAAATTGTCACCCGCTAAACGCTTCTGTGTCAACAGGCTGCATTGGGTTTTACGCGCATTAAAATATACCCAATTCGCTCGACCCCACTCCTGGATTTTATTGAGGTAAGATTGGAGTGTGTCATTCATAATTCTGCGTTTTTCAATGATCTCCAGAATAGAAGGACGCCTGGAGAATGAATATGAATGACAAATGCTGCTGTCATCAGCAAACGAGTAGACGGGGTGTGATGTCAATGACAGAAGGTCATTGATGAAAACAAGAAAAGTGTCGGAGACAGGAGCGAACGCTGCGGAACTCCAGCATTAATGGAGTGCTCTTCAGATGCAAAGCCGTCTATCACAACCCGAATAGAACGGTCGCTGGGGAAACTCGATATCCATCGAGTGAATGTATTACCGACACCATAAGCAGCCAGTTTATACACGAGTACTTTATGCCACACTCGGTCAAATGCCTTGGAGATATCCAAAGCAACAACCTTACTCTCACCGAATTGGTGAACACAAGTGTTCCACCGCTCAGTGAGGAACGCCATCAAATCGCCTGTGGAGCGGTGAGCACGGAAACCGCACTAGCGATCACTGACCAATTGGTTGCTCTCCAAATACTTCATCAAGTTAAAATTTTTAATGATCTCCATAACTTTGGAGGGCATTGAACAAATTGGTATGGGCCGGTAATTGGCAGGATTCGTGGTCTCACCTTTTTTTCGCGCTTTAGAGTGGCACTGCACCTGTTTCTGGCCTGATTACGCAGCAGTTTAATATCAGCAGTTTTGTTTAAACTCCAATTTCAAAATGCTTCCTCTTTAGAACTGAATGCTTGTCTGCAAGTCACATTAAACCAGGAATGGTCTCTTGGTTTAATGGAAGTTCTTTTATTGGGTATGAAAGACCTCATACCAAATAAAATTATATTTTCTACCAATTTTGCTGCAGCATTTATGTTTCCATCCCTGAAACACAATTGCCAATTGAAACGGCTGAAAAAGGAGTTTAGCGCATCCCAATTAGCCTTCTCATAAAGCCACAATGTCCGCTTCGGAGCTGGCTGGTGAGTGGATTTAAGACTAGAATATAGGAAGGTAGCAGAAATTGTAGGGTGGTCCGAATTACCAAGAGGTGCAAGAACATTCACATCATACTTGCTGTGATGTGAAGTTAGAAAAAGGTCCAGAATATTTTAGTTTTGCCCTTCAACGAAAGGAAAGTGCGTTGGTTCCTTCACTAATTGAGTCAAATTATTAGACTTAGTTAATAACTCAACATACAAACCCTCGGGTGTTGTGTGACTCGAATGACGTAGCCAATTGGAATTATGAACATTGAAATCACCAGCAACAACAATTTCACTGTTCGGATATGATTCCAGAATTTTGGAAATCGAATCAGAGAGACTGTCCAGTTTATCAAAAGTTGGGTTTGTTCTCTGCATTCCGTTAGATTAAATTTGCTTAATTTTATTATTGATGCAAGTTTATAAGTTATATTATTGGTTTTGGTTAATGTGCACTGTGTTTCTATTTTCTTGTGGTGTAAATGTGTTTCTATTTCTTGTGGATGATCGGTTTAGATGTTAACTATTTTTTCGCGAGCACTCGACGCGAACAATGAATTGTGGTGGGGAGTATCATTCACCTTCGCCCGCGGTCACATCACAACTCATTTCTGTCTGCCCATACAAAAATATTCTCTAATGTTGTTTTGCTTATCACAAGCATCATCATCGAATATATATTATAATAGAGTTGGTTTTTGTTTCATCTGGTTTGAGTACTTGTTCGTTTTCGGAATATGTAGAGTTGCCCCATATTTTGAATTTGTTTTATTAATTGCTCTAAATATTCATATTTTGGTTGATACAACGTCTTTAAGTATAGGAATATACAATATTTGTGAAATTAGCAATTTACTTTCTATTAAACTTAACATGAAGTTGGTAGTTCCACAATTCGAAGGTCCGACAATAAGACATCTTATTAAATTCGGCATCATGTGTCCGTGTTTGGATTTTGTGACATTATTTGTTACTAGATCCATATTTATGGATCGCAGAGAAGGAGACGAGATAGATATAGAAAAGTATATATATATTCTTTCTCAGCGTCACCTCCTGAATCGATTTAGCCCTGTCCGTCCGTCCGTCTGTCTGTCTGTCTGTTGAAATCACGATTACGAGAGAACGAAAAGAGATATCGCGATTAAATTTGGCACAAATATTCTTTGTTATGTAGGGCTGTTTGTGATTGAAAATCACTCGATTGTGGCGAGATCGATAAACAGCCACACCTACTTTATATACGGAATGTAAAGGCACCTCGTTCCCAAAAATGTTTTAATCTGAATATTTCATAAACCGTGTAAGATATTAAGGTATAATTTTATTCGGAACATATAGCGTCATTACTAAAACGTTCAAAAAAAAGGGCCTGATAACAAATTTGGTAATATCTCTTGAATGGTATAAGATATTGATATGTAATTCTATCAGGATATATAGGGAAGCATTACCAATAAGCTTGCCAAAAATGGGCATGCCAAGCCACTCATACAATAGTTGTCAATATCTTGTAAACTGTATAAGATATTAACACGAAATTTTATCACGAGGTATCTACAAGTATTACCTATTTGTACACAAAATGGGCGTGATCCGGCCACTTATACAAAAGTTGTCAATATCCCATAAACGGTTCAAAATATTAATACGTTCGTAATTTTATCTAGCAGTACCTAGAGACATTACAAAAACATTTGCCCGAAGTAGGCGTGGTACGCCTACTTAATACAAAAGTTTTTAAGTGGCGAAATTAAAATTTATTCGGTTACTCGGGTGTAGGGTATTTAGATTTCGGCCAGGCCGAAGAAAACACTTCTACTTGTTTTTGATTATATTTCTGTCTTGCGTAATGTAACGCATTTTAGCAATTAATATACAATAAATATGCAACAACTACACCTTTATATTAATTTTCATTCAGTACAAGTAGGTGAAAAGATATAAAATAGGTATAATTTATAAGAAACATGTCAGTTTTAGACAGTCAGTAATCGGAAGTGGTTTATTAAATGGTGTTATAAATTTTCCCTGCCCATTGAACTTCATTTACCGGGTTATCAATTTTATGGGCCAGGAACTAAATTAAAGCAACGCTTCCCAAGAGGCGTTAAAGGAATCAATCCTCTGGATGCCGCATGTAGAGAGTAAGATATTGTTTATGATAAAACAAAACACTTGAACAAGCCCCACGAAGCAGATAAAATATTACCTGAAAGGGCGTTGCACAGAGTAAAATCAAAAGGCAGAAAATTCAGTGAGTGAATAAATGCACTATTAATGGAGAACACAATTAAGGCTAAAATGAAATTCGGCATGGGGAGCACGATGAATAAAACTATAAGAAAATAAAGACAAAATGAAAAAGAAAAGTATTAAGAAAACATTTACTAAGGCGGTTAAAAACTCTCTAAAAATTATTAAACAATGAAAACCAGAAGCTATTCCCAGTGCTATAAAAATCCCACAAAAGGTTTTTAAAATCCCTTTTCGATGAAAGAAATCTACGGTTGACATTACACAAGTTATACCCGTTCCTAAAGTAGGAAGGTTTCTACCACTAGTATCCATTTTAACTGCTCTGGGAGCTGTTTGAGGCTTAGCGTCTGGAGGAGCTTCATTCGCAAAAACAATTAGTGGTACGAAAGCCGCACGACAACAATTAGAAGAAGTGAACCGATTTAATAACACCATTGGAGCCATCGCTACGGGAAAAGGCTTATACCTGAAACCATACAGATAAGGATTGGGTCTATATTATAGACCACAACCAACAACCTTTTAAAGAACCAATCAAAAAGCTATCAACCAATCAAAAATCTGTCGTGCATGTCAGCAACATGGAACCGAGCAGATTCTATACAATAAAAAATGTTTGCAGAACAAAAACGAAATTTGGGGATCGCATATTAACAGAGCTATAAGATTGCGTAGTTTTCCTACCGCAAGAATTCAACGATATATGTGATGCGACTATAGCAAAGTTCAGCATCGGCACCTATTATTTATTAAAACTGTTGAAGGAAGATGGAGCAGACTTTCGTTTGCAGATTCAGGTCGACTTTTCTCAATCGCAACCCCTACTCGAAATATTTTACAAATTGTTAAAAAGCTTTTAATAAAAAAATAAAGAAATAAAATAATTTTATAAATTTGTTGTTTGTTTATATAATTTAATATAAAATTATATGAATTTATTCATTCTGCAAACATTTAAATTGATAGTTTTTGGATTGATTCCCCTAGCTTATCAGAGATTCGGCTCGACCGACCAAATGTTGTAGTGTGAGATCGATTTGTTGAAATATATTTTAATACAGATATGATGTCATTGAAGGCAAACTCACCTGATTTTAATGTAGGATGACCAGGTTGATGTGGATTGTGATGTTGGGCTGATGATTACCTTGGTAACAGTTGGTAATTGTTTGGTGTTTGTTGTGGAGATTGGTCCTTGGTTTATTCCTCAAATTGAGCTGGCGCTTGCAGCTTAATTGTGGGTGGTAATTTATTTGCACAATAATTAAAATTTTAAGGGATTTCGATACGCGTCCTTTAGGCGACAGAGGTTAAACCGAGAGAGCCCTTCAGAATCCACGGAGCATCACTATTGTGAGGATGCGCACCCGGAATCAAGGAAAGCTCGCACGAAGACGAACTCTCTTACCGCCAACAGACGCAACCATGCTGTTGGCATCAACACCGTGAAGTTGTGCAGAGCAACGGTAGAAATCTGTCGGGCGATGACGATGTCGGTCGATGTTGGAAGAACAGCGGTAGATCTCTGTGTAGTTTCATTGTGGCTCTGTGTAGTTTCATTGGGAGAAGATTCGTGAGGTGGTGATATGGCGCCTAATGGGAATAGCATCATGAAGCAATGTGTGATGCTTTCGGTAGCATTGATGACACGTCACCGAGCTATGGCACTATACCAGAGTGTGGCTGTACGCCAAGCAAATCAGTATAGAATTGCAGACGCTGGGCGGAGAGCATTCATTCAACACTGGATGATGTGGCTGCCTTTGCGGGTTGCTGCCGTCGCGTTTTTCTTCCGGATGGTTTCGGTGGCGATGGTGTGGGCATGTTCTCAGCTGGGAGAAGGTCCATTTGGATTGGGAAGTCTAACTGAAGCAGCTTTCTGGTGGGAATAATTTCCATGTAGGTGGGATCCAATGCTGCTTCGATTCAATGGTCACCTTTTTCATTGATGGGGTGGAGTTTTGAGGGGCGACCTTTGCTGCGATGACGTGGTGACGGCCACCACTGAAAGTTGAGCCATTTTGACGTGCTCTTGGGAAAAACTTTCCCGGTAAACAGCGCGGTCTTCTGCGGTTGTGGGAGCATCCAGGTTTAATGGCGATCGATCTTCATCGAGGTCGACTGACGAACCCAGAGAACCCACCAGATGATCATACAATGCTCTCACCTTAGAAACCTCGGACGGTGGCTTAGCTTCCATTATAGAGGACAGGACGATTGAGGAACACCGAGGAGAGACGCGTAACTCGTCGTCAGAGAATTCCCAGACGTTGACGCAATCTTCTGCTGGAAGTATCTGGAGGTGGTAGCTTCCGAACACTCGGGTCCTTGCAGCCAAGGGGCAGACTGTTCCTTATTGGGGTTCATTCTGCTAGGTTATATTGAGTAGTAATATAAGATCTATTCTCTTCTAAGCATTTTAGAAGCTTATTTGTTTTTGTACCTATTCAATTTCCGAAATATGGCACCTGAAACTTGGATTCCAGACCGGAGAGGCATATTCCAAGAGAGGTCGAATCAATGAAGTGAAGGGATCATCAAATTCTTTGGAGCAACGCTTTATAAAGCCAAGTACTCTAGCGGCTCTACAAGATATGCGATTTATATGAGTGTGAAAAAGAAGTTTGCGATCCGAGACTACACCTAGGTCATCAGCAGAGTCCAAATGATCGAGCTTATAATCGTCAATACTATAATTAAAAATTAATGGACTAGAGCGCGCAAATGTCATCTGTTTGCACTTTTTTAAATTCAACTTCATACAGTTTACGTTACACCTTGCCAGCGATGAGATAAGATCATCTTCCAGAAGCATTGCATCATGCTCATAACTAGACGTCATCCGCAAACCTCAATATGTTTGAATTATTAATTACTGTCGGCAGATCATTGATATAAATCAAGAATAACAAAGGTCCCAAATGACTACCTTTTGGAACTCCAGATGTAACGCTGAATTCCTCAGAGTTAGGATTCTTATATAATACCGATTGTGTGCGATGAGTAACGTAGGAATCAATCCAGTTTATCAGTATATCCGAAAATAAAATAATTTAAGTTTTATAATGAGTAGCTTGTGGTTCATTTTATCAAACACTTTATTGAAGTCAGTGTAGACAACGTCAGTTTGTTTTGCCATTTTAAAACTTTCAATAGTTTGCGACTTGAATTCTAACAAATTTGTAGTTGTAGATTTCCCGGCTCGGAAACCATGTTGATCTGGAGAGATCAGCGAATTAACACTCCTTGAAATTTGATGGGTAATTATTCTCTCAAGTAGCATAGGAAGCGCTGTAAGATTGGCAATACCACAATAGTTTTTTATATCGTAGCTGTTGCCAGATTTGTGCAGTGGGGTATTAATGATGATTTCCATGCCAATTGGAAATAGCCAGAGCGCAAAGAAAAGTCAAATAGTTTAGTAATAGGTGACACTAAATTATCAGCACAGTTTTTTAGAATGCAAGATGGGATTCCATCTGGACCAGAATTATAAGACGATTTAATATTCTTTAACTCTTTTAAGACTATAAGCTCATCCATAATAGCCTGTGCGATAGAGCCAGATAAAACTTGATATGGATAATTAGTCAAAGTGTATTTAACGCTCGAGTATGTTGTTTTAAAGTAGTCAACGAAGAGGCTACAGATCGTGTTGATGTTATCCGATTCGGTCTCATTAAATTTCAAACAAGGTGGAAATATTACAGTTTTGCGTTTAGTATTTATAAAATTCCAAAAAGATTTTGGGTCTAATCGTAAGTTCGATTTAACTTTTTCTATGTAATTATTATAGGACTGCTTGCATAAGTGTGGGTATTGACGTCTTTTAGACAAATAATTGCACAGGTTTACAGTAGGTGTTCTAATTTGTAAAGTTTAGATTTTACCCTCCTTGACGCAAGTAGATCTTTAGAGAACCAAGTAGGGCCAGAACAGTAAGTATATGATCGCAACGGTACAGATGAATTAAAAGATTTGGTTAAGATGTTAAAAGAAGTTACAGCGAAATCCAGACATGCTGTAGATTCATTTAGACGTAGGATTGAACTCCAATCTAGGGAGCTAATAGTATTATTTAGAAGCTCATAATTTGTGTGTTTGAGCTAAATTTCATTTTCTTAGGAATTCCACGTGAAGAAGTTTTGATCGGCAAATTAATTATATCGAATTTTAAACTAGGGTTGTGTTTGTCCTCAGGCGATACCAGAGGCGCACAGCGAGATATATCGAATGAGTCTATATCATCAACGAAGATAAGATCTAAAGTGCGATTGTTGAAGTTGCGTACAGAGTTTATTTGAGAAAGGCCACAAAAGGACACCTCATTTAGGAAACATGAGTCTGTCTGAGCTTCAGATAATGGAATGAGAACTACAGTGTTTTCATATTCATATTTCTCCCAAATCACTCAAGGTAAATTAAAATCGCCCAGAACAATTAGTCTATTACAATTAGCCACTGAAGCTATACATTTAGCATGGGCTGAGTAAATATCTTCACTTGAATTTGGTGAAATATAAGAGCAGGTTAAATATAATGTTGACGAAGCAATTTTTACGTAGACGCAGCAGAACTCGATATCTGCAGCATTCCTCGACGCCACTTCTGTAGAAAAGCATGAAGATTTTACAGCAATAAGTACACCACCTCCACGCGTTAAATTTGCTAAACTGGTGTTTCTATCTTTTCTATAGATTTTTTTTTTTTTTTTTTTATGACAGATGAAACCAAGCTCATGGGATGCCCCCTATCCATGCACAGCATTTGTTGGTTCCGAAGGGATGACAGGTTAGTGGGAAGGGGGAAAGAGGGAGTAGTGACGGTTTACACTTCGCTTGAATGTTTCGACGCTGTAAGTGGGCGGGAACACATTCGCAGGGAGATTATTCCACAATCTAACGACGCGACCGAAAAACGAACTCTCATGGTAATGCGTGGTTCGTTGGAACGGAATCGCGACATAAAAGGGGTGCACCGCTCTGGAAAGCCGAGTATTGTAATTATCAGAATTACCGAGATGTTGTAATTATCAGAAAAAATTTCCAAGTTATGAGCATCAGGCTTAAGCCATGTTTCTGTGAAAACTACGACATGGTGATCTAAGTCATAGCTAAGCGTAAATAAATCACGCTCCTTCGTGTTGATTCCCCGAACATTTTGGTAAATAACTTTTATAGTATTTATCGAACTTACAGCAGCATTATTGATTCAGTTTCTGCAGATCTCCAGATTCTCTGGGTTTTTGAAAAAAAACGAATGGTCGCAACCTAATATTTGCTTGCAACAAAGATGGATTATTTAAAACCTTATAAAAAGCTTCATCAACGCCCAACTTGAAGCTAGTCTTCTGTAACTCAGAAAGAGTGGCATCCTTATTGACCAATTTGTACCATATGAATCTTGTCTATTTTAAAAGTATCACAAACATAGTCAATGATATTCGCCGTAACGGTAGTTTTAAAGTACACCAAGTGAAATCATTTTTTGTTGGCTATAACTTCTAAACCACTGTTTACATTGTTACCAACAATGATTTTGCGCCTCTTCGGATTTTTCCTTTTAATCGTCGTCCAGTCATGGTGAACAGCAGGAGCAGATGGATCATCCGTGGCTGAAGTACTACTAGCAGCCGCCCCGGTGTCATTTACAACATCAGGTTCAGGTGAATTGGCACTAGAAACAATCATTTGTTTAGTGCGAATAACAAGATAAGAGGAATCATTATTAACAACCGTTTTAGCAGACTTTGAAACCGGTTTTTTGTTAAGTTTAGAGCGAGCACTTTGCATTACAGGAGAACAAACTTTCTGAGCTGCTTTATTTTCTATCTTTGTTATCGGTTTGCGGGGGCGAAGACGCGACGGAACTGTTAGCGTAGCCTCACCAGTGTCAACAGCACTACAAAAACCAGTAACTTGAGAAACTTGAGAACAAATTTCATCCTTGTCGGTGGCTTATAATTCTTTTTGAAAACGATTAAAAATTATTTTTTTAAGTTCAGCTACTTCACTAGTTAGGTTATTTAAAGCAATTGCGATATTATTTTCGCGCTCGCTAATTAGTACAGCACAAGCAGAGCAAAGCATAGCGAGAAGAAATAAATCAAGAGCGAACAAGCAAGAGCGAATATGCGAATGTGACGGGGACATATTGGCTTAAAACGTGTGCACTGGTTTTTGGAAGGTGCGGGGGGCAACTGGAGATAGTGGTCACTTTTTTTAAAGAATCTGGACATTTCCGAATATCGGAAACAATTTGGTTTGGAATCGCCTGGTAAGGAACGTGTCCATTTGTTTCCATTTTGGAATATCATATTTCTGCGGGATAGGCTTTTCACACAATGAGGGCTTCCGAAGACGAGTAGAGCATAGAGCACAACAATTGTATTCCAGTTTGTCATATCAATGTTATATAGAGACAATGCAGAATACGTTTATTTTCGAAAAGGTCCGACAAGGTTTTCCAAGCATATTCAAAGCGCTATCTATTAAACGGGACTTTTGGACTATTTCTTTAGCCTCACGGCGCGTTCTCTGATTCAAGTGGAATATTTTTCCACTGGGAAGTGCCGACTGTTTCGAATATATGGGGCCGAGAACATATCGAAAGTGGGCCACGATATGTAATCGCCATTAAAGTGTCGGTGTCGCACGGCGGTAGGTTAATATTATGGCCTGAGGGTGGCGCTTCAGCAGTAACAGGAGTGGAGTGCGCACTTGGCTGCGGGGTAAGTAGGTGTTGCAGCTCCTAGATTTTGGCTACGCGTAGGTTGTAGCTACGCTGCTTCTTCTTCACCGTCTCCACGTCATCGTTAGCTCGCCGTCAGAGGCGACGGTTAATCACTCTAAATAGGCATTATAGCAGTCCTTAGAGTCTTTCCACAGCGCTCGAACTCTTCCTGATGCATTCTATCGAGTACACGGAGTGTTCCCATTCTGGAATAGTCAAGAAGGCTGCATCGAATTCGACGATCTCATCGGAGAGGCGAATATGTCACGAGAATTGGCTCATTTTAATGTTGAGTTGAACAAAGTTATGAAATCCACTGCGAAATTAAAAGAGGGGGGCCGTGTGACGTGGTCAGAAACAAAACCACGCCATAAGAGTTTTTAAAAATTTATTTATTTTTTTTATTTATTTGATTATAGCGGAAGGGCTATACAAGTCCTGTTTTTAAAAATATACTTGTTGAAGGAATTTAATTTCAACTAGTTCGACTGTTTCAATATAAGAGGTTTTCCAACGGGGTAGCTACTGCTTTTGTGTTGCCTGTACTACGCCGACGTTAACGCTACTGATAAAGGACAAAGCGAAATAAAAAGAACAAGTAAACACTTTTACTTGTCTTCGGCGTGGCCGAAATGTAAATACCCTACACCCGAGTAACCAACAAAATTATAATTTCACCACTTAACAACTTTTGTATAAGTAAACGGACCACACCCATTTTGGGCAAATAATTTGGTAATGTCACTAGATACTGCATGATAAAATCACTTATTAATATTTTGAACCGTTATTGAAATATTGACAGCTGAAATATTGACAGCTTTTGTATAAGTGGACGGACCACGCCCATTTTTGGTATACAAATTGGTAATACTTGTGGATACCTCGTAAAATTACGTGTTAATATCTTACCCCGTTTACAAGATATTGACGACTTTTGTATGAGTGGGCGTGGCACGCCCAATTTTTGCGAAAGTTTTAGTAATGGCGCTGTATGTTCAGGAATAAAATTATACCTTAATACCTCGCACGGTTTATGAGATATTCACTTTATAACATTTTTTGAAACGATATGCCTTTACATTCCGTATGTAAAGTAGGCGTGGTTGTTAACCGATCTCGCCCATTTTCAATCCCAAACTGCCCCACATAACATAATATATTTTTGCCAAATTTCATTGCGATATCTCCTTTAGTTCTCCCGTTCTCAGACAGACAGACGGACAGGGCTAAATCGCTTCAGGAGGGGACGCTGAGCAAGAATATATATACTTTTCTATATCTATCTCGTCTCCTTCTCTGCGTTACAAGCGAAAGAACAAAGTGAATATACCCTACTCCCTTCGGGTGTAGGGTATAAAAAGAGACCTCTTGCCTGCACTTGTAGAATGGTGGTAGTTTAGCTGATGTCGCTGAGCTACAGAGAGTGTACGCAGAGAGTTCTGCTAAAAATTTTATGTAGCTGGACAGAAACGGCCAACGGTGAATTTCACTAATGAGTTTAAAATTTTACCTTTGGAAACACATATTATATATACTCGTATATAAGTGTTGTGGATACCTCCTGAAAATGATGATCCTCCCAAAGAACCGGCTGCGCCAAAATGTTGTAGTGTCCTTCTGAGAAGAATGCGGGTCCTCTTAATTAAAAGCCTTGTTCCTCTTCTAACGACCCTTTTTATTTATTTCAATGCAGCGCCGGTCTGCGCGCTATGGGCTCACAAACAGAACTCTACTTTTAAACATTAAATCATTTTTACTTAAACTAAAGTGGACCGGTATGTAGCAATTCCACTATTTTGCAATATTAAATTCTTAATATTAATATTTGCCAATATTAACGTCGGCAGAATTAAATTGGGAACGATTTAATTCTTCCGCGTTTTGCTCTTTGCTTTTTGTTTTAGCTTTTTATTTATTCTGAAAGCTGCTTGGCTTGAGCTCGAGAAAAGCTATTGGTGCCAATGTTCTTGCCTTGACGGTGTGAATGCGACATCCACCCACCTCCACCCTTAGGGAAAGAAAAAATTAACATCGTGAAGCGATATTAATTTTTTCTGTACAATATAATACAGGAGTGGTTTATTTTAATTCTCTAATGTTATCTAACTTAACTCTACCTTAACTCTTAAGTTCTATCTTAGTGTATCTATCTAAGGTAGAACTCTTAAGTTCTATCTTAGTGTATCCTCGTTGTTCATGTCAATCAGTGTGTTGTGGTTGTGGTTGTAGTGTGTGTAGTCACGCAGCTCCTGGACTTGTTTCCATGTACTCTCTAAGCTGTACCAAACGCTGTACCCATTGCAATTGTAGATCCTGGTTCCTGGATGTTGCTGTTCCACTTGGCGAACCAACAGCACCATGGACTCTGACCCCGGAAGTATTCCGTTCACCATAACCACTTGTAGGCCCAACTACATTTCAAGCAGAGAAATAAAACTGCAGCCAACTTCAGTGCTACTTTCATTGCGTCCTTTCTAATTACCTAATTAGAAATTCGTCAAGTGCGATCAATCCGCCTTCTTCAACGATTGTCTGGACGGAGTTTGTTTATAAAAGTGCAATGAAACAGAATCATGCTCTGTGGTGATGTAGTGTGATATCCGTAGCTATGGCAGACTGCAGCCTGGTTCGGTGTCAAAGATGTCCTTTTGTCCCGAGATAAACTTCAGGTGTGGTGTGTTCATTGCCTCTCAGATTGGTGACGACATCCAGGAAATTGATTGGTACGCAGCGGCATTCAAATTTTTTGAGTTTCCGCAAAAGACGCGAATGACATTCGTGGATCAAGTCGGTATTATAGTATATCAGCGACATACGAGTTTTGGGGTTTTTGTCGCCGTTGTTGTTGCTGCTTGTTCGCTGTTGTTATGGTAGCTGCTTGCTCGATGCTGTTGAGGTTCTGTGTCTTACTTCTATTTATCGGTATAATGCTACAAATTAGCAGGTACATATTGTAATATTGAATTTTAATTATATTTAATAAAAATTTTCTATTTAAAACTATACAATTTATTTAATAGTGGTTTCATTATGTATAAGTTTCTAATAATAAATCTATTTAAAAATTCCATAACTTGATAATAAACATTATTTTCAATTTAATTACAATACAATTTTGTTTTTCTCTTTCTCATTTTTCTCTTTCTCATTTAAACTTCGTTTTTTAATAAGCAAATTTTCTTGCTTGCTGAATCGCGTCCAATATGTCTTAAATATTCGCTAGCATTAGTCAACAGGGTGGACGTGCTAAAATATTTTTCTTTGTACCATCCCCGTAAATCATCTGACTACAGATCATAGTCGCAAATTAGAGCTAACGTCCCGAAGTGAGACAAGGGAATCGCGAAGTCACAGTCGAGATATGAGCTACGATCAATTAGCGTCAAGTAAGATGTGAGGTCCACCAGACAGTCAACAACGAAGCACACAACCCCAGCTTCCGAGAAAACGAGAAAGAAACACCGAATGCCACATCACTCCGTTCAAAGTAGACCAGAACTACGAGCAGCATGTCCAATCGGTGCTGTCACACAGTTACACACCATTTCTTCAAATCTGGGTGCCCTACAACGCGTCATATCACTGTAAGACCAGATGACGATTCGTAGCAGCAAAAGCATAATTCTGTAGAACCACCATCATCATCTTCATCTCCAATCAGCATGTCCGAGGGAAGCCAGACAAGAAGCGGTTATGGTATTCACTTAAGAAATTTGTAATAGCATTAAGACTAATATCAAACAGTTAACCACCCAGTAGAAGCATTGTAATAAAAGGAAAAATTAACATCGCTTCACGATAATAATTTATCCTTTCCCTAGGGGTGGAGGGATGTTGTGAGTCGCTACTTCCGCGGAACACATATTCAGTCGACCATAATGGTGTCGCACTGAGCGTTTAATTTCCATCGCACTAAGCGTTTAATTCCGCATTGTAACTTGTCAAGGTCAATTGTCCTATACGCCGGTCTTAAACCTTTATGTGGCTGAGTAGGTACCCGGGTACCTTTTAAATTTTTAGAGCAACATAACTTTAGTTCTGTTAAACATAGTGATATGAAATTTTGTGACATCTCTAAACACATAAAGAATATTATGATATAATATTTGTGTCTTTTTCTTAATATATTTCCGACACCCTATCATCGCTGACGAGGTACGCGGGTACCTAAAAACTAGTTAATACATTTTTCTAAATTTTTTTTTCCAAAAAAGCTGCTATAAGGATGCCAACATATAAAGCTTATAGTTTATTGAATTGTTGATAATTTACATTATTTACATTTATATTATTGATCGCATGTGTTGCAAATAGGGTTGGTAATGGAGTGCTCATCACACACGGGCATCGAGCATATACCACAGGATTTTCTGGTTTTTCGTTGCTTATATTTCAAGGACCGACAAATATTACAACTGCCTACGACAGGTTTTCGGCAGCTACTCGGGAAGCCAGCTATGGTGCGGTGTGGTTTTCGATATGGTGCGTCCTAGAACAAGCTCCATGCAGTTGCGTATTTATCGATTTCCAAAGACTGTTGCATTAGTAGAGCGTATTTCAATATTTGGTTTGCATAAATCTATCGCGAGGTCCTTGAGAAACTTGCGTCGCCGATCTATGCCTTTGAATTGTTTTTTATTTTCCATAAAAATAATGTATGCCGCAAAAGCAGCGATACCAATTATATTGTAGAACATTGCTAGCGGCCAGCGATTAGTTTTGCGTTTAAATGTGTATTCACCTAGCATTCTATCCATTGTATCTACGCCTCCTTTTGTTTTGTTATAATACGAAATTATTTCTGGTTTTGCGGTTGTTGTGTCTTCTACAGTAGCAGCATTATGCATCGATGATAACAGTATTACTGATTTGTTCTTTCAGTGAAAGCAAAATTAGTGGAACATATGGGCCTATATTTTGAAGCTTGCATGGTGGAAGGCAAAAATTTTTATTTTTTCCGTACCGTCCCAACCAAAGTCATGTTCCATGAATTTAAAGTTTTAGCTAGTGCCAAACTTGTAAAAAAATTTTCGGTGATAATATTTCGTCCTGAATCCTCATAAAATGAGACTAAATCTAGTCTAAAATCTAAATCTAAATCTTCAAGACAAAATTCCTCCTCAGAACCTGCTTCAGAATCATGTTCATCTTCGTGGTCACAGCGTCACATTCAGCGTTAGATTCTTCATCTTCTGCAAATTCTGGAATATAATCTTTTTGGTCCAGTACCTGAATCTTTTTGGTCTTTTTTCCAAATGACTTGAATCACTTTCATTATTATTATCCATATTAACGAAAACTCTATATATCCACAAGTTTTAATTTTTAAAAAATGCATCAGTCACATAAAGGTAAAATACGAAATACCGACTAGGCAAGACCAATCACCAATTAATCAAAAGCAGTATAGGTTACCTCATATCCGCAAAGAGGAAGTGAACAGGCAGGTACGGAAGCTGCTAGACGACGGGATAATCTCCCCCAGCAAATCGTCGTGGAATTCGCCACTGTTGTTGGTACCAAAGAAAGCCGCGAAAGACGGTCAGAAAAAATGGCTGCTAGTGGTTGATTTTAGGAAATTGAATGACGTTACGATTAAACAGGTTTTCCCTATACCTAGAATTGAGGAGATTTTAGAGCAGTTAGGGCATAGTAGGTATTTCTCAACATTAGATATTGATAGAGGGTATCACCAGGTTTTGGTGGATGAAAAAGACAAAGAAAAGACCGCGTTTAGTTCAGGACCAGGACATTTCGAGTTCAACAGAATGCCTTTTGGTTTAACGGGGGCACCAGCAACGTTTCAGAGAATAATGAATCATATTCTCACTGGGCTCCAAGGGATAGATTGTTTCGTTTACTTAGATCATATAGTAGTTTATGGTAGGAATTTCAAGCAGCGTGAAGATAGGTTATTTAAGGTGTTTAGCGTCCTTAGGGAAAATAGTTTAAAACTCAACACGGAAAAGTGTCAGTTGTGAAGAAGAGAAATAGTTTATTTAGGCCATAAGTGTTCTGAGCAGGGTGCACTGCCCGACTCACAGAAGGTTGAGTGTGTAAGGAATATAAAACCTCCCAGGAACAAAAAGGAGGTGCAGGCATTCCTGGGGTTAGCCAATTAGTATAGGAAATTTATTGGGAGCATGGTAAAAATCGCTTTGCCAATTAACAAGTTACTAAGACAGGATGCCAAATTCCAATGGTCGGAACGCTGGCCAGAATGCGTTCGTCAAGCTGAAGGAAGCAATAGCATCACCACCTGTACTCGCGTATCCGGATTTTTCGAAACAATTTTTATTAACAACAGACGCCAACAATGAAGCTCTGGGAGCAGTATTGTCACAAGGGGAAGTAGGAAAGGACAAGCCAATAGCTTTCGTCAGTAGGGCGTTGAGTGGAGCCGAGAAACGGTACTCCACAATCGAAAAGGAATTCTTGGCTATAGTTTGGGCAACGAAGAATTTTAGGGCATATCTTTTGGGGAGGCCGTTCAAAATATTTACAGACCAAGGGTATAGCGAATTTAAGGGATTAGACTTCTCGTCTAGCCATGTTTAGACATAAACTATCGGAGTACGAGTTCGAAATTATATATAAACCTGGAAAGATAAATTTTTATGCAGACGCTCTGAGTAGAATACCCCAACATAACAATGAGGTCGCGGCAGTCTAAACGCGCTCTAAGGCGAAAAAACTAAAAACCCAAGAAAACGACAAGCCGCGAGAAATTTCCGCATCAGTGGAACCGGATAGTCCAAAGACAGAACAGAGTGGTAATACAATTCTTCTGGAAGACCCAAAGGAAATTGAGACGATAATAAAGGATTTCCATGATAAACCATTATGAGGCCATCAAGGGCGGTTAAAACCTATTTACGCATTAGGCAAGAATACAGGTGGCCAGGCATGCAAAAACAGATAAAAGAATACGTTAGAGCATGTCGCAAATGTCAGGAAAACAAAAGTTCAAAGCTAACGAAAATGCCCCTAGTATTAATAGACACGCCAGTGAGACCCTTCGATAAGGTCTATATGGACATTGTAGGTATTTTACCGGAGGCTGTATCCGGTAATAAGTACATCCTTACATTCCAAGACGACTTTTCAAAATTTATGGCATGCACAGCTATTCCCGACGCAGAAGCTAGCACCGTAGCCAGAGCCTTCTACGACGAAGTGGTAACGCGATACGGAATTCCAGGAATTCTAGTAACAGATAACGGTACCAATTTCACTTCAAAATTATTCACCGACACATGTAAATTTTTAGGAATTTTGGTCCAGAAATTCCAAATACAAAGGGCCCATGAGATGGTTAGGCAAAACCGGGAACGTGCAAAAGAAGCGGCCAAAAGGCAGTACGATGACAGGCTAAACCCAGTAATTTTTAAAGCTGGAGATAAAGTAATGCTTAAAAATCAAACTAGGAAAAACAAATTTTCACCGATATGGTTAGGCCCATATGAGGTGATAGGCATTAGAAGCCCAGTCACGACAGTTATAAAAATTAAGAACAGGGATAAGCCATTCCATAACAATTTGCTTAAACATTACAACAATTCAATTAAAATAGGAACACCTACGGATGCAGTAAATTGGAACCGGAAAACCACGCTCAACACATGCAATTCAACAAAAAATTTAGTAAATAGGGAAAAATAACGAACGTAAATAATATATATTTTTGTATTTCAAGGCGGTCATAGGTGGAAAAGAGAGGGCTGGATCCCATTAACTGCGACGCCGCAAATAATTGCTCAGTGCGCTTAAGTAAGTACGTCAGGAATGTCATTATTAACACAAAACGGTTTTGGTTTTAGTATGTAGTTTTAGGGGATATTTTGTTTAACTAACCGGACACTAACTTAACTTACTAACAAAATGTATCAATTAATTATAGAATTTGTTTAAGGTTAAGAATTTGGTTAAGGAAATATATTAAGTTTATGTTGTTTTATTGCTTTATTTGTTGTTTACATTGTTTCCAAGTGCAGGCATATGGTTGAAACAATATAAACTTAGTTTTAATTCAATTCTTCTTGGACCTAATTCTATCAGAAGTCCAAGTTGAAATAATTTTGGGGCAGGTAATTCGTGGTCGATTGCGATTTATCACATGGTGCCAGGGCGCCATGACATTATGTGGCATCGCGAATCAGTCTAACGTTACGTGTGTTGAATACGTAAAATATGCAGGCGTGTGGTATCACATCTGTAAGTAAAGGGAGCAAGTAAAATAGAATTTAATTTCAGCTTGCTAAAGAATTAAATTAAATTAAGTTAATAATTGTTAAATTTAATGAATTAAGTAATTTAAATTGTTAAGTTAATTTAAATACAGTTAATAATTGTGCATAGCAATAAGGGAAAAATTGTACATATAAAAAAAAAGAAAAAACAAACTGACAAAAAACTCTTGAATAAAAAGAAAAAGAAAGAACAAGACAGAAGAGAAAAAAAGAAAAAAACAAAAAAAAAATAAATATCAAAAAAAAAAAGAAAGAAAACAAAGGGAAAAAATAAGAAAGAAAATACATTGTGAAAAATGTATAAAAATAAAGAACAACAATTTTAAAATGAAAGGAAAAGGAAATGAGAATGAAAAAAAAGAAACCAAATAAAAGGCACTAGGAAAATATTTTTAAGGACACATAACGAAAAGTGTAAAAAATTCCACCTAAAATTTAATGGTTTCACTTGATGAATATATAGATTTTAGTTCGATAATCGAATACGAACGCAAGTTGTACATAGTCATAAGTATATAAATATTACAGAACAAGCATAAGATATTTGTTAACGCCAACTGCCGCTCGCCAGAGGTGCTCCCTCATCGATCGGTAGGGTGTCAGGAGTGAGCACTCCAGTCTCTCTCCTGTCAGCCTGGCGGTCGTGAGGGGCGCCTCTCCCGTGAGCGTAAGCCCGGCTGCGGGCTCTCTCCGCGGCAACTGGCGCGGTTTGACCGGCTTCCAGCGATTGTCGCTGGACCCACACAGTCTCTTGCTTAAAAACCACGAACGCGTTCAGAGGCAAATGCAGCGAGTAATTAAGGAACAGCGGATAATTAAGGAACATATACTATTATTGAACTTAAGGAATTATTTTAAATTATTAATCTTAAATTGTGAACTGAGTGAATAAACATTGTGAACATTTTCGAATTAAACATTTTGGTCCTTCGAGCCGGATTGTGCTCGGAGACCACCCAACCGTACTCAAATAAACATTTGGTCCTTCGAGCCGGATAGTGCTCGGAGACCACCCAACCGTACTCAAATAAACATTTTGGTCCTTCGAGCCGGATTGCCGCCGCCCAGGAACCATCGTCACCGACGCCCAAATCATCGTCACCGACGCCTAATCAAGTGAGTCGAGTAAGGAACGGTGAGTTCACACACCTCCATACGTTAGTCTATTAATAAGCCCCGAGCCCTTCCGGCCAAATACATTTTACATATATATATATATATATATATATATATATATATATATATATATATATATATATATATATATATATATATATATATATATATATATATATATATATATATATATATATATATATATATATATATATATATATATATATATATATATATATATAAGGAACTGTCCTCCTTATATATATATACCGTTCATTTGACCTTCAAACCTTACGAG
Source organism: Sicus ferrugineus (assembly GCA_922984085.1). Lineage (NCBI taxonomy): Eukaryota > Metazoa > Arthropoda > Insecta > Diptera > Conopidae > Sicus > Sicus ferrugineus. The sequence goes on from OV277349.1 coordinate 25,520,333, forward strand.
ACTTGTCAATTCGTGGGTAACGGTCCCCAAGAATAACGGCAGCACCAAGGCTTCAGGTTTTTGTTGCTGACCGTCTTCGCAAGCAATGCTTGCTGCGAAGCCCACATTTTTTCCAAAAGTTCACCGCTTGACGCATAAGCAAGCCCCGTGCTCCCGCACAAAAAATCTTTAGAGCAGCGTTCTGCTGAGCTCTCCCGAGAGATTGCTTATGGATTCGCGCTCTCACGTTTTTGTATCAACTTACTTGGGTGCTCCGCAACGGCGCTCAGTGCAAAGCGAAAAACCACCACCTTTTGCTGGTCAGTATACGCGTGCACATTTTGCTTCTGCTCGCGCTCTTCTGCTTGCGCTGCCCATACATACAGAGTGCACACAGAACAAAAAACCAGTTTTCGTGTCGTTTTGCACTCTCAGAAGTGTGAAAGCAGCGTGGGGAATTCAACAGTGACCCTGCAGTGAATAAGCAAAGCTGCATACCCAGTAGGCAGAAGTGTTCGCAGCAACTAGTCTCTTTGTAACTAGTTGCCAACTTTAGAGACAACGCGTGGTTGATTTTTGGAAGCAAGCTCCTCGAGCCCCAACGCAATCAGCTAGCGACGCCCAAATATTCGCTGCGTTTTCTTTTGGGTTTTCGACTTTCTTCGCCGCCCCTAAGCGAACCCTAAAAAATATAATGGCGTCACTCGACAAATTTATACGCGCCTCCGACGCGATCGTCGAATTTGAGGCCGACTTCGTGACCATCCCTGAGCAGGAGCACTCGGACTTTTAATTAGATGCTCATCTGGAAGAGCTCAAGACGATGTGGAGGGCGATCAAGGAAGTCTACTACACGTGCCTAGACCAGTTGATGGCCTCCGAAGAATCCGCACCCGCTGACGTAGAAGTGATTAAGACGAAGCAACGCAACTGCTACCGAACTTATATTCGCTGCGCCACGAAAATCGGCGCATGCCGAAAAACTCGTCTCAATTCTTCCGCACTCAATACAGCAGCAGCTGAAATGCCAGCATCTGGCTACAACGGGCGCGTCCTCACCAACGCCCATTTGAAGAAGCTCTTCAGCCTGTCCCCCATCACGAAGGAAACCGGTGGCGCTATTAAAGACTTGCAGCGCGAAATCAATAATATTCTCGCCGCACTCGCGCTACAAGGTGTCGATACCTCGCATTGGGACGCGATAATCGTCTTTTTGTGTTCCAGCAAGCTCCCAGAAGCAACGCTTTCCCTTTGGGAACAATCTCTCACGAACAAAACGGAGATCCCAAAATGGACAGATCTGGATGCGTTTCTCACGCATCGCTTCCAGACCCTTGAAACGGTGCAAGATATTAAGTGCACACCCGCATCGAAGTCAACACAGCTCCCAGCTCCGACTCACTCAGCTCCAGCCTCTAAACGCGTCAACACCTTCCAGTTGAAGGTGTCCCAAGATAGCTGCCCTCTTTGCCAGAAGCAGCACAGGCTGAGATCCTGCGCTCAGTTTCTCAGCTTGCCCGTTCCACAGCGGCTGAATACCGTTCAGAAAAACCGCTTGTGCAGCAACTGCTTGGCCAGATCTCATTCCGTGAAAAACTGTCCAAGCAGATTTAATTGCATCAAATGTAATAGCAGGCATCACACCCTCTTGCATCGTGAGAACGCTCCATCCTCCTCGAATGCTGTATCAGATTCGACCCCAGGTGCCTCACATCAAGAGCGGCGGTTTGAAAACGCTCCGCGTGCTCAAGCCCCTGCCTATTCGAACTTTATTCCCGGTTTGACTCAGCATGCTTTTCAGCAAGAAAGGCCGCATTCTTCGATGCGACCTCCCACGCATATACAGTCCACTCATCCCCCACACAGCAACGAAATCAAGAGCAACGGTATGATAACGCTCCGCGTACTCACGTTCCTGCCTATTCGAATTTTATTCCCGGATCGACTCATCATGCTTCTCAGCAAGAAAGGCCGCATCCTTCGATGCGACCTCCCACGCATATACAGTCCACTTCTCCCCCCGCGCAACAGCGAAATCCACAGGACACGCATCAGGTGTGCTTCGCGAAAGCACCAAAACAGGTACTGTTAGGGACTGCTATGGTAACAATACGCCATCACGGTACATGTTACATCGCGCGCGCCTTGATTGATCCTGGATCCGAAGTGTCGTTCATCTCTGAGCGCATACAAAAGCTCCTAAAGCTCCCAGTGCAGCCAACTACAGCTGTAGTTTCAGGTCTCAACGAGACTGTTGCTGCAAAAATATCAAGGTCGAGCGATTTTCTGCTGAATTCGCCACTTGATCCCAACTTTCAAGTTAACGTGACGGCGCTCGTGCTCCCACAAATCACAGGGCGGTTGCCCTCCCACTCGTTAGACAGGTCACTTCTCAGTGGCCTCCCTCAAGACATCGAGCTCGCCGATGTCAACTTCTCCAAAAGCGAGCAGGTCGACGTCCTCATCGGAGCCGATTTATACCCAGCAATCCTGCTGGACGGCATCCGCCGCCAAGTGCTGGGCACCCTCATGGCTCAGCAAACCGTGTTCGGTTGGATCCTAACCGGCCCGGTTCCCAACACACAATCTGCCACGGCACCCCTAAAAGTGGCTTACACAACGAAGTCACCTTCGAACAACAGTTCGAACGTTTTTGGGAGGTGGAGGAACTTCCCAAAACTAGATTGTTATCTCACTCCGAAAAGTTTTGCGAAGAAAAATACGCGAAGACGGGATGACGGCCGCTACATCGCGCCATTGCCTTTAAAGTCGGCTTTCCAGACACGCTCCGCTCAGGGGCTTCGAGACATTCAAAATGTATCGCCAAATATTGGTCGACCCAAAGCACACACCATATCAGCGCATTCTCTTCCGAGACCCGTACAAGTCCGAACTTATCGACTTCGAGCTTCAAACCGTAACGTTTGGAGTTAATTGCGCCCCGTGCCTGTCAATACGCACCCTTCTTCAATTGGCAGACGACGTGAAGCCCCAGTTCCCGCTTGCAGCACACATTCTACAGCATTCCATGTACGTGGATGATGTGTTAGCAGGCACGCATGACCTGGTGACAGCTACCCAGACCCGTGACCAACTCATAGCGGCTCTCGACTCAGCAGGTTTTTCACTTCGCAAGTGGACTGCCAACCATAAAGGCATTCTGGCAGACTTACCGGCATCCCATCTGCTCCATTCCGATTTTCTGACGCTAGAAGATTCCAGCACCGCCAAAATGCTTGGAATTCGCTTTAGGATTTAGCCAGTCGCGGTGTCACGCCCCAAGATCTCGCTGAGAGCACCCTCTGGTGGAATGGACCTGCTTGGCTCGCCCACGACAAGAATCGCTGGCCCGAATTCCGCGCCTACGACGAATATGTCACCAAACGAGCAGAAAGCTGTCAAAACGCTGCCCACCCATTGCGCTACCGATGAGGATCCTCTCGAACGATTTTCGTCGCTGCCACGAGCCCTACGTGTACACTCATACGTATATCGATTTCTCCACAACGCTCATCCAGCTCAGCGTCACCTGCACTCGCACCCCAACCTGCACCTCCCACCGGGAGAAATAAAGGAAACTAAACGCTGCCTCGCCATCTCCTGCCAGAAGATTCATTTTGCGGACGAGCATCGCTCGAAAACTACACGATGCTGCGATCTAAAAGCAGCTTACTTTCGTTGAGCCCCTTTTCTTCACACGGATAACACGATGCGCGTTGGCGGGCGGTTGTCCTCGTGTCCCAATTTGCCTTTCGACGAACGGCACCCGATTATTCGGCCATACGGCTGCCAATTCTCGCGATTGCTCATTCATTTTATACACGAAAATTAGTTCTTCGTCTGGTCCGTACCCAATTCTGGATCCCCAAGGTTACAACCATACCAAAACGACGACTCATACCTGCAAGCCTTGCATCCTACATCGGAACAAGCAACGAACCCTGTACATGACAGCCCATTATTAACACATTTTCTCATTACAGAGCCCACATGTATTTAATCCGCTGGCAATATGCGCGGACCCGAAGAGGGCGTCTGCTGGCACCACCCGGGGCGGTGCCCCTCTGCGCCGCCGCGCCGCCTATTGCTGCTCACCGTCCTCGGGAGCTGTCCCCAACGGCTGACGCCCTGGTGCTCGACGTCTCGGCCGACGAGGCACAAGCGCTTGCCACGACACGACGCTCGCCCACACTGCCAACCCGAGCTCTCCGGAGTTCTCTCGTCCGGCCTGAGGAAGCCTCCTTCGGTCCGGCCCCAGAACAGATGCCCATTTATCACGAAGACCTCCGAGATCGCGGAAGCCTGCGAGTTCGCACGATGTCGGTGCGGTATCCGCCGCGCCACGAGCAACGTCCACTACCAGAGCTAGCCCCGAGACGTGCGCTCTCACCACCCACACCGGCCCCGAGACGTCTGCGGCCTGCTCCACCAGAACCGGCGCCGCGACGTGCACCACCAGCACCGCCGGCTCCATCAGCACCATCGGCCCCAAGACACGCGCCTCCAGGCCGTCCAGTCCCACGACGCGCGCCAGTGATGCCGGCCAGGCGGCACGCCTGGTGCCCGCCAGCCCAGCGGCTTCCTACGGAGGGCCGCGAGCGCGAGCTGTGCTGTCCCCTGTGTACGGGGCGGCATGTGTTGAGCCGTTGTCGGCTGTTTCTGCAACAGACACCAGCGCAGCGGAATTTAACGGCATCCGCAAGACACATGTGCCGCAACTGTTTGGCGCGGTCGCACCGATTGGTTGAGTGTCGGAGCCCCATGCGCTGCCGCAAGTGCGGGGAGGCGCACCACACGCTCCTCCACTAGACCGGAGACGAGGCACGGCGCCAGTTGTCGGGGTTTGGGGATTTGCAGTCCTGCAAGGCGGGCGGTATGTTAACGCCAACTGCCGCTCGCCAGAGGTGCTCCCTCATCGATCGGTAGGGTGTCAGGAGTGAGCACTCCAGTCTCTCTCCTGTCAGCCTGGCGGTCGTGAGGGGCGCCTCTCCCGTGAGCGTAAGCCCGGCTGCGGGCTCTCTCCGCGGCAACTGGCGCGGTTTGACCGGCTTCCAGCGATCGTCGCTGGACCCACACAGTCTCTTGCTTAAAAACCACGAACGCGTTCAGAGGCAAATGCAGCGAGTGCCATCAGCGGATAATTAAGGAACATATACTATTATTGAACTTAAGGAATTATTTTAAATTATTAATCTTAAATTGTGAACTGAGTGAATAAACATTGTGAACATTTTCGAATTAAACATTTTGGTCCCTCGAGCCGGATTGTGCTCGGAGACCACCCAACCGTACTCAAATAAACAATATTCATGAAATAACAAATGTCATTGAATTACTTCGTAGTATAAGTATTAGAAAATAAATAGGATAAGCCACCAACAGCATCAACACCTATGGTAGCTTCAATTTGATTATGGACTCCAAGATACGAGCGCTACATCGAAGTTGCTTCTCCGAACCATCACGTTGCACGGCACCATCACAGAAATAAGAGACATCATTGTTCGACAAAGACGGCCATGGCGATGTTTTCTCGCTAGCATTTTTCTTTGTAACATCCCCGCAAATCATCTGACTACAGATCATAGTCGCAAATTAGAGCTAACGTCCCGAAGTGAGACAAGGGAATCGCGAAGCCCCAGTCGAGATATGAGCTACGATCAATTAGCGACAAGTAAGATGGGAGGTCCACCAGACAGTCAACAACGTACCACACAACCCCAGCTTCCGAAAAAACGAGAAAGAAACACCGAATGCCACATCACTCCGTTCAAAGTAGACCAGAACTACGAGCAGCATGTCCAATCGGTGCTGTCACACAGTTACACACCATTTCTTCAAATCTGGGTGCCCTACAACGCGTCATATCACTGTAAGACCAGATGACCATTCGTAGCAGCAAAAGCATAATTCTGTAGAACCACCATCATCATCTTCATCTCCAATCAGCATGTCCGAGGGAAGCCAGACAAGAAGCGGTTATGGTATTCACTTAAGAAATTTGTAATAGCATTAAGACTAATATCAAACAGTTAACCACCCAGTAGAAACATTGTAATAAAAGGAAAAATTAACATCGCTTCACGATAATAATTTATCCTTTCCCTAGGGGTGGAGGGATGTTGTGAGTCGCTACTTCCGCGGAACACATTTTCAGTCGACTATAATGGTGTCGCACTGAGTGTTTAATTTCCATCGCACTAAGCGTTTAATTCCGCATTGTAACTTGTCAAGGTCAATTCATCGAGCGCGCGCTAGCCGCTGGTGAAGCGGTATTGCACTTGTTGACCGTGGAACTAGTGACCCACTTTCTTGCGCTCAGGTGTTGTGGCAGGTCTTTTCCGCTACAGTTAGCATATTGTTGTTTCCGTGTTTAAGTTTCCGCATACAGAAATATAATTAAGACTGGTATGAAGTAGTGAAAAGTGTTCAGTCAGTAGTGATCAGCGAAGCGGAGCTTAAAAACCGTGTGTAGCGGAGCTTAAAAACCTGTGGCTGAGTGTGGCTATAGGGAGATTATTATAATAATTGGTTGTGCAAATTTTAATATTTTAAAAAAATGAAAATTGAATAATTTCTGATAATTTGTGAACAGTAGATTTAGCAGTTTTTGCGAATACTACGAAGAAATTTTTTTTTTGAAAAGAAAATACGCGAAGTGTGGCTGTAATTAAAAAGTGACGCGAAACTCGAGAGTAGCAGTGGCGCTTACGCTGGAGGTTGAATTTCAGCGCAAAACATTGCTGAGGTTTTGATTGTTTTTGTTTATTTGCTCGTCAGACCCAAAGTATTGGCAGAATTGCAAGCGTTGTCTTTTTTTTGTGTTTTTTTGCTACTTTATGGATATTTCATTCGATTTGGCGGCACGATTAAGGGATTTAGGAAGGAATTATAAAGATTTGGTTGGGCAGTTAGATAGGTTCATTGAAAAAATTTGGGATAATCTTTCGTCCACTGTTAACAATAAAGAGAATTTGGTTTTAATTAAGGAAAAGATTAAAGATCTGGGTAATCTCTCCAAGGACATTAATAGAAAACGCAGTGTTATGAATGACACACTCCAATCTGACCTCAACAAAATCCAGGAGTGGGGTCAAGCGAATCGGGTCGATTTTAATGCGCGGAAGACCCAATGCTGTTTGTTGACCCACAAGCGTCTGGCGGGCGACAACTTTCCAGCTTTAAATATGGGTGGTGTGGATATTAATGAGTCGGAGGCTCTTGATATTCTGGGCATGTCAATACAATGCGATCTTCGTTGGAACGATCACATTTTTTATGTTTCGAAAGAAGCAGCCAAGTGCTTAGGCTTTTTAAAGCGGTGCAAGAAATACTTCACTCCAACCGACCGTTGTATCTACACCACTTATATCCGTCCGAAAATGGAGTACAACTCGCATATTTGGTCGGGAGCTTCGAAAACATATCTTCAGCTTCTGGACCGTATACAAGGTCGTGCGATAAAACTTATAGGGGACAGTAGGGTATCCAGCTCTATTGAAACCTTGGGATGTCGTCGGGATGTGGGGTGTGTAACCTTATTCTACCGATACTTTAATGGTAATTGTTCCTCTGAAGTAGCCAGACTGATTCCTTCGGTTCAGGTATTCAACAGATCTACTCGGCTTTCCAGAGCGGTGCACCTCTTTTACGTCTCGACCCCGTTCCAACGCACTACCCACTAACGCGAGAATTCGTTTTTCGGTCGCGCAGATAAGTTGTGGAATAGTCTCCCTGCGCATGTTTTCCACCCACTTATAACGTCGAAGCTTTTAAAAGAGGTGTAAATCGACACTACTCCCACTTTTCCCCTTCCCACTAACCTTTTCCCTACTAAACCAACGAATGCTTTGCATGGATAGGGGGCATCTCCTGCGCTTGGTTTCATCTGCCATACAAAAAAAAAAAAAAAGGTAGAGAAGGCGGATGCAATTTTAGAAGAGCTGCTCAAGTTTATATCAAATAAAAATAGAATTGCCCTAAAGGAATTAGAAAGGTGGAAAGCTGACTTAGATTGAGAAAGTTGATCGAGAAAAAGGGAGTTTCGGGAAATTTGCTCTCAACAGTTTTAAACCAAAAAAGCAGGGAAAGTTTTGACTCTTTAGAAGAGGCTCATAGCAGAATAGAGGAGCTAAAAGAAGAAAATGGACTCCTGCGACAGGAAGAATTGTTAGCAGATAAGACCCTGCCGCACAAGGATCCGATTGGACGTCCTTCACTACCTGCAACAGGTTTAAAAATAATTAGGAGTAATACAAGCCTAAAAATGAATAAAGAAGCAATTGCAAAAAATGTAAACATTTTAGTACCATTTTTCCAGATTTGAGAAATGAAGTGTATAAATTTATTGAAGGATGTGAACTCGCGAGGAGGATTCCGAAATAGGTGACTTCTTAGCGTGCGCAAAACAAAGATTTCATGGGAACGCATACGGGTTAATTAGAGGAAAGAAAATAGCGAGCGTAGAAGAGCTATACAGTACCTTAAAGCTGTCCTATATGAAGTGTAGATCTTTAGATACAATAATATGGGAAATAGAGACAGTGTCCCAACTCCCAGGGGAGGAAATAGTGGAGTTCGGGGAAAGGTTAATAAATCTAAGAACACATGCAGAAGACATTACGAAATCCCTATATACTGAGGCTCAGGATCATGGACTGCGACTTGAGATTAACAAATCATTAGCAAGGTCATTCGTGTTGGGGTTAAGAGCCCCACGATAAGGATGAAGATGTTGGGCACCAACGTGATCGAAATGGAAAGACTGGTCGCAGAAGAAATACAGCTAAACGAGATCATCAGCAGATCTCTCGGAGCCCAACCAAACCTTTTAGCGAGCATGAATCCGGTCTGGACTGCAGAAATGAACCAAAGGACTGCAAGTCATACACCCGTGGATGCCCCAGGGACACTAAATACACAGCATGGCGATAACTTCATGCAAAACCCGAGTATCACGCGGGACGGAAAAAGGATGGGACGTCCACAAGGTGGAAGCCAGTGCCAAAGCGCGAATATTATGTAGTTTCTGCGGAAGAAAAGGCCATACTAGGGACGAGTGTCTCGTAAGGAAAAATAGTCCATTCTGTGAGAAATGCATGATGTATGGGCATGAATTAAATTGGAGATGTCAGTCACGGGGGCAGCCGACGAGAGAAAATTTAGCCGAACGTCAGGTAGGTAATCAGAGAAGAAATAGTAGCGACCACATGAGTAGTGGTAGACAGCAGCCACAAGCTAATGAGGGTAGTTGGAATATGCGCAGGGAAACTATCGAGGGCACAGCCAAGGCCACTAAGCTGGGAACCCACAAAGATAAGTAACTCGAGGCCACACATCATGGGAGTGACGAGTCATACGTCAAAAACGATTGTTGAACCGTCCTCCTCTGATCGTTGCGAGGAAGTCGATCACGGGCGAATCGATTGTGCAGGCGGGAGCGTTAAAAGTAATGAGTCATTCCCAGAAGAAGTTAACAGTTGTGAGGAGGTAAGCGGAGTTAAGCAAGCAGTTAATAACAAACAAACAGTAAAGCCGACGGCCGTTGAGCCAGTGGATACGTTTGGAGTTTTGACTTCATGCTTAAGTGCTGGTATGATAAATAGAGTAGAAGAAATAGATGTTAAGGATAGAATAAGTACTCTGATGAATAAATCAAGTCTAGATGATAGTTTGAATAAGGAGGAAAGGGATTCAGTAGAGAGAGTATGTGCAGCTTTTCATGATATTTTTCTGCTGGAAGGAGATGAATTGTCCCTTACGCCGGTCTTAAACCTTTATGTGGCTGAGTAGGTACCCGGGTACCTTTTAAATTTTTAGAGCAACATAACTTTAGTTCTGTTAAACATAGTGATATGAAATTTTGTGACATCTCTAAACACATAAAGAATATTATGATATAATATTTGTGTCTTTTCCTTTCAAAGTTTTCTTTACGTAATCCGTGAATATATTTCCGACACCCTATCATGGCTGACGAGGTACGCGGGTACCTAAAAACTAGTTAATACATTTTTCTAAATTTTCCAAAAAAGCTGCTATAAGGATGCCAACATATAAAGCTTATAATTTATTGAATTATTGATAATTTACATTATTTACATTTATATTATTGATCACATGTGTTGCAAATAGGGTTGATAATGGAGTGCTCATCACACACGGGCATCGAGCATATACCACAGGGTTTTCTGGTTTTTCGTTGCTTATATTTCAAGTACCGACAAATATTACAACTGCCTACGACAGGTTTTCGGCAGCTACTCGGGAAGCCAGCTATGGTGCGGTGTGGTTTTCGATATGGTGCGTCCTAGAACAAGCTCCATGCAGTTGCTTATTTGTCGATTTCCAAAGACTGTTGTATTAGTAGAGCGTATTTCAATATTTGGTTTGCATAAATCTATCGCGAGGTCCTTGAGAAACTTGCGTCGCCGATCTATGCCTTTGAATTGTTTTTTATTTTCCATAAAAATAATGTATGCCGCAAAAGCAGCGATATCAATTATATTGTAGAACATTGCTAGCGGCCAGCGATTAGTTTTGCGTTTAAATGTGTATTCACCTAGCATTTTATCCATTGTATCTACGCCTCCTTTTGTTTTGTTATAATACGAAATTATTTCTGGTTTTGCGGTTGTTGTGTCTTCTACAGTTGCAGCATTATGCATCGATGATAACAGTATTACTGATTTGTTCTTTCAGTGAAAGCAAAATTAGAGGAACATATGGGCCTATTTTTTGAAAGTTTTAGCTAGTGCCAAACTTGTAAAAAAATTTTCGGTGATAATATTTCGTCCTGAATCCTTATAAAATGAGACTAAATCTAGTCTAAAATCTAAATCTAAATCTTCAAGACAAAATTCCTCCTCAGAACCTGCTTCAGAATCATGTTCATCTTCGTGGATCGCCAGGTCACATTCAGCGTCAGATTCTTCATCTTCTGCAAATTCTGGAATATAATTTTCATCATCAGAAGCCATGTAGGCTTCTTCTTCGGAGTCCGAAAGTTCCATAAAGGCTCTAGCTTCAGCTGAACACAATCTATAAGAGACAAAATCGTGAAATTTTGGAAGAAAACAAATGCTTCAGTACCTGAATCTTTTTGGTCTTTTTTCCAAATGACTTGAATCACTTTCATTATTATTATCCATATTAACGAAAACGCTATATATCCACAAGTTTTAATTTTTAAAAAATGCATAGCACACTAAAGAATAATAACCTCAAATGAAAGAGCTGCCACGTTTGCGCGGGAACTTAAATAACCGTAAAGTTCTGAGCAACGATGTACGGAATGTACAAAAAGTACACTTAACACTACGTTAATAAGTTATAGGTTACTGAATTTCAATTACCAAATGATAAATCTAACAAATAAATTATAAAAGTTGATAATTTGTTAATATTTATGAATATTTCAGAACATTTTCATTCAAGGTACCCGGGTACCTTGTCAGCCATAATATGTTGTTTTTTTCTTCAGTCACATAAAGGTAAAACACGAAATACCGACTAGGCAAGACCAATCACCAATTAATCAAAAGCAGTGTAGGTTACCTCATATCCACAGAGAGGAAGTGAACAGGCAGGTACGGAAGCTGCTAGACGACGGGATAATCTCCCCCAGCAAATCGTCGTGGAAGTCGCCACTGTTGTTGGTACCAAAGAAAGCCGCGAAACACGGTCAGAAAAAATTGCTGCTAGTGGTTGACTTTAGGAAATTGAATGACGTTACGATTAAACAGGTTTTCCCTATACCCAGAATTGAGTAGATTTTAGAGCAGTTAGGGCATAGTAGGTATTTCTCAACATTAGATATTGAGAGAGGGTATCACCAGGTTTTGGTGGATGAAAAAGACAAAGAAAAGACCGCGTTTAGTTCAGGACTAGGACATTTCGAGTTCAACAGAATGCCTTTCGGTTTAACGGGGTCACCAGCAACGTTTCAGAGAATAATGAATCATATTCTCACTGGGCTCCAAGTTATAGATTGTTTCGTTTACTTATATGATATAGTAGTTTATGGTAGGAATTTTAAGCAGCGTGAAGATAGGTTATTTAAGGTGTTTAGCGTCCTTAGGGAAAATAGTTTAAAACTCAACACGGTAAAGTGTCAGTTGTGAAGAAGAGAAATAGTTTATTTAGGCCATAAGTGTTCTGAGCAGGGTGCACTGCCCGACTCACAGAAGGTTGAGTGTGTAAGGAATATAAAACCTCCCAGGAACAAAAAGGAGGTGCAGGCATTCCTGGGGTTAGCCAATTAGTATAGGAAATTTATTGGGAGCATGGCAAAAATCGCTTTGCCAATTAACAAGTTACTAAGAAAGGATGCCAAATTCCAATGGTCGGAGGCCGGCCAGAATGCGTTCGTCAAGCTGAAGGAAGCAATAGCATCACCACCTGTACTCGCGTATCCGGATTTTTCGAAACAATTTTTATTAACAACAGACGCCAGCAATGAAGCTCTGTGAGCAGTATTGTCACAAGGGGAAGTAGGAAAGGACAAGCCAATAGCTTTCGTCAGTAGGGCGTTGAGTGGAGCCGAGAAACGGTACTCCACAATCGAAAAGGAATTCTTGGCTATAATTTGGGCAACGAAGAATTTTAGGGCATATCTTTTGGGGAGGCCGTTCAAAATATTTACAGACCAAGGGTATAGCGAATTTAAGGGATTAGACTTCTCGTCTAGCTATGTTTAGACATAAACTATCGGAGTACGAGTTCGAAATTATATATAAACCTGGAAAGATAAATTTTTATGCAGACGCTCTGAGTAGAATACCGCAGCATAACAATGAGGTCGCGGCAGTCTAAACGCGCAAAGACCCAAAGGCAATTGAGACGATAATAAAGGATTTCCATGATAAACCATTATGAGGCCATCAAGGGCGGTTAAAACCTATTTACGCATTATGCAAGAATACAGGTGGCCAGGCATGCAAAAACAGATAAAAGAATACGTTAGAGCATGTCGCAAATGTCAGGAAAACAAAAGTTCAAAGCTAACGAAAATGCCCCTAGTATTAACAGACACGCCAGTGAGACCCTTCGATAAGGTCTATATGGACATTGTAGGTATTTTACCGGAGGCTGTATCCGGTAATAAGTACATCCTTACATTCCAAAACGACTTTTCAAAATTTATGGCATGCACAGCTATTCCCGACGCAGAAGCTAGCACCGTAGCCAGAGCCTTCTACGACGAAGTGGTAACGCGATACGGAATTCCAGGAATTCTAGTAACAGATAACGGTACCAATTTCACTTCAAAATTATTCACCGACACATGTAAATTTTTAAGAATTTTGGTCCAGAAATTCCAAATACAAAGGGCCCATGAGATGGTTAGGCAAAACCGGGAACGTGCAAAAGAAGCGGCCAAAAGGCAGTACGATGACAGGCTAAACCCAGTAATTTTCAAAGCTGGAGATAAAGTAATGCTTAAAAATCAAACTAGGAAAAACAAATTTTCACCGATATGGTTAGGCCCATATGAGGTGATAGGCATTAGAAGCCCAGTCACGACAGTTATAAAAATTAAGAACAGGGATAAGCCATTCCATAACAATTTGCTTAAACATTACAACAATTCAATTAAAATAGGAACATCTACGGATGCAGTAAATTGGAACCGGAAAACCACGCTCAACACATGCAATTCAACAAAAAATTTAGTAAATAGGGAAAAATAACGAACGTAAATAATATATATTTTTGTATTTCAAGGCGGTCATAGGTGGAAAAGAGAGGGATGGATCCCATTAACTGCGACGGCGCAAATAATTGCTCAGTGCGACGGCGCAAATAATTGCTCAGTGCGCTTAAGTAAGTACGTCAGGAATGTCCTTATTAACACAAAACGGTTTTGGTTTTAGTATGTAGGGTTAGGGGATATTTTGTTTAACTAGCCGGACACTAACTTAACTTACTAACAAAATGTATCAATTAATTATAGAATTTGTTTAAGGTTAAGAATTTGGTTAAGGAAATATATTAAGTTTATATTGTTTTATTGCTTTATTTGTTGTTTACATTGTTTCCAAGTGCAGGCATATGGTTGAAACAATGTAAACTTAGTTTTAATTCAATTCTTGCTTGGACCTAATTCTATCAGAAGTCCAAGTTGAAATAATTTTGGGGTAGGTAATTCGTGGTCGATTGCGATTTATCACATGGTGCCAGAGCGCCATGACATTATGTGGCATCGCGAATCAGTCTAACGTTACGTGTGTTGAATACGTTAAATATACAGGCGTGTGGTATCACATCTGTAAGTAAAGGGAGCAAGTAAAATAGAGTTTAATTTCAGCTAGCTAAAGAATTAAATTAAATTAAGTTAATAATTGTTAAATTTAATGAATTAAGTAATTTAAATTGTTAAGTTAATTTAAATAGAGTTAATAATTATGTATAGCAATAAGGGAAAAATTGTACATATAGAAAAAAGAAAAAAACAAACTGGCAAAAAACTATTGAATAAAAAGAAAAAGAAAGAACAAGAGAGAAGAGAAAAAAAGAAAAAAACAAAAAAAAAAATAAATATCAAAGAAAAAAAGAAAAAAAACAAAGGGAAAAAAGAAGAAAGAAAAAACATTGTGAAAAATGTATAAAAATAAAGAACAACAATTTTAAAATGAAAGGAAAAGGAAATGAGAATGAAAAAAAAGAAACCAAATAAAAGGCACTAGGAAAATATTTTTAAGGACACATAACGAAAAGTGTAAAAAATTCCACCTAAAATTTAATGGTTTCACTTGATGAATATATTGATTTTAGTTCGATAATCGAATACGAACGCAAGTTGTACATAGTCATAAGTATATAAATATTACAGAACAAATATAAAATACTCATGAAATAACAAATGTCATTGAATTACTTCATAGTATAAGTATTAGAAAATAAATAGGATAAGCCACCAACAGCATCAACACCTATGGTAGCTTCAATTTGATTATGGACTCCAAGATACGAGCGCTACATCGAAGTTGCTTCTCCGAACCATCACGTTGCACGGCACCATCACAGAAATAAGAGACATCATTGTTCGATAAAGACGGCCATGGCGATGTTTTCTCGCTAGCATTAGTCAACAGGGTGGACGTGCTAAAATATTTTTCTTTGTACCATCCCCGCAAATCATCTGACTACAGATCATAGTCGCAAATTAGAGCTAACGTCCCGAAGTGAGACAAGGGAATCGCGAAGCCACGGTCGAGATATGAGCTACGATCAATTAGCGTCAAGTAAGATGGGAGGTCCACCAGACAGTCAACAACGTACCACACAACCCCAGCTTCCGAGAAAACGAGAAAGAAACACCGAATGCCACATCACTCCGTTCAAAGTAGACCAGAACTACGAGCAGCATGTCCAATCGGTGCTGTCACACAGTTACACACCGTTTCTTCAAATGTGGGTGCCGTACAACGCGTCATATCACCGTAAGACCAGATGACCATTCGTAGCAGCAAAAGCATAATTCTGTAGAACCATCATCATCTTCATCTCCAATCAGCATGTCCGAGGGAAGCCAGACAAGAAGCGGTTATGGTATTCACTTAAGAAATTTGTAATAGCATTAAGACTAATATCAAACAGTTAACCACCCAGTAGAAGCATTGTAATAAAAGGAAAAATTAACATCGCTTCACGATAATAATTTATCCTTTCCCTAGGGGTGGAGGGATGTTGTGAGTCGCTACTTCCGCGGAACACATATTCAGTCGACCATAATGGTGTCGCACAAAGCGTTTAATTTCCATCGCACTAAGCGTTTAATTCCGCATTGTAACTTGTCAAGGTCAATTCATCGAGCGCGCTAGCCGCTGGTGAAGCGGTATTGCACTTGTTGGCCGTGGAACTAGTGACCCACTTTCTTGCGCTCAGGTGTTGTGGCAGGTCTTTTCCGCTACAGTTAGCATATTGTTGTTTCCGTGTTTAAGTTTCCGCATACATAAATATAATTAAGACTGGTATGAAGTAGTGAAGAGTGTTCAGTCAGTAGTGATCAGCGAAGCGGAGCTTAAAAACCGTGTGTAACTAGTGTAATTCGCAATAAAGTGTTCAGACTGAAGTTACAGTATTTCAATTCGGACGGACTATGGGAGCTAGGACATCGGAGAAGCCCACGACAGGATTCTTCTGAAAGAACCCCAACACCTTAATCTAACTTATTCTAACGTTTTTATGGTGTTTTGCTGATACTAGAAATAATATAATGCCGATGGTACCTCTATGTGCTCTACGACGGTGATTGACTGAATGAACAAACACTTGGTACTTCGCTGAATCTTTGTTGTTGAGAGCTTGCTGTGTTTTGGAGGTTTCTGGAACTCTTCTGGGTCTCACCGCGTTCTGAAATCACTGGCACCTACTGGGTCGCTGACATCTCACTGCTTTCTGGAGATCGCTGGTGTTCTGTTAGGCTGTCGATATCTCACTGTGTTTTTGAGATAACTGGTATTCTTCTGCTGTCGATATCTCAGTGGAGATAACTGGTGATTATGCGTCTCTTTACGGGTAATTACAGGAGGACATTTGAGCCACTGTGACTGTGAATTCAACTCTTTACGAGTATTAACAGGAGGGCATTTGAGCCACTACGACTGCGAATTCGTCCTTTTGCGCGTATTAACAGGAGGGCATTTGAGCCACTACGACTGTGAATTCGACTCTTTACGAGTACTAACAGGAGGGCATTTGAGTCACTACGACTGCGAATTCGACTCTCTACGAGCTTTAACAGGAGGGCATTTGAGCTACTGCGACTGTGAATTCGTACTGGGGAATTTATGCAGTTCCTCGCTTTCAATCACCACGCTTGCTGCCTTTCCTTGCCTTGTCTCGCTAGTCAGATGGATCTCAACTGGTACTTACTGTGTATCTTACAACTTATGACGCAGCGGCAGCACTTTCCTGCGCTGGTTTTCACTGTTTTCGGCTTCACTGTTTTCAAGACGTTGACTGCTTGATCACTTTTAACTAATTCACTCTCTAATTTACTCGAGTTCTGCCAAACTGACTGCACAGAACTGAAATGAACTGAACTGAACTGACCGACAACACCAATTGAAGCAACTGCACTGACTGAACTGACTGAACAACTGAACCACTGAATCCCGAGTTCTGCTTTTCAGCTCCACTCCCTACTTCTCCTCCTCCTACTTCGGGGAAGGAAAAAAAATAATCCTTTTTTTTTCTATCCTGCCTGCAATTTCCAATTCATTTTCAATCAGTTCAATTCCAATTAAATTTTTTTTGTTGCTAACGTTGTTGTTGTGGCTGCCTGAATTTTCCGTAGCTTTGTTCAAAGTTTCTCGCGTCTGTTTGAAGTTGGAATTTCTCGTTGAAATCCGGGCACGCCAGTATTGGTGCCTCCGTGAGTTTTTGCTTGAGGGTTTCAAACGCTTCCTGTTGCGCCTCGCCCCATTTCCAATGTTTTCCTTTCCGTAGCAGCGTGGTCATTGGCTTGATGGTCTTCGCGAAATCTGGCAGGAACCTGCGGTACCAGGAGGCAATACCCAAGCATCTTCGCGATTCTTTGGTGTTGGTTGGCGGTTTCAAATTTTGTATCGCCGAAATTTTCTCCGGGTCTGTCTGGATGCCTTTTTCGCTTACCACATGCCCCAGGTATTTTAGTTCTTTCTTAAAGAGCTCACACTTGTTCACGTTGACTTTAAGATTTGCTTGTCTCAAACGCCGGAAAACCTCTCGAAGATTTGCAATGTGCTCTTCCGCGAACGAACCTGTGACAATTATGTCGTCCAAGTAGACGAAAGCTTTAGGCTTCAAATCGGGACCGATAACCCGCCACTGTAAAAGTCCTCTTCCAGGTACAGTAAACGTCGTGTATTGCTTACTGTCCTCCACCATTGGAATCTGCCAGTACCCGCTATTTAAATCAAGGCTACTTATATACTTTGCATTTCGCAGCCACTCCAAAATATGTTGAATTCTTGGAATAGGGTATGCATCCGGAATCGAGCGGGCGTAATCCACGCATAACTGCCATTCACCAAACTTATTTCTAACCAACACGATTGGTACGCTGTATGGACTGCTGGAAGGTTCTATACAGCCTTTCTCTAGGAGTTCGTCGATCTCTTTGTCGATGACAGCCTGCATCGCCGGATTTCTGGTTGTTTTATAGGACGCTCATCCCGCATCACTATTTTATGCTCCGTAATATTGGAGACGCCTTTCAGGATTTCAAATACTTTCATTTCCTTCTGAAGAAAACTCTCGATGTCCTCTGGTTGTCTAGGACCTGATTCTTGTACTGATGTGCAAATTACTGCGTCATTCGGCTTTTCCTTTTTCTCCGTCGGGCCCAAAGACACGGTCTCGCCTCCGAAGGAGAGTGTCGCTTCTATCCCGCACAGAAAATCCATTCCGAGAAGCACGTCGTCTAGGACTTCTGTCAACACAAGGAAGGACAACTCGCAAGTTCCTATAGCAACTTCTAGTGCGGTACATTCTGACACACTAATTAATCTAACACACTAATTAATCTAACTTTCCTGGTTGTCCCATCCGCCATGCGAATATCAACCTCCGCTTTCTCAAACGACCGCTTTCCCTCAAGCCTTCCCGCGAGCGTCCTGTTCACGAAACTTCGCGTCGCTCCCGTATCCACTGTCGCCTGTATTTGCTTGCCTTGGATGGACACCATGGCCACGATGTGTCGGTTGTTAATTCGGAGGGGCTTTAATTTCTGCGATAGATCCTCTGGCTGGGGCCCGCCTCCTTTCGCTTCCGGCGGGGTCCCAGGCCATTTCCCTGTGACTGTCTGCAACAGTCAATGGTCCTTATTCCCTCTCGGCCACACTCCCAACAGAAAATCACGACAGGGTTCCGGCAATCACGGCGCATGTGTCCTTCCTGCCTGCAGGTCCGCATGCCGTTTTTGGGTTGAAAGGCCTTGAGACCGCCTGCCTCACCGCATGGTTGCGTTCAGATGGCCATTGTCTTGAGGCTACTGGCCGCGTATGGTATTCCTCTGAAAAATCGTCCATCTTGGCAAATCGCAGGCACTCGATATCCTCGGCCAAAAAGAGCACCTCTTTCAGTTCCCGGAAATCTTGCATTTTTATGTAAAACTGGTACTACAACGCCGAATCCTTGTAAATTCTTTCCAGCTTTTCTCTCTCCGTGTACCTGCTATATCTCATCAGATTTTGCAGGCTAATGACCTAGTCCCTGAACTTCTCATTTGCGCGCTGTTGCCGACTGCGAATATCATCGCCGAGTCTCTCGAAGAAACGACTGGGTAGAAAGAAATCCTGGAAGTCTCGCTTAAACCTCCCACGACCGCCAATGATTATTATTATTTCGATACCAGAGCAAGGCTTTGTCTTCCTCTGGCATCGCGCGTGGCAACATATTACTGTCGAGGCCATACGTCTCGGCTAGCTCCTCCATCCGCTCCACGAAGGCCAAAGGGTCGACACCACCATCATACGTCACGGACCATTTTCTCACCTTGTCAATAACATCGTGGTACGAATGTCGCTCAATTCTTTCCCGCAGGTTGCTCTCCATCACCCGCGGGGTGTTTACGCTCCCTAGGCCAATCGGGCTGCGTTCCCTCGTCGGAACACCCATCATCAGTACCTTCGGCCACTGGGTTCCGGTGTTGTGCGACCATCTTCCGTTTCATATGTACTCAACCTTCGTTCCGCGTTAGCTCGCCGGGATTCCAGGGTTCGATTACAAGACAAGATTGTTTTAATAGGTTCAATATCTTTATTCACCTTAATCTAACTTGTTATAACGTTTGTATGGTGTTTTGCTTACCACCGGTGATTGACTGAATGAATAAACACTTGGTACTTCGCTGAATCTTTGTTGTTGAGATCTCGCTGCGTTTTCGAGGTCTCTGGAACTCTTCTGGGTCTCACCGCGTTCTGAAATCACTGGCACTCTACTGGGTCGCTGACATCTCACTGCGTTCTGAAGATCACTGATGTTCTGTTGGGCTGTCGATATCTCACTGTGTTTTTGAGACAACTGGTATTCTGCTGCTGTCGATATCTCCCTGTGTTTTTGAGATAACTACTATTCTGCTGGGTCGTCGATATCTCATTGCGTTTTTGAGATAATTGGTTATTATGCGTCTCTTTACGGGTGATTATAGGAGGGCATTTGAGCCACTGCGACTGTGAATTCAATTCTTTACGAGTATTAACAGGAGGGAATTTGAGCCACTACGACTGTGAATTCGTCCCTTTGCGCGTATTAACAGGAGGGCATTTGAGCCACTACGACTGTGAATTCGACTCTTTACGAGTACTAACAGGAGGACATTTGAGCCACTACGACTGTGAATTCGTTCCTTTACGAGTACTAACAGGAGGGCATTTGAGCCACTACGACTGTGAATTCATCCTTTTGTGAGTATTAGTAAGAGCGCATTTGAGGCACTGCGACTGTGAATTCACCTCTTTACGGTTTTTAACAGGAGGGCATTTGAGCCACTACGACTATGATTTCGTACTCGGGAATTTATACAACTCCTCGCTTTGAATCACCACGCTTGCTGCCTTTCCTTGCCTTGTCTCGCTAGTCAGATGGATCTGAACTGGTACTTACTGTGTATCTTACAACTTATAACGCAGTGGCAGCACTTTCCTGCACTGGTTTTCACTGTGTTCGGCTTCACTGTTTTCAAGACGTTGCCTGCTTGATCACTTTTCACTAATTCGCTCTCTAATTTACTCGAGTTCTGCCAAACAGACTGCACAGAACTGAACTGGGCTGAACTGAACTGACCGATGACACCAATTGAAGCAACAACTGAACCACTGAATCCCGAGTTCTGCTTTTCAGCTGGTTTTATACCTTCCTGGCTTTTCTTCTAGAAGGTTCCATTCTAACGGAGTACGGTAATACGTATTCCGCTAAGCCGTTTCTCCTTATTCATTTCTGTAGAAATACGTATGTTAAAAACAAAAAACCTCTTTTCAAGGTTATAGAGTCATTTGGTCAGTGAACTTCAATCCAGTCTACGTACATAAGCGGGAGGTTTTGCAGCAGAGGTCGGCCTGGGAGCCGTGTTAACGCAAGACGACGATGGAAGAGAAGCGGTAATCGCCTATGCCAATCGCCGCATCAACCCAGCCGAACAAAACTACACCACTACGGAAAAGGAGTGCTTGGCGATCATATGGGGCATCAGGAAAATGCGGTGCTACCTCGAGGGGTACCAGTTTACGGTGGTTACAGACCATCTCTCGCTCAAGTGGCTCAATGCGATAGAGAACCCATCGGGCCGGATCGCAAGGTGGGCGTTAGAACTGCAGCAATATAGGTTCGACGTCCAATATAGAAGAGGAATACTCAACGCGGTGGCCGACGCATTGTCGCGACAACCGGTAGACACCCTCCGCCGCGCAGGAATTGACGAGGAAAAGTGTAAGAAATATCCCTATTCGCGACAATCCCGAGAAATACCCAAGGTGGGGTCCTATACCTGCACATAGCGCAACGCGAATACGACGAGGAATGCACCCCGTGGAAGATGTGTGTCCCCAGCTTACTCCGCCAACGTGTGTTATGCGAGACCCATAGTCTCCCCAGCGCAGGCCACTTAGGAATTCGGAAGACCACCGCCATGATCATGGATAGATACTACTGGACAGGCATGTCGCGAGACATTAAAAACTTTGTGCAACGCTGCGAATCATGACATAAGTACAAAGTGGACCAACAACTAAAGGCCGGGAAAATGCAGAGTCAAATCGCCGATGAACCGTGGGCCAACGTTTGCACGGACTTCATTGGACCACTTCCCCGGTCAAAGCACGGTAATCATACAATTCTAGTATTTTCTGACAGGTTCTCCAAGTGGACTGAAGCCATACCACTGCGCAACGCCAAATCTTATAAAGACTTTTTCCGAGAGGATACTGGCCCGTTACGGCACCCTAAAAGTTTTAATCCCAGACAACGGCGCCCAGTTCACGAGCCGCGTGTTCGAAAGCTTTCTCACAGAAATAGGAACCAAGCACCAGTATACAGACCCTTACAGGAGAACCCAGGGGAACGAGCAAACAGAACTTTGAAGACCATGATCGCCCAATTCGCTGATGGACAACAGAATACCTGGGACGAGTTGATTCCCGAACACTGGCCCTGAATTCAAGCAGATCGGATGTAACTGGCTATAGTCCTGCCTATCTCACGCATGGACGAGAACTGCGGTTGCCGGGAGCTTTATACGACCAGAAAACATTCGGCACGGGACAATCGCCCAAAGAGGCGGATGACAAGGCCAAGTGACTCAGAGAAATCTTTGCGATCGTCAGGAAAAGACTGACCCAAGCTGCCTCCGATCAGGCTCGTCATTACAACTTGGGCCGACGCCACTGGACACCAAATATTGGGCAGCTCGTCCTTAAACGACCCCATCCGCTCACGAAGGCCGTCGACAGCTTTGCAGCCAAATTGGCATAAAATATGACGTGTAGGGGTCTACAAGGTGATCGCGTTCACATCCCCGTTGATTGTACAACTCCAGGAAGTAAATAGTGCCTCCAAGAAGACGAAGACAGCACACGTCAGCGAGCTCAAAAGCGTACCCACAGACACAGCTCCCACGGCCGACGCATACAAACACGGCAGAATAAGAACAACACAGCGAGGTCATGGTGACTCACTTTCTATAAATACATAATTTTTAAATAACAGAAAGAAGCCACAGCAAAGCCCTAGTATATAAGAATTACATTAAATCCAGAATATTCCGATTTATTAAGAAACTATTTTGAAGATTTAATGGAATAATAAGAAAATAAACAGGGGATTTTTTATTACCAGAGCGCGAAGTAACCACAACTTCAAAACAGCACCCGAGCTCAAGCACACAGAATGCAAAGCAATAACAAAACCCAAGGAACCAACCAACTACACACGAAATAACGGAATCCTCCGTTATCACAATTCACGGAGATCGCTGCGAGAAGGAAAATTTGTAACATGCATGCCACAACAGGACCCGAGCTCAAGCACACAGAATGCAAAGTAATAACAAAACCCAAGGAATCAACCGACTACACACGAAATAACGTGATCCTTCGTTATCACAATTTACGGAGATCACTGCGAGAAGAAAATATTTCACATTTATTCAAAAAGTGAGTGCCGTCGGAGGAGCACGCGTAAAGAATTGACTATTTTCCAATAGTGCCGTCCGAAAAGTAAACGCGATGTCGCAAGCCGCCAAGCCAATGTCGCAGTCGACGTCCGCCACACAGTCGCAGTCGCCAGTGCCGTCGACTGAGGAACACAAAGCCAACCGAATCGTGATAGAAGTGTCGAGTGATGACGAAGGAGTCTCAGACGCCCTACTCATTTACCCGCCGGTACCGGGTGGAGTCACGCTATACCCGGAAGATTATCGCCGAATTTCTTCCGGACAGTTCATCAATGACTCTCTAATCGACTTCTATCTAGCGGTCTTAATGCGACGGAAGCCACTAGAGATCCAACGCCGAGTCGCGGTTCTTAGTGCGAAATTCTTCCCCGAGCTGTGTAAATTTAATGCAACGTCCGAACTGGAGCCGCTACGGAAGTGGATCCGGCAACAAAGTATTTTCGATAAGTCTGCACTCCTGATACCGGCGAATCAACGAATGTACTGGTACCTACTGGTGCTGCGCTGGAAGGAAACTGGGACGGGCCCCAGAGGAGAGCTACTGGTGTTCGATTCCATGAGCACCGTCAACAACGACCCTGTGCCAGGGGTCTGGTGGAAATTAATTTAGAAGGCGTACCAGTGGGAGATTCCAACGAGAAGCCCGCCAGTAGTGGATGCCCAGACGCTCTCGGTGCACCGCGTTCCCACACCACAACAACGGAATTCGACCGACTGTGGAGTATTCCTGCGAGTAAGGGAGGGAACATTGGAGAAGCTGCCCCACCTATACTTGCCGAGAGCTAGCCGACCAATAACAGGATGCCCAAGCCGTGCGTCAGGGAAGAAAGCCACCGATACCAGCAGCAGCCGCGCTAGCAGCAGCAGCAACAGTAGTGACACAAGCAGCAGCAGTAACAGTAGTGGCAGCCATACTAGCAGCAGCAGTAACAGGAGTGGCAATAACACCAGCAGCAACAACAGTGCCAGCAGCCGCGGACGCAGTGGTAACCACATGAGGAATATTTGTAGTGACAGCAACAACCGCAGCAATGACGGTACGAGGGCTCACGCAGTCACCCACACGAATACGTCCCCACCACGGTCGTACCAACCAAGGGCCGCCTTGCAATCACGGCCAGGCAAAGGACAACAAATAAATAGCCAACACCTGATGAATAGACAGCCCACAAATCCAACTGACGCAGTTGCCCAACCGTCACAGGGACAGCAAGCGCGTTCGCCGAATGTTCCCCCACAACTTATCCACCGTACCAGCTGCAGCATGAGTCTACTGGCTTCGGACGGCTCTGACTGGGAGAACAACAACGATGTGGGAATCCCTGTGAGCAGCACCGCGAGGGGCTTCCGAGAAAACGCCGCACAGAAGACACCCCAGGCATCGAACGGGCGAAGAAACGAGGGGTCGCCAGCGGTTCCTAGCAAACGCGTTCGGAGGCAAGCCGGTACGACCGAGGATCCGTTAGGTGAGCTGCCGGAGGCCATACGGTACGAAGTCCAGGACATTAAGCGGAGGAAGCGAGGCAGGAACGCCATCAAGCTGGCCCGTGTCAGCGGGGGCATCTGCTATGATATAAAGATCATTCGGGCGGGCAGGATTGCCGTCGCAACCACCCCCTCGATGAAGTAAGAGGGAGATATCAGCAACAAATTGAGTCGCACTTAATTTCTTCCTCACATATATTTTCTACTTATATATATGTACACGCATACCCAGAATATATGGTAATTAAATTTTCAAACTACCGTTCCTGTGTATTTATATGTATGTAACGAACTATAAGAAAGAGAATTTGACAAAGAGTTGTCGAAGTTGAGAGTTATTAAAAAGTAGCACCATCGCCTGAGTGGGTCGAGAGAGCTCGACCACAGTCACGAC
Organism: Sicus ferrugineus; assembly: GCA_922984085.1. Lineage (NCBI taxonomy): Eukaryota > Metazoa > Arthropoda > Insecta > Diptera > Conopidae > Sicus > Sicus ferrugineus. The sequence goes on from OV277349.1 coordinate 25,545,346, forward strand.
TACGCAGGCAAGAAAGAGACAACAAGCGTCTTACAATCAGAGCGTAGGAATACCATCGCCACTATAAAAGGCGCTTCACCACGAGGAATCGAGCCTTTTGCACGTGAACTCCCGGCCTGGACAGTGGTCTTCTGGAATCCCATCCTCGGTAAGTCATTTCAACGGCAGAGCCACAACGTCGACGCCAGCAGAGCCTCGACTTCGGCAGAGCCATAACGTCGACGCCAGCAGAGCCTTGAATTCGGCAGAGCCACAATGTCGACGCCAGTAGAGCCTCGACTCTAGCAGAGCCACAACGTCGACGCCAGCAGAGCCTTGACTTCGGCAGAGCCATAACGACGACGCCAGCATAGCCTCGACTTCGGCAGAGCCACAACGTCGACGCCAATAGAGCCTCGCGGCCAACAATTCGCATCAGAACGTCGCCTGTGGAGTTGCACTCCCGCGGCCAGCAATCGCACCAGAACGTCGCCTGTGGATTTGCACTCCCGCGGTCAACCATTCGCATCAGCCCGTCGCCTGTGGAGTTGCACTCCCGCGGCCAACAATCGCACCAGAACGTCGCCTGTGGATTTGCACTCCCGCGGTCAACCATTCGCATCAGCCCGTCGCCTGTGGAGTTGCACTCCCGCGGCCAACAATCGCACCAGAACGTCGCCTGTGGAGTTGCACTGCCGCGGCCAACCATTCGCATCAGAAGGTCGCTTGTGAAGTTGCACTCCCGCGGCAAACAATCGCAGCAGAACGTCGCCTATGGAGTTGCACTCCCGCGGCCAACAATTCGCATCAGCACGTCGCCTGTGCAGTTGCATTCCAGCGGACAACAATCGCACCAGAATGTCGCCTGTGGAGTTGCACTCCCGCGGCCAACAATTCGCATCAGCACGTCGCCTGTGGACTTGCAATCCCGCGGCCAACAATTCGCATCAGCACGTCGCCTGTGGAGTTGCACTCCCGCGGCCAACAATTCGCATCAGAACGTCGCCTGTGGATTTGCACTCCCGCGGTCAACCATTCGCATCAGCGCGTCGCCTGTGGAGTTGCACTCCCGCGGCCAACAATTCGCATCAGCACGTCGCCTGTGGAGTTGCACTCCCGCGGCCAACAATTCGCATCAGCACGTCGCCTGTGGATTTGCACTCCCGCAGTCAACCATTCGCATCAGCGCGTCGCCTGTGGAGTTGCACTCCCGCGGCCAACAATCGCACGAGAACGTCGCCGGTGGAGTTGCACTCCCACGGCCAACCATTCGCATCAGAAGGTCGCTTGTGAAGTTGCACTCCCGCGGCAAACAATCGCACCAGAATGTCGCCTGTGGAGTTGCACTCCCGCGGCCAACATTCGGTTCGCTCGCACCCCGCTGGAGCGGGGACAGGTTTTCTTTCACCACGACGTCCACCTGTGAAGGCTAGCAGTGGCCATATATTTATTTTAAACCCATTTATACATTTTAAAACCATTTTCAAATATTTGATACATATATAAATTTATGTCAAATTATTGAATTAGAAATTACGAATTATTGAACTAATCTTGAAATTAATAAAAGAGAGAATACGTTGAAGGAAGTCTTGTGTCCCATCAAATAAATAACTGGACGGATCCTGGACTCGGCTGAGTCACATACCCTGGCCAGAGAAGAGGAAAGTTTCGTTACAGCACCGCAGACAATACTGCAGTTTTCGCAAGAAACAGGTCTAGTGACCAGATTCCGAGTAAGTCCTCTAGGGCATACGTCGCATGCATGCGCATGGCACCACTATTGGAAATACATGCCAGATTTTGCACCCTTTCCAACTCAGTCTTTATCGTTGTTTGGCCGGCTTTATGCCAGCAAACAACTGATGCGTATCTCAGACATGGTCTTACGATTGCAGTGTATATCCAGTGCACCTTACTCAGGAAAACTCTCCACACAAGGTCGCATACCATTCTACATTGGAAAAGCACCATTTTAGGTCTGTATCCTATCCTTAATTTGCGCCTTCCAGGTAAGTTTGTCATCCAGGATCACTACAAGATACTTAACCTTCCGGGATACGTTAATTTTGGATCCAAAGATCCTAAGAGGATCTTTTCTCAGAACCCTCCTTTTTCTAGTGAAAAGGATCATATCCGATTTTGTGGCATTTATGGTGAGGCCTTGCTCTCGACACCTTTCAACGGTGGAGAGAACAACGCGCATAACGTAGTGCATGGTGTCCAAGTATTTGCCTCTTACCATAACTGCTGTGTCGCCCGCATCCGTGTACTATATATGCTTCCAAGATCAAGTCTTTGTAGTAAGGAGTCGACGGTTATGTTCCAGTGGACTCTATCCTCCACTTTGAAGATCCAGTTTACTGTCATCGGATCGAGTCCACTAACCTCAAGAGCAGATTTCAAATTCCCAAAACAGATCTTATCAAAGGCACCTTCTATATCCATGAAAATGGCTATAGCGATGCCTTCGCTTTCTATTTCGTTCTCCGCCATTCCCACTAAATTATGAAGTATCGTCCCCGTAGATCTCTCTGCTCTATATGCATGCTGAAACCTACTCAAAGGACGTTCCATAAGTAGGGTTCCTCCAAGTAGTCAGCCACCATCCTTTTCAAGACAAAGGAGGTAAGGCAGACTGTCCTGAAGGATTTAGCCTCCGTGTAGTCCTTCTTACTTGGCTTTGGTAAGAAAACAACCTTTACCTCTCTCCAAATACCAGGTACAACATCCGTGGCCAGACATGCAATAAATATTCCCCGCAGTCTGTTTAGCAAAAGCTTTTGACCCCATTAGATCACCGCAGGGAAAATTCTGTCCGGGCCGGGATTCTTAAACGGGAAAACGTCATCAGGGTTCCTTTTACCCCGTTCAAAGTCACACTTCTTTCCGCCTTGGACCTCGACATCCTATCTAACCATCCGTTAAGTGAGACCCAGTCTGAGCCATCTTTAAAGCTTCCAGCAAAGTACCTGCTCACCAATTCTTGAGCGGATTACAACAGGGTTTCCACGATGATGCCTTCCTTATTGCGCATAAGTCGCATCCTGGACGCTGGGTCTTTTGATATCATCTTTAGCAGTCTACATATTGTACATCCGGTATATCCTTTGTGTTGAAATAGAGTCCCTCCACGTCTGCCTCTTTTGTCTGCGGTGAGACCTCTTCAACTGCTTTTTCTTCTCATTGTAGTCATTCACATGTAGATTCCGACCCCCTGTTTTCTTTGTTTTTTTTATTGCAGATAGAACCAAACTCAGGGGATGCCCTCTATCCGTGCAAGGCATTCGTTGGTTTAGAAGGGAAAAGGTTAGTGGGAAGGGAAAAAGGAGTAGTTTTGATTTACACGTCTTTTAAAAGCTTCGGCGTTATAAGTTGGTGGGAAAACATGCGCAGGGAGGTTATTCCACAATTTAACAGCGCGACCGAAAAACGAATGCTTGCGGTAATGGGTAGTTCCCCATTACGGGATCGAGACGTCAAAAATGTGAGGAACTCACCGAAGGTGGGAAATCCCGCTATGCAGAAAGTAATTAACGACGAAGTGGATGAGCTATTACAGAAGGCATGCATCGAACCATCAAACAGCCCATTTAGCGCTCCTCTGGCGCTTGTCAAGAAGAAGACCGGACAATGGCGCGTCTGCGTTGACTATCGTCAACTCAATGCCCGGTCTGTACATGATGCGTACCCACTGCCAAGGATACACCACATTCTGGATCGTTTACGATAAGCCCGGTACGTAAGTAGCCTCGATCTCAAAAATGGCTACTGGCAGATTCCTATGCACCCCGAGAGCAAGAATTATACGGCATTTACCGTACCTAGCCGTGGCCTTTACCAGTGGCGTGTGATGCCATTCGGGTTGCACTCCGCGCCAGCCACATTTCAACGAGCGCTCGACCAGGTCATCGGGCCGGAACTGGAACCTTACTCTTTCGCATATTTGGACGATATTATCGTCACCGGAAAATCGTGGCAAGATCACATGGACAATCTGAGGGAAGTATTACGCCGGTTGAAAGCTGCAAAATTAAAAATCAACAGAGAAAAATGCAAGTTCTTCCAAGAGGAAATCAAGTACCTCCGTCACGTAGTGAGTGCCGACGGTATCCACACCGACCCGGACAAAGTCACGGCAATACGATATTTGCCACACACTACCGACATACGAGGCGTTCGACGTTTTCTAGGCACCGCGGTATCGCAGATTCATACCCGGTTTCTCTGACATCACGACACCACTGACGACACTTCTCAAGAAAGGCAAACGCTTCCGAGGGACACTGAGCAACAGCAGTCTTTCGAAACAATAAAGAGTAAACGAACCGAAGCGCCCGTCCTCGCGCAGCCGGACTTCAACCAAAAATTTGTCTTCCAAACAGACTCTAGCGAGTATGGCCTCGGCGTGGTGCTAACGCAGGAACAAGAAGGAGAAGAGCGAGTGATCACGTATGCCAGCCGCCACCTCAACGACGTGGAACAGCGATACTCAACCACCGAGAAGGAATGTCTCGCGATAGTGTGGGACATTCGAAAAATCGACAGTACGTGGAAGGGTACGAATTTACCGTCCTCACTGACCATTTCTCGTTGGGCTGGCTCAAACCCCATAGGCAATCATTCCGGCAGGATCTCGCGGTGGGCCTTGGAGCTGCAGCAGTACCAGTTCCAAGTAAAATACAGACGAGGAAAGTGGAACGTGGTGGCAGATGCCCTCTATAGGCAGTCAGCAGACGTCCTATTAGTTTGGGACGCCAACTCCGCGGATTGCCGATGGCATGCCACGAAACTTCAAGACGTAAAGACAAGCCCTGAGAAATTCCCGGATTACACAATCTTCGATGGACAACTCTACCGACATTTTCCAGTGTCCGATCTAGACGATGACTCGCCACCTTAGAAGTTGGGCGTCCCTAAGAATCTGCGACCTCGGGTGGTCGCCGAGAACAACGACAACCCGACCGCTGGACATCACGGGATTCGCAAAACAACAATCAGAATTGGCAAACGTTACTACTGGCCCGGCATGGCGCGGGATATTAAAAGGTATGTCAACAGCTGCGAATCCTGCCAGAGGTACAAACCCTCACAAGAAAAACCAGCCGGATACATGCTGACACATTTGAGCAACGAACCATGGTCGACGATCGCTGCTGATTTCATGGCACTGGTCATGTACGACAAGTTCTCCAAGTGGATGGAGATAGTTCCTCTGCGCAAGGCTACAAGTAAGAGCCTTCAGAAAGCCCTGCGTGAGCGAATTGTCTGCTGCTATGGAATTCCAAAGGTTCTCATTTGTGACAACGGACCACAATTCAGCAGCGCCCTCTTCAAGGAATATTTAAAGAAGATGGGAATCCGTCGGCCCACACCAACGAGGTTTTCGTGTACAGGGCATCTTTGAAGTTGTACGAAGCAACCTTCGACGCGCAGCTCATGCCCAAGCGCGGCATTACAATTTACGAAATCGGCCTTGGAAACCACAGATTGGCCAGCGAGTTTTGGTGAAAACATATTTTATGTCCAACGCAGCCGAGATATTTACCGCGAAAGTGGCGCCGAAGATCGACGGGCCGTACCGCGTCATTGGATTCAGCTCCCCGGTAATTGTACAGCTTAACCTGGAAGGATCGGATCGGATACGCACTGCACATATCAGCGAAATGAAGCTATATCGAGACGCCCACACATCTCCTTGCGACTCCGTAGGGGAAGAAAGAACTCACGTCAGACCGAGAAGACCGACACTCGGACCACAGACACGACAGTCATACGAACAGACAGATGGACGAGCGGTCGACACGGGCCGCTAGAATGCACTAACGTCTTCTTCTTTCATTATAGCTAACCAAATCGGACCAGACAACCCCCCTCCCCAACAGATGCTGCCTCCATATATATGCGACAACATCAAATCCCGTTGCGAGTTATGCAGCGACAACGTTAGTAAGCAGAGCCCACCGACACTGACAGCTATGGACGGGAAAAATCCCGCAAGCAACAACGCTCTGAGTGAATTGTGAGAGGATCACAAGCGGCATGACGTGCTATCACGCCAACTCAGGAAGAATAACATGGAAGCGCACGAATAACGGGATCCCACGATAGGGAGACAGCCGGGCGCAGTGTGGCGAAGCCACTCACACCGCCGCCGCTGGAAGTTCAGCGAGAGCTTATTTAAGGGACCGACGCACAGAAATCGCTCTATGTTCTCTAGCCCTCGCGCGACCAAGCAGTTCAAACCCGTGTCACCCAAGTGAAAAAATGTAATAGTGTACACCATAGAAAAAACACAGTGAAAACGTGTTACAACACTGCTGGTACTATTCGAAGGATACTATTCGAAGGACACTTTACAACAGTGCTGATACCACTCGAGGAACATTTTGACGCAGTGCTGATACCAGTCGAAGGACAAACGACAGATATATATATATATATATATATATATATATATATATATATATATATATATATATATATATATATATATATATATATATATATATATATATATATATATATATATATATATATATATATATATATATATATATATATATATATATGTACCCGTAGCATCGAAGATTATATCATCCACTCTGTATCCCGTGTGGTTTCTAAGTATCGGCGAATAATTTTGAAGTGAAGTTGGTACCGTTATCTGTTACTAGAATTCGTGCAATTCCGTATCGCGTTACCACTTCGTCGTAGAATGCTCTGGCTACGGTGCTCGCTTCTGCGTCGGGAATAGCTGAGCACGCCATAACGCCATAAATTTCGAAAAGTCGTCCTGAAATGTAAGAATGTACTTATTACCGCATACAGTCTCCGGTAAAATACCTACAATGTCCATATAAACCTTATCGAAGGGCCGCACTGGTGTGTCTGTTAATACTAGGGGCATTTTCATCAGTTTTGAACTTTTGTTCACCTGACATTGGGGACATGTTCTAATGTATTCTTTTATCTGTTTTTGTTTGCCTGACCACTTGTATTCTTGCCTAATGCGTAAATAGGTTTTTACCGCCCCTTGACGGCCTCCTAATGGTTTATCATGGAAATCTTTTATTATCGTCTCTATTTCTTTTGGGTCTTCCAGAAGAATTGCATTACCACTCCGCTCTGTCTTTGGACTATCCGGTTCCACTGATGCGGAAATTTCTCGCGGCTTGTCGTTTTCTTGCGTTTTTAGTTTTTCACCTTAGAGCGCGTTTAGACTGCCGCGACCTCATTGTTATGTTGGGGTATTCTACTCAGAGCGTCTGCATTTAAATTTTTCTTTCCAGGTTTATATATAATTTCGAACTCGTACTCCGATAGTTTATGTCTAAACCTGGCTAGACAAGCAGCCTGATCTCTTAAATTCGCTATACCCTTTAATGGTTGGTGATCTGTAAATATTTTGAACGGCCTCCCCAAAAGATATGCCCTAAAATTCTTCGTTGCCCAAACTATAGCCAAGAATTCCTTTTCGATTGTGGAGTACCGTTTCTCGGCTCCACTCAACGCCCTACTGGCGAAAGCTATTGGCTTGTCCTTTCCTACTTCCCTTTGTGACAATACTGCTCCCAGAGCTTCATTGCTGGCGTCTGTTGTTAATAAAAATTGTTTCGAAAAATCCGGATACGCGAGTACAGGTGGTGATGCTATTGCTTCCTTCAGCTTGACGAACGCATTCTGGCCGGCCTCCGACCATTGGAATTTGGCATCCTTTCTTAGTAACTTGTTAATTGGCAAAGCGATATTTGCCATGCTCCCAATAAATTTCCTATACTAATTGGCTAACCCCAGGAATGCCTACACCTCCTTTTTGTTCCTGGGAGGTTTTATATTCCTTACACACTCAACCTTCTGTGAGTCGGGCAGTGCACCCTGCTCAGAACACTTATGGCCTAAATAAACTATTTCTCTTCTTCACAACTGACACTTTACCGTGTTGAGTTTTAAACTATTTTCCCTAAGGACGCTAAACACCTTAAATAACCTATCTTCACGCTGCTTAAAATTCCTACCATAAACTACTATATCATCTAAGTAAACGAAACAATCTATCCCTTGGAGCCCAGTGAGAATATGATTCATTATTCTCTGAAACGTTGCTGGTGACCCCGTTAAACCGAAAGGCATTCTGTTGAACTCGAAATGTCCTAGTCCTGAACTAAACGCGGTCTTTTCTTTGTCTTTTTCATCCACCAAAACTTGGTGATACCCTCTATCAATATCTAATGTTGAGAAATACCTACTATGCCCTAACTGCTCTAAAATCTACTCAATTCTGGGTATAGGGAAAACCTGTTTAATCGTAACGTCATTCCATTTCCTAAAGTCAACCACTAGCAGCCATTTTTTCTGACCGTCTTTCGCGGCTTTATTTGGTACCAACAACAGTGGCGACTTCCACGACTATTTGCTGGGGGAGATAATCCCGTCGTCTAGCAGCTTCCGTATCTGCCTGTTTACTTCCTCCCTATGGAAATGAGGTAACCTCTACTGCTTTTGATTAATCGGTGATTGGTCTTGCCTGGTCGGTATTTCGTGTTTTAAGACCGGCGTATAGGACAATTCATCTCCTTTCAGCAGAAAAATATCATGAAAAGCTGCGCATACCCTCACTATTGAACCCCTTTCCTCCTTATTCAAACTGTCATCTAGACTTAATTTATTCATCAGAGTACTTGTTCTATCTTTAACACCTATCTCTCCTACTCTCTTTATCATACTAGCGCGGGGTGTTTCAAACTCATTGAAACTAGAAAACCTCGGCCAAAAGTCACTGTCTATTTCTACATCTAGTTCCGTTGAATTCAGTATCGGAACATAAACTACGCCCCCTTTTACTTTCGCTAATGTTTCCCCCATATATACTCCCGGAACAATTTCCTGTTTATGAACTACTATTTCCGGAATATTGATTCTAATCCTAACTGGAACTGCTGTGATAGTTCTCGCCATTACTTTCGAACTTTCATTATGTAAGATCTGATCTAGTTCTCCTCTTGAACGCATAACCAGCGTCTCAATATGTTTCTTATTCGCGTCCATAAATGTTACTCGTTTACTAACTGAGTTTATAATTGACCGATTCCACAAATTGTCCCTACCAATTATGCCATCCGCTGGCACTCCCTGTCCAAGTGGTACTAATTTTAGCTTTAAACAAAGGTGATTCATAAAGCTAGGTTTGATCATTACAGAACCCTTCGTTGTTACACATCCACCAAAAGCTCCATTAAGGGTTTTTACGTCTTTAATATTAACCGGCAATGATCCACTCAACGCGTTCTAATGTCCTCCATAATTTTCAAAATTGCAATTGAACAACTGTGCGCAAGACGGAAACCAGATTGGAGTGGAGATAACAACTGTTTATCTTGTATGGAGTATATTTTGTAATCCGACTGGCTATGAGTATTTCAAAAACCTTGGACAGAGATGATAAAATACTTATTGGTCTGAAATCCTTTGGTTCGAAACGTCGAAGATGCTAGACAAAAATGTGGGTCAACGGTCTTAATATATAAGCAACAATGAGTTTTAAGAATCTAATGCGAATATTATCTTCGCCCACTGCATTAGACTTGATCTTCATTACGCCGATAGCCACTTCAGCTTCAGTAACTGCATTGAATTGAAGCGATTGTTGCATTGGACTGGTCGAAAATCGAGCAACGATGTTCGTACCCAAGTTGTTAGAAAGGAAAAGACTGTTTAGAGCATTAGGGTCAATATTGCATTCTGACGTTTGCTTAGCACCAATGCCAAACTTTTTCAGATTTCTCCATAGGATCTTAGAAGGCAAAGAGACATCAAATTTTACCGTGCAGTATTGTCTCGTAATCAAAAGAGCTGCATTTTTAGCGCGAGTATAATTGCGCCACGTATGTGGACACGGGTTTCTTTTCCACATAAAATGCAACCTATTTCGTTCATTAACAGCGCGTACTACTGCAAATGAGAAAAAGTACGTCAAACCGTACTACTGCAGATGAGAAAATTGATTTTTTAAAAGAACCATTAATAACTTCTTTCATATGCCAGTACCACATATCATCTGCAGTAGTACGGTAGCAAACCTGGTCCCAAATAACAGGAGAAATGTCTTGAAACAGTTCTGGGTACTTTATCGACTTGAAGTCAAAATAAGAAAATTTTGCGAGACTGTAGCAAATGATAATTTAATATTCAGGGTACAAAAAATTAGGTCATGGTCTGACAGAAAAAAATATTTGTTCAAACAGTAATACAGCTGAGCTATCAGATACGATAAAAAGGTCAAGCAGACTGGGACGGTCCTTATCCGTGAAACGTGTTGGCTCCGAGCAATTAACTACTGACATGCCAATAGATGAGACATGCTCATGAAATGATACAGATAAATTATCATCACGCATCAAATTTATATTAAAGTCTCCACATAACATGAAGAAACAGTTCAGTTGGGTGACAGTTCATATAAATCAGTAAAGAAGGCGGAAAGATTATTACTTTTAGTAAACTCAGGTCAAACATATTTTAATATTGTTGTCGGCTATAGAAACTCTTAAATATTCTACATTGCTGTTCAAAGATTTAGAAACAACAGCTGACTTTAGCGTGCTCCGGCAGTATATTGCCACACCGCCACCTTTTTTCCCATGTCTATCATTTCTATATAGAGTAAAATTCTTAATGGTATAGAACGAGCTGCTCACTTCTGTAACAAACCATGTCTCAGACACGCATATTACGTCGACAGATGAATTCTCAAAGACATGTCTTACATAATCTACCTTATTAGCATTATGGCTTCTGGCATTGATGTGAGGAACTTTTAAACCCTCGTATCGCCCACACAAAACACCTACAAGAGACTTGTTATCAATGCCAAAACCATGACTAGCAGAACCACTCATAGCCACCACTACAAAGAGGACCAGAAACAAATATGCCCACTAAATCAAAGTTAAGGGAGGTAGTATAAGAAAATAAGAATAGTAGGGGGAAGTAGTACAGTAAACTAAGATTATAATTACTATAAGGAATAATTAGTTCCAGTTGAGAAGCAACTGCAAAAACATAAGCGAGAACGTTAGGAAACCACTGATGCTCCAATATATCCATTGCCCGCAACTTGCTCCGTGACACCCACAATAGCGTTTAGCTCATCCAAGTCTTCTACAAAAAAACTTTCAGCACCGTCAAGCTTTTTCACGAATACCAATCCTTTTTTTACATACACCGAGTGCAACTGCTTGCCACGTTTTAGTGACAAAGCATGCTGAAAGAGTTGCCGATCACGCCTTGCCAAATTCTCATTAATGAAGCAGCTAGAGGATGAGTCCAAACCAACATCATTTAATTTTAACGTAGCTTTATTTATACGTCGATAAGCTGCTGCGCAGCTTAAGACATGATCCCTCTCATAGCCACTATTAAATTTGAGAATGATCGGCCGCACATGGAGGAATTTTTTCGCGTATTATTGCAGCTCTTTGCACACGAAAAATGCTCTTCAACGGTGGAGGACTGCAGCCAACAGTCGAACACAGCTTGTTAAAAACCAGTGGTATATTCTCTTCAGCACTCTCAGGTATACCAAACAGCACAGCGTCCGCAGCAACCTCTTTTCGGTCCAGAACACCAATTCTCTTACTTGCATTCCGCAAGGCCTCTCCAAGCGAAGCGATCTCAGATGTTTTACGAGAAGAGTCAGCTTCAATACTTTCAACTCGCGAGGAAACATAATTTATTTTGGATTTCACCTCATTAATCTTTGATAGTCAACTTGAGTTCATATCATTTAGTTTTGTAGTGAAATCCTCACGCAATTTACAAATCTCTCCTTTAAAGCCCATAAGTAGCGATCTATTGAGTTTTTTGACACGCTCATCAAATTCCAAGACAGTGAGGACACAGGAACTTCCACTGGCGAGAGAGCCACCGTTGTTAGATGTCGACAGCAATTTTTCGCACTCATTTGCACTCTTTTTCTGCCTTCTTGAGTTTGACATCTTCTTTAATCCGAAAGAGCGGTAAAGAATAAAAGAAAGCGTGGAAGGTAACGGTAACTTTTCACTTTCACAAGAAGATTTATTTCATTTATATTTATTTGGATTTTTTCCAGTTCGCTTTATTTAGCTTTCAGTCTTTCCAAAATGCACAAACTTAGTAATTTTCACGCCAGGCAGAAAAGGAGAAAAAGTTTAACTATTTTTACAAGCCGAGACTACGGTTTTGGCTTAGCTATTGCGGAGCACTTGAAAACACGTCTACTCTGACAGAATCATAAAACAGAATATCGAGCGAAATATCCATAAAGTAACAAAAAACAACAAAAACAAAAAGACAACGTTTGCAATTCTGCCAACACTTTGGGTCTGACAAGCAAATGAGCAAAAACAATCAAAACCTCAGCAAAGTTTTGCGCTGAAATCTGACCTCAAGCAAGCGTAAGCGCGACCGCCACTCTTGCGTTTCGCGTCACGTTTTAATTATAGTCACACTTCACGTATTTTCTTTCAAATTTTTTTTCTCGTAGCATTCGCAAAACTGCTAAATCTACTGATCAAAAATTATCAGAAATTATTCGTTTTTCAATTCTTTATTTGTCTCACAGGTTCTAAATTTGCACAACAAATTATTATAATAATCCCGCTATAGCCAGACTGAGCCACAGGATTATGGGTAAGGGAGTCTTGCCCAGGATTATTTATGTGTGTTAGTATTAATATATATTCGCTACAAATAATTTCTATTCCTATATTTATTTAACACCTTTAAAATTTTATGTTAACACAAACTCACCTGTGCGAACGATTTTCGGTTCGTAATAACCGGCTGCGCCAAATATGTTGGGGTTCTTTCTGGAATATCCTTGTCGTGGGATTCTCTGAAGTCCTTCCTTCCACAGTCCGTTCGAATTAAAACACTACAGTTCTACTTTGGCCACTTTATTACACGAGAGTGCACACGGTTTTTAAGCTCTGCTTCACTAACGATTACTACTATCTGCTACATTTCAACCTTATTCATATGTTCTGAACGCGGAAGCTTAAACACGTAAATATGCTAACTGCAGCGGAAAAGTGCTTCTTCGGTCAGCAATATTTAATGAAAACGAAATCGCGGCTTCAGCGACCTGCGCTCATTCGGTCATTGCTCTAGAAACGGCAATGCGGAATTAAACCAATAAGCCCAACGTGCAAAAAATGCTCAGTGCGATGTCATAATTTAAGTATCGCCTGAAAGTATGCCTAGCAGAACCAGTGACTCACAACAAGACCAATTACTATTAAAGTATCGATAAAATAAGGATACACACCCAACATCCCGACGACATACCAAGGTTTCAATAGAGCTGGATACCCTACTGTCCCCTATAAGTTTAATCGCACGACCTTGGATACGGTCCAGAAGCTGAAGATATGTTTTCGAAGCTCCCGATCATATATGCGAGTTGTACTCTATTTTAGGACGGATATAAGTGGTGTAGATACAGCGAAGGTCGGTTGGAGTGAAATATTTCTTGCAGAGCTTTAAAAAGGCTAAGTACTTGGCTGCTCCTTTCGACACATCAAAAATGTGATCGTTCCAACGAAGATCGCATTGTATTGACATGCCCAGAACATCAAGAGCCTCCGACTCATTAATATCCACATCACCCATATTTAAAGGTGGAAAGTTGTCGCCCGCCAGACGCTTGTGGGTCAACAAACAGCATTGGGTCTTCCGCGCATTAAAATCGACCCGATTCGCTTGACCCCACTCTTGGATTTTGTTGAGGTCAGATTGGAGTGTGTCATTCATAATTCTGCGTTTTCTATTGATCTCCAGAATAGAAGGACGCCTGGAAACTGAATACGAATTTTCGCTGAGGAAACTCGATATCCATCGAGTGAAAGTATTAACCACACCATAAGCAGCCACTTTAGACACGAGTGCTTTATGTCACACTCGGTCAAATGCCTTGGAGATATCCAAAGCAAAAACTTTACTCTCACCGAATTGGTGAACACAAGTGTTCCACCGCTCAGTGAGGAACGCCATCAAATCGCCTGTGGAGCGGTGAGCACGGAAACCGTACTGGCGATCACTGACCGATCAATTGGTTGCTCTCCAGATACCTCATCAAGTTAAAATTTATAATGCTCTCCATAACTTTGAAGAGCCCATACCAACCTGGTTAATGCTCTCCAAAGTTATGGAGAGCATTAACCAGGTTGCTATGGGCCGGTAATTGGCAGGATTCGTAGCCTCAAATTTTTTTTGGGAACTGGCTGCACATTGACAATCTTCCAGGAAAAAGGAAATTCTCCTGAAATATTTGATAAGTTAAAGAGATTGCGCAATGGGCGAGCCAGTGTTGAGGCGCACTTTCTCAACACGTGGGCTGAAAGGCCATCCGGTCCCGAGGATTTTTTGACGTTGAGGTTTGCAAGCACTCTTTTAACAGCTCGTGTTCGAAAATGCATCTCAGACATAGCATGAGATACATCATCGACCACGGGTAATGGTTGGATACTCTCAGGGAGAGAGCAGTTTTCAGCAAACATTTTGGCTAATAAGTTTGCCATATTAACCGAGTGAGTGAAGATCTGATAAGCCTTGAGGAGAGTTGGAATAGACGATCGCGTCTGATTGTTGACTCTCCCCACGAATGACCAAAAGTTCTTACTACCTTTAAGGTATTCAATACCCCGGTGTTACATCCCCTAAGTGTTTCGTCACCGTCTCCGAGGAGCCGATGCCAGCTTCGGGCAGGTTCCCTTTGGAATCGGACGATTGCTGATCAAGACCGCAGTTGAGTTTCCTGGCCTCTGCCCACTCCTTCGGGCGTGGCGCCGCCCGACGCCAGTCAAATTCTAGGACATTTTCAGCAACTACGCCTTGGACTGCTGATTCTTGCACCTAATGGCCATGAATCCACTGTCCAGATACGCACTGCTAACAAAGCCGATGTCTTCACCGCCCTCCAGAAAGTCCAATGTTCTAAGAAACGAAGACTTGAAGTTCGACAGATGGCGTTTCTCAAGTGGGCTCCCCGTGACAGGTCTGTAAATACTGCCAAAGATCACCCCCGCAACCGCTGCGGCTGAGCGTAATTTAGGACTAGTTCCCTTGGCCGATTATGACGGACCTTGTCCAGCGGATGCGGTCCTCTTCTTAGAGGCTTTCTCACGTCAGTTGCAGGCTTCACGCTGAAATTGACACCTTGCTTCGCTGGTGTGATGGTTTCCACCACATCGTTCGCGAGTTTCTTCAGTTCGTACACCATGGGAACCTGTTCCAAGGGTAACCCCTGTGAACTCCTTCCCCGGACTGGTCTCATTAGAGGAGATCCCCCACGCTGAGTAGTCAGCTTGTTTAGGGTTTTCCTAGCCTTCTGCCGCTTCTGGTTACACCTCTACCTATCCCCTCACGAGTGATACCCATGGCGACCGCATTCCGCTGCCTTATCATCAAATGTCCACCTCAGCATGACTAATCCCTTGTATAAATCCATTAGCTCTCACCACTATTGGACTTCGGTCTTAGTTGGCTGTGTTTCCATCAGGATGGCTGCCTCCTTTGAATCCCCACTCCTGTTGCAGACTAAACCTTTAGCAGGCTCCACCCCTGAAAGGACCCCTTCAGGTAACCGCCAGGTAACCGAATACTCCGTTCACGACTGAGCTATTTTAGTGGGCCCTCAGCCAGGTTGATTCTCGACACGGGTCGTATTACATCTTAATCAAGCCAACGGAGTTGGAGATTTGGGATGGGACGGAAGCGTGGGTTAGGGTTAAAGGAATTCCAAAGAAAGTAAAGGATGTCGCCGCTTCTGTTAGCCTAAGAAATCTAGTCTCCCTAAAGAGGAGTCAAGATGACCCATTTATCAGAGGACACCAGCGCGGAGCTAGAAGTCGTCTTCCCTGTCCGGGAGAGTTACGTAAAGCCGTCTTGTGGGCCCGTTTTTCCCCAAACCCAGACAGACTATTTGATCCCCTCGAGGATGAATTAAATTTATATGTTTTTTCAGGTATACGCGTCGTGTATCTTTATACCCTACACCCGAAGGGAGTAGTGTATATTCACTTTGCTTAATGTTGCATTCATTGCCCTCGAACGCCTGCTTTTCAGTATATTTGCTTAAAACATTACGTTTGAGGTTGAAATCGGACGTAAAACCATCACCACACTTACTGCAAACGAATCCTTCTACTTTGTTGTTTTTGCTGTTTTTGCTGTTGATGTTGATGCTGTATATTAAAGAAATACAGTGGAACGTCGCTTAACGAGCACCTCGCTTAACGAACATTTCGCATAACGAGCAAAATAAACTGTAAAAGAATTGTTCCCTTAACGAGCGAAATTTCGCATAACAAGAAACGGGAAATGGAAAGTATAGAAATAAAAAAATCTAAAATAAAAAAGAAACATATTAACGAAAGGATCAACTAAAGCGAAATGGAAATAACGAAGAAATCCACTTCGATCATGAAGTTCAATCAAGATCTGCTCAGTTCCGCCTAATTCCATCATATTTTCAACATTCTTTGGAAATGTTTATATTAATTCAATACCATCCAAATTAGAATCAATCTACAATTCACAAGAAATAAAATAAACAAGAACAACAACTACAACAATACCTCTGTTTACTAATATTTAAATTCAATTCCTGGCGCAGCTTTGAAAAAGCAAGGCAATTAAATAAACAAAAACAACAATACCTGCAACACTATCTCTGCTTACCATTACCCGCGAACGATTTTTTCCTCGGATCTGTACCCTACAAAAATTAAAAAACATAAACAATAACATACTTTATATTTCCTAAATTAACTCTACTGACCAACTAACCCTGTGCGACGCAACCCACAGTTCGCTTCCCTCATAAACAAACGAACAAAAACAAAATCACCGTAGCACTCCCCTGCTCTTCTCATCAAGCATCTTGAGCCTATGGTCTACCAATACTCACACACACGTCTCACCCTCTTTCCCCTCTCTAGCTCTTCTCATCAAGCATCTTGGCTTTTATGTTAGCAAAATGTTTACCAAAAAAAGGCGCGGTTGGTCTACTTAACCAAAAGTTGTCAACTTGCGAAATTATTAAATTTTTAACTAGTCGGGTGCTTAAACTTCTGCCTGGCCGAAGACAACACTTTTAATTGTTTTATTTCTACAAAAGGTGTACAATACATGCATATCAGACTAAATAAGCTTACTGTTTCACCAAAGGCAATTTTAATTGCAGTTTGTCAATAACATTCCTTTAAGTTCGAAGTTAAAAATATTTTCATTCTGGAAGCTTCTAAGAGGAATTTGATATATAATTATAGATTATAATTAGTGAACCGGAAAAAGGTTTCATAAATTTGTAATTGTTATTTACAAATAAGAAATTGTATATTGGTGAAACAGGGCTCAGGTTATATATGAACAGTTTTATATAAACAATAGTTTATGTTTAGAAATAAATTGCGGGCACCCTGGAATTTTGTATAACGGATGGATTGAAAACACAGAGGAAGGTACAGGCTTAGGATCTAGTGTAATATTTCGTTGCCTTCACGGAATGACTCTTCAAGGATATTCATCTAGTGTATGTCAAATTGACGGCCGTTGGCGTAATCCTGTTCCTGAATGTCTGGCTCCTTGTATAGTTCCAAGAATTTCCCAAGGCTATGTAGTTTCTATTGAAGCACTGAGTGATGACAACACGACATCTATAATAACAGGAACAATTGCTCAAGACAGAATTCAATCCGATGTAGTAAAAGTAAAGCATGGTACAATATTAGAAGTTAAATGCGAAGATAGTTATGAATTTTCGACATCTCTTCTGACATTACCAACTTGCAACAATGGGACATGGAGCATTATTCCGAGATGTGCACCTTCGCGCTGCAAGGATATGCCGAAACCGCCCAAACACGGAATGGTTATAGCGCCAAAATCCGATCATGGTATGAAAGCCAGATTTAAATGCAAAGATGGGTTCAAGCTAGTAAACTACGAGGGAAAAGGAGTAACTAATGAAAGTGAACTAGTTATAACGTGCTCATTCGGAAACTGGATGGGAGAAACTCCTAAATGCGTAGAAATTTATTGTTCATTCCCTGGTTATATACAGAATGGCAAAGTATTACTTGTAGGAAATATGGGACTCTATGACTACAGATCTTACGTCAAAAAGGTATTGAAAATTGTAACTATAACCTTAAATGAAAATTACTTTTATCTTTTATTTGAATAGATTGTTAACAATAAACAAATCATGTATGATTGTGACAAGGGATTCGTTATTAAAAGCGGTCCCACAGGTGCTACTTGCGTTGATGGAAAATGGCGACCTGTAGAACTACCCGAATGTGTATTAGAACAACATCCGAGGTTAAGATGGAACCGTAGACGGCGGTCCATAAAATTGCCATATCTTCGATCGCTGTATTTGCAGAAGAACGAACAATATTTTAAACAAGTAGTTGAAGATTACAATAAGGGCTCTAAACAAGTAATTAACATACGGCGAAATGGTAAGAAAGTAGCACAAAATAAAAGTAATATCAGAGGACAAGCCATTAATAAATTTTCTAATAGTTTTACGAAGATAGCATAGATCCTTTTTTCTAAGCATACGTGAAATATAATTTCCCTCATAAATATTTTATACAATATCTTTTTTTACAGATTTACGACTTTTACAGATTTTCGATATCAATGTAGTATCAATCAATACACCTATATATATATATATATATATATATATATATATATATACATATATATATATATATGTATATATATATATATATATATATATATATATATATATATATATATATACATATATATATATATATATATATATATATATATATTGTAACGTTGGGGGTGTATGCTTAATAAAAAAAAAATTCAAAACAAAAAAAAGCCCGCTGTTGAGAGCCGCTTGGCCGTGCTCAGGGAAAGTGGGGGTTCTTTAACTCCAACAGCGGATTGGATACCCCGGTTACAAACAAACCGACATAGAAGCCAAGACTTACCAAGGCGATACCGCCTCTGGATGAAGGTAACCACAAATGCCTAATCATACCCTGACGGCGGGCACAGGCCAATTATGGAGTGGAGGAAAAAGAGAGAGGTGAGGAGTAGGTGTTGTTTTTCCTCCCCCGGTCTTTACCCACCCAACCTGGCTGGTGTGGTTGTTGCTGTGCACCAGCCCCTTTTGTGCATGTCGCTCAGATCGGGGATTCGCTTCCTCACCTGTCGACTTAGTAATACATAATGATACTCAAAAGTTGTATCTTAACGGGTAATTTTATTAATCATAATATTATTTCGGTAAATTAAACATAAGAAAAACTTACAAAATGATTTCATTTTTGTTGTATAGAAACAGCGAAAACAAATGGAACTTCATTAAATTCTAACGAGTTCATTGATATCTCATTAAATTAACATTACGACAAGGATAGGGGGAAAACAAAGAGAAAGTCGCTAGATTTCAGAGCAAACAATTGGTAAGCACTTTTGGTTTTAATACATATTTTAAATTAATAATGATACATGTTTCAAATTAAAAGTCATACATATTTCAAATTAAAAGTCATACATATTTCCAATTAAAAGTAATACATATTTCCTTTGTTACCAGTGGTTATTCAAAATGTTGCAAAGGTTAGAAATGTTATTTCTCCGGGACAAGTTTTGCTTTTACAATATTTAAAATTATTTCATTTAATTTCTGCTTTATCATATCTTATAGTAGTTTTGTTTTGAAAACCGGTTGCAAACGTGTTTTCAAGAATGAACTCAACTTCAAATTTAAGTACAACATACTTTTTCTTCACAATACGTGTTGCCAATTTACAAAGCGGCCTTTAAAGTAATATAACAAATACACGTGTACCTCCGTAACTATAGAAGGTAAATCACGCGCTAACCGAACCATTCGAAATTTATTACATTAAAATTCTCACTCACCTGACTCCGGACAGTTACCTTGTGGCGCCACAGCAACGTGCCGGATTGGTGAATAACTTGAAAACTGAAATTATCATTATAATAATTTGAGATATTACATAGGCTTCTTTCTTACACATTGTGTCTTACGTATAATATTCTGCCATCGTTTATCAGCAGTTTTCTATATCTTCGTTCTATTATTTTCATCAATTAGGCATACTATTATTTCAATTCTGTGACTACAGTTATACTTGCTTACTCTTTCTTAACAATTAGGTTTTCTGAAGCATTAAAATTCATCTAGTTAAAACCTTTAATACATTACCATATGCATAAACTA
This sequence comes from Sicus ferrugineus, assembly GCA_922984085.1. Taxonomy (NCBI): domain Eukaryota; kingdom Metazoa; phylum Arthropoda; class Insecta; order Diptera; family Conopidae; genus Sicus; species Sicus ferrugineus. Next base: position 25,565,603 of record OV277349.1, read on the forward strand.
TTACTTTCAATATCTAAATTGTTTTTATAAATATTCCTACTTGCAATTCATAGATTTTTAGAGTTCCATACGAACTGATATTAGAATGGAAACTAATATAAAAATTGAAGGACAAGAAAAAAGAAAATAGTCTCTGATTACAGTAATTGAGAACAAAATTCACTCAAATATGGTCGATACACTATAATTAATTATAATACTTAAAGAAATGCCAATGTATTCCGTTGCAGCAGTAGGAATGTTCATTCAGACAGTGGACAGAAAACTCTGCAGGCAAATATACCACAAAATACCAGCTATTCGAACTGCAGCTCCAATACGACTCTTATAAATCAGATTCCCAACTCGACTGCGTGGCCTCATTTGGACAACCAACTCCGCTACATCCCTGCTCCGATGCAGCTACTCAAGACTTGGTCACATTGATGATAGAAAATTGAAAGTATATGCTGCTACTGCAGTAGATACTCAGAGGATGAACCACAAAACTAACGTCCTGATGAGAAGCGTTTTATGCGCTTTTATATAATAAATATATGGAAGCTTTTGGTTTGCTGGCGGTGATTAGAATCCCAAGTCACAAAGTAATACTTTTATTTCTATTTAATTTGCAGTCTTATGGTTTTATACCAAATCGAATTTTAATTTAATGCATTAGCAAATAACTTTAGCGGAAGCTTTACACATTTTCAACAAACTATTCAGTTTTCACTTGCGAACTCCGCAGCACGCGACCGCCCTCACTTCGATCTTCTACTCAACTCTGCTCAGTATAATTTTTATGTGGCTTCGCCACCAACAATGCAGGCATCGCTGTCTCCCTCCCTCCCATCATGTTCTGCACTCTAAGCAGGTCCCGTAGTATGGCGTGATGCGAAGTTCATGTAAAAAAAACTTTCTAGAACATTCGAGCGGATCCCGCCACACTACGGGATCGGCTCTCTCAGCCACATGGTGGGGAGAGGCAGACACCGATATCTGCATAGCGGCACGGCGAAATGGAACGCGTGTGAATGCAGATCACAGGGTGACCTCACAAAAAAGGTGGTGTTCATCACTTTGAGCCAAAACAACAGCTGGAAAAGGCCACCAACCAGGTTCTACCTCAGCCACTACCACATATCTTTGGCGTGAAAAACCCCCATCGGGGTGCCCTTCAAGGTTTCTAGCCGATAACAGGAGTTCCCCAACACTTCGACCACTCTCGCCGGCACACCCGTTGGTGCTAACTTAGCGCAGAAGTGGGTTGCCTGATTACTAAGTGGAAAATTTCGGCGGGTCACCTTTTGACCAACCTTGAAGGACCGAACCCTCGACCTGAGGTTATATGTTCGGGTGTTTTTCGTAAGAGCGTCCTGTATCCGTTTTCTCACCGACTCGTGAATTATCTCTCGCTCATCGGAGCGATTCTTCCTAACTGAGCCGTCGTTTAATTTTCCCAACTTCCTCAATACATCGAACTCTTTACCGTGAGTAATCATGTGTTGTCCGAAAAGCACAAAGTAAGGCGCATAGCCAATTGATTGGTGGAGACTGTTTCTTAGCGCACAGTTGATGCTACTGAGATATTCGTCCCATAGCCTCTGGTCTGATCTCACATAAGAGCGGAGAGCTTCGTTAATCGATCGATCAACCTCTCTGAGGCGTTAGCCTGAGGGGTATACACGGCAGTAAGAACGTAACTCCAAAATTATCAAAAAACTTGGCCATGTCTTTACTTATGAACTGACGTCCATTGTCAGTCATAATGGTCTGTGGTACGCCGAAGCAGTAAAAGATGTGGTCCTGGAGAAATTCCAGGATGGGAGTGGTAGTAAACTTATGCAGCGGCTTCAGGAAAGTAAACTTGCAAAAGTGATCCATTACAATAAGAATACCAATATTCCCGCGCTTTGTTCGAGGAAATGGACTTGTGATATCCATATACAAGCGTTGGAACGGGCGTTCGGTAACTTCCATCGCTCCCATGTGAGGGCGCAATATTCGAGTGGGCACTTTTGAGGTGCGGCATAATTCGCAATTTGCAATATACTTGCACACTTGCGCTCTAAGGCCAGGCCAATACAGATGACGACGAATCTTCTCCAATGTTTTAGCCATTCCGGCAGTGGCGGAAGTAGGGATATCGTGAGCTACTCGGATTACTGTATCTCGAAGCTCCAACGGAACATACAACTTCCACCCTAGATCGTCAACATTGTCATCATCAGTGGAGAATTCGGTGCGGTGGTAAAGGTAGCCATCCACCACTTGAAAGTCTGGATATTGTTCGCCAGCGTACTGCTCCAGCAATTTATTGTACTCAGCCGAGTTGAAGGCCAGGCGACGCCAGATCGATGGCCGGCTCTCCGTTGAGCCCAAGGGACGACAACTCCCTCCAGGGGATCGTCTTCCATCGACCTCGACAGAGCGTCCGCCACGACGTTTGCTGCGATGGAAGACGATTAACGTGTCGAAAAGCGTATTTTGTTTGTCTGAAGTGAGCTACTTAGGTTATGTAGTTGGTGACGGCACGTTACGTACTGACCCTGATAAGGTCAAAGCAATCAGGGAATATCCTGCTCCGAAAACCACCAAACAAGTGCGCCGATTTCTAGGTATGGTGGGATGGTACCGCCAGTTCATTCCAAATTTCTCGACGGTAACGTTCCATCTGACCGTGTTGCTAACGAAGAGCAAAAATATCGTGTGGTGACCTCTGGCTCAACAGGTCAACAGGTCTTTGACACCATCAAACGACTTCTTACAGAAGCTCCGTTCCTGATCCACCCTGATTACTCCAAACCATTCATTGTACAGTGTGACGCCAGTCAGACCGGCCTTGCGTATGCACCTCGCCACTTCGGCCAGATGAACCATATGCTCGTCGAACGAGCTTGACAGAATCAGCAGGTCATCAAGATACACGAATACTCTGGATTTCAAAGTATAGGGGATCACGCGATCCATTAGCCTACACATGGTCTGGGGTGCATTGCACAACCCGAAAGGCATTCGTGTAAATTGATAGTGAGGTCGGTTGGGTACAGTAAAGGCGTTCTTCTCCTTGGAGGTCTTTTCAAGGCAAATCTGCCAAAATGCGTCCTTCAAATCCACTTTCGAAATTAAGTTCACCGGAGTTAGTCTACTCAAGATGCCATCTATATTTGGCAGGGGATAGGCATCCTTAACAGTGACCTCATTAAGCTTGCGGGAATCCAGAAAAAAACGGACTTTACTAGGCTTGACTATCAAACCCCAGGCGACGACCAAGCTGATCCGTTTGCTTCCCCTATCACGCCCATCGACAACATTCGATCCAACTCTTCACAGAGCAGTTTTTCCGAGCGGGCGAGATCGGATAGTACCGTTGTTTTATGGGTCTGGCCACTCCCGTGTCAATCACGTGCTCGACCAAAGTGGTTTTTCCCAGCCCCTCCCGTTCCGAGGACGGGAACGACTGGACGAGACTATTCAACCGTTTGTTCTGAGCATCCGTCAATGCCACCATATTCGGAACATCTCTTTCGAGAGACGCGATCTCAGGTGCTCTTAAACCTGTAATTTGTAGATCAAATTCTTCCCAAAAGTCGACCCCCCAAACCACATCAGACTTACTATAATGGACGGAATAGTTAAAAATTTAGAAGGCTTTGCGCGGTCATTAAAATGCTCTAACGCAGAAAAGTAACTTGCCACGAATTGTACTTGTCCATCAGCTGTTTTTATCTTCCCGGTAAACTTCTCAAACGAACTAGACTCCTTTAGAACCGCTTCAGCTAAGGTGCTTCCTATTACGCTCACATTCGCACCATTGTCTAACAACGCTAAATATATGTTGCCATTTAACGACAAATTAATATAGGGCCGTGAATCGTGAGGTTTGGATACTAACGAGGAAATCACCATTTTTCGAAAACGCATTCACTTGGTTCCAAAAGCTACGAAGACGTAAGGTTTTGCGTTTATGTCGTAATTTCATGGAAAAAATTTCAGCTCGCCTACTCTGATACTTGGCGAGTCGAATGTGATACGGCACAAGCTCGTGACTGGGAGTAGACCCGGTCAATGGACAAGTCGAACCAGGACGTTGTGAATTAGGCGGTCGTTGAGCAATAGTAATAATCGGAGTTACTGAGGTTAGTGTTGGTGGTGCGGACGGCGGTGATGCGGGAAGGCTCCGGTCGTCCTTGCTTGAGCTCCCGCTCTCGAGTTTTTCGATCGAGAAAGACAGGTTGGGCAATTGGGTCTATAAATGTTTAGCGCCCCACAGCCATAGCAAAAGATTCTACGAGGTAATACTTCACAATCTTGAAATTGGTGGCCCTTAGCATCACAGTTCCAACACATCGACTTTTGCCGGTCTGTCATCGCGCACAGGGCTTGTGGCGCGTCATGCACCGCCAAACCATCCTCCCAGCCGTCCGATTCCACTACGGCCAACTCTCGCCTACCTGGGCCAAATCGTGACGGGGTCGAATAACCTTCCCTCATAAAGTTTTTGTGCCTATGGCACTCGCCCCTTAAATCGTTTAAATCAAATATCCGAACATGTAATAACTCATGTCGCAAAACTGGGGTTAGGTTATGCGTCAGGATTTCCAACAGTGCAGGATCGCTCAACGGCGCTCCCAATCGATCATTCATCGAAAGCACATCATCTAGAAAATCGTCAAACTGCTCTCCCGATTTTTGTTTCCGTCTACGAATGTTTTCGCTCAACTTGTAATTTGTCAAGTAATTTCGGAATTTGATGCGAAGTTGGTCACATAAGGCAGGCCAAGCCAATCGGCTTACTTGGCGATGATGTCGCCAGAACTAGTCTTCTGCCTTTCCTCCGAAGAGCAAATGAGCATGTTGACAGAGAGATGAGAAATCGTTATTCAGACATTGAGACGTCAGGGAATTTGCGCGATAAATGAACTCATCGACGTTCATTCCTCCAGCGTCTCCCGTAAATTTTAATCGCCACTCAGAGATGAGCGAGGAAAGTCTGTCTGAGTTTCCTCGGTGAACAAATGGTCGCAGAGCTAATGGGGCTGCCCTCGCTGTATTACCGTGATGATCGGTTGTCGGATTTGAGTTAGTTGGGCGGGTGTTGACGGCGGCTGCAGGAGCATTAGGAATGGCTAAGTTGTTGGAGGGTGTCATCGCAAGCAAACGACGTGCGTTCCCTAACGCATCCCTACACTCGGCGGCAATCACCGTCGACAACTCCTCCTTCACTCGCTGAACGGCCTGAGGTAGGAGTGTCCTGATCTACCACGCGCGGGGCCGTCTACGCCGGTGGATTGATGTACCCGTTGGGTTATCATTCGCCTTGTAGTGGTTCCCCTCGTCTCCGAGACATTTCGTTCGCGGCTAATTGGACTATCCTGGGTTGACAACCCGAAAATCCTAATATTATAAATAGGACGGGGGGGTAAGATAGATGCCATACCTCTAGACACGGCTTATGAAACTCGTGTTGACAAACGGTTCTGGATAATTGTACCCCAGAGAAAAGTTCGCGCCGACAAATACCGCATTCCGGTGCAACCCGCCCCGTATTATTGGCTCCTGCTTCCATAGCAAAAAAAAAACATAAAATAAAATAGAACTTTGTCGTTAATCAAGTAGCTGGAGACCAAAACTCCAGGTGGTTTGCCAAAACTCAAAGCAAAAAAAAATTTATGAGAAGAAGAAAAACTTTAGTTATATTATATAGACTAATACATCTTAAAAAATTAAATAATTCGTTAAAAGTTATTACAACAAAAGATGCGTATAGGTGATTCAGCCAGCACACCAAATTGAAAATTTAGGAATCAAGATACAGAGCAGCGATCCCCTCATCCAAGCGACCCGCATGCTTCCACCCATCAAGGCGACAAAGGCCGTAGCCACGCCCATCATCATCCATGTCCTCCGTCAGTGTCCTCAGTAGAAACCACTAGAGAAAACATAAGAATTCAGGGGCTAAATTACGAAAAAAAATTTAATTGGGCGTCATCCAACGAGTCACTAACGATTATTAACCATTAAGGGAAATCTCCAATTAGACAAGGCCTCAATATTAAAAAAAATCACAACAATATATGGTTGGTCAAGCGAACATCTGTGGCGAGTTGCGCAACCGAGAAAGCTCCCACTTGGCATGGTCTCGAGCCGAGAGAATACTCAATTTAAAGTGAGTTATATTAAAAAAAAAATTCTAAAAAAAAAAAATAAAAAACATAATAAAATCAATGATTTCTTCTTCTGCGGAATGACTAGAAAGTCAAGCAATCGCAAGAAGAAATGATTCAGCGGTACGCATCGAATCGAAAAATTCAATCGCGTAAATCCAGCGAGAATCAATTAGAAACCACGAGAAAACCAAAAGTTAATTAATTTTATTAGAAAAAAAAATTACCGTCACTACTGATCCTTTTTCTCCACTGTACTGAAACTCGGTAGAAATCGGACAGACAAAAAAAAAATTGTAGAGTGGGCAGCGTGGGACCAGAATCCGGCCCCACGTTGGGCTCCATTTCGTAACGTCCAACGTGGCTTGCGGAACACTTCGTCAGCATACCAGAACTGCGAGCAAGAGAGAAACCCTCTTCAGGTTCATCTCCAGGATCTCAACTGCTCTAGCATGCCAAGGAATTTCGGGCCCCACGTTGGGCGCCATTTTGTAACGTTGCGGGTGTATGCTTAATAAAAAAGAATCAAAACAAAAAAAAGGCCCGCTGTTGACGGCCGCTTGGTTCACCTGGCCGTGCTCAGGGAAAGTGGGGGGTTCTTTAACTCCAACAGCGGATTGGATACCCCGGTTACAAACAAACCGACATAGAAGCCAAGACTTACCAAGGCGATACAGCCTCTGGATGAAGGTGAGCACAAATGCCTAATCATACCCTGACGGCGGGCAGAGACGAATTATGGAGTGTAAGGAAAAAGAGAGAGGGGAGGAGTAGGTGTTGTTTTTCCTCCCCCTGTTTTTACCCTCCCAACCTAGCTGGTGCGGTTGTTCCTGTGCACCAGCCCCTTTTGTGCAGGTCGCTCAGTCGCTTAAAACTCATACATATTTCAAATTAAAAGTCCAATTAAAAGTAATACATATTTCCTTTGTTACCAGTGGTTATTCAAAATGTTGCAAAGGTTAGAAATGTTATTTCTCCGGGACAAGTTTTGCTTTTACAATATTTAAAATTATTTCATTTAATTTCTGCTTTATCATATCTTATAGTAGTTTTGTTTTGAAAACCGGTTGCAAACGTGTTTTCAAGAATGAACTCAACTTCAAATTTAAGTACAACATACTTTTTCTTCACAATACGTGTTGCCAATTTGCAAAGCGGCCTTTAAAGTAATATAACAAATACACGTGTACCTCCGTAACTCTAGAAGGTAAATCACGCGCTAACCGAACCATTCGAAATTTATTACATTAAAATTCTCACTCACCTGACTCCGGACAGTTACCTTGTGGCGCCACAGCAACGTGCCGGATTGGTGAATAACTTGAAAACTGAAATTATAATTATAATAATTTGAGATATTACATAGGCTCCTTTCTTACACATTGTGTCTTACGTATAATATTCTGCCATCGTTTATCAGCAGTTTTCTATATCTTTGTTCTATTATTTTCATCAATTAGGAATACTATTATTTCAATTCTGTGACTACAGTTATACTTGCTTACTCTTTCTTAGCAATTAGATTTTCTGAAGCATTAAAATTCATCTAGCTAAAACCTTTAATATATTACCATATGCATAAATTATTACTTTCAATATCTAAATTGCTTTTATAAATATTCCTACTTGCAATTCATAGATTTTTAGAGTTCCATACGAACTGATATGAGAATGGAAACTAATATAAAAATTGAAGGACAAGAAAAAAGAAAATAGTCTCTGATTACAGTAATTGAGAACGAATCCTGCTAATTACCGGCCCATAGCAATCTGTTCAATGCTCTCCAAAGTTATGGAGAGCGTTGTAAATTTTAACTTGATGAGGTATCTAGAGGGCAACCAAGGGTGCCCTAGAGGTCAGCGATCGCCAGTACGGTTTCCGTGCTCACCGCTCCACAGGCGATTTGATGGCGTTCCTCACCGAGCGGTGGAACAGTTGTGTTCACCAATTCGGTGAGAGCAAGGTTGTTGCTTTGGATATCTCCAAGGCATTTGACCGAGTGTGGCATAAAGCACTTGTGTCATCAGCGGCCGTTCTATTCGTGTTGTGATAGACGGCTTTGCTTCCGAAGAGCACTCCATAAATGCTGGAGTTCCGCAGGGTTCGGTCCTGTCTCCAACACTTTTTCTCATTTTTATCAATGACCTTCTGTCATTGACATCAAACCCCGTCAACTTGTTTGCTGATGACAGCAGCATTTGTCATTCATATTCATTCTCCAGGCGTCCTTCTATTCTGGAGATCAATAAAAAACGCAGAATTATGAATGACACACTCCAATCTGACCTCAACAAAATCCAGGAGTGGGGTCAAGCGAATCGGGTCGATTTTAATGCGCGGAAGACCCAATGCTGTTTGTTGACCCACAAGCGTCTGGCGGGCGACAACTTTCCACCTTTAAATATGGGTGATGTGGATATTAATGAGTCGGAGGCTCTTGATGTTCTGGGCATGTCAATACAATGCGATCTTCGTTGGAACGATCACATTTTTGATGTGTCGAAAGAAGCAGCCAAGTGCTTAGGCTTTTTAAAGCGGTGCAAGAAATACTTCACTCCAACCGACCTTCGTTGTATCTACACCACTTATATCCGTCCGAAAATGGAGTACAACTCGCATATTTGGTCTGGAGCTTCGAAAACATATCTTCAGCTTCTGGACAGTATACAATGTCGTGCGATAAAACTTATAGGGGACAGTAGGGTATCCAGCTCTACTGAAACCTTGGGATGTCGTCGGGATGTGGGATGTGTAACCTTATTCCGATACCGATACTTCAATGGTAATTGTTCCTCTGAAGTAGCCAGCCTGATCCCTTCGGTTCAGGTATTCAACAGATCTACTCGGCTTTCCAGAGCGGTGCACCCCTTTTACGTCTCGATCCCGACGCACTACCCACTACCGCGAGAATTCGTTTTTCGGTCGCGCAGTTAAATTGTGGAATAGTCTCCCTGCGCATGTCTTCCCATCCACTTATAACGTCGAAGCTTTTAAAAGAGGTGTAAATCGACACTACTCCCACTTTTCCCCTTCCCACTAACCTTTTCCCTTCTAAACCAACGAATGCTTTGCATGGATAGGGGGCATCCCCTGGGTTTGGTTCTATCTGCCATAAAAAAAAAGAATCACTCAAATATGGTCGATACACTATAATTAATTATAATACTTAAAGAAATGCCAATGTATTCCGTTGCAGCAGTAGGAATTTTCATTCAGACAGTGGACAGAAAACTCTGCAGACAAATATACCACAAAACGCCAGCTATTCGAACTGCAGCTCCAACACGACTCTTATAAATCAGATTCCCAACTCGACTGCGTGGCCTCATTTGGACAACCAACTCCGCTACATCCCTGCTCCGATGCAGCTACTCAAAACTTGGTCACATTGATGATAGAAAATTTAAAGAATATGCTGCTCCTGCAGTAGATGCTCAGAGGATGAACCACGAAACTAACGTCCTGATGAGAAGCGTTTTATGCGCTTTTATATAATCAATAAATGGAAGTTTTTGGTTTGCTGGCGATGATTAAGAATCCCAAGTCACAAAGTAATACTTTTATTTCTATTTAATTTGCAGTCTTATGGTATTATACCAAATCGAATCTTAATTTAATGCATTAGCAAATAACTTTAGCGGAAGCTTTACACATTTTCAACAAACTATTCAGTTTTCACTTGCGAACTCCGCAGCACGCGACCGCCTTCACTGCGATCTTCTTCTCAACTCTGCTCAGTATAATTTTTCTGTGGCTTCGCCACCAACAACTCCCTCCCTCCCATCATGTTCTGCACTCTAAGCAGGTCCCGTAGTATGGCGTGATGCGAAGTTCATGTAAAAAAAACCTTCTAGAACATTCGATCCCGCCACACTACGGGATCCGCTCTCTCAGCCACATGGTGGGGAGAGGCAGACACCGATATCTGCATAGCGGCACGGCGAAATGGAACGCGTGTGAATGCAGATCACAGGGTAACCTCACAATATATATATGTAGTCACCAGGGATTCTGTTAATCAAAACGCTTATTTAATGTGCTTCTCCGTATATTTGCGGCGGGGCGTGCGCGGCCTGTTTCTTCTATAAATTTTACCGCAAGAATAGTCTACATCTAATACATATAATTTATTGAAGCTACACTTACCACAGTTTGCTTCCCTGCTGGCTGGCTGACGCCTAACTTTAATCAAACGAAGCAATTTCTTAACGTATCAACTCAAGGTTGACGACGAATTACGGAATTGAACACACGAAACCAGAAATTATACATACATACGCGGCCACAGCAAAGAGAGCAAACTATGGTGAGTGCATTCACAATAAGAAATAATCTGATTCACTCCGATCGGCGACAGTAGCTTCAATAAGAAATAATCTGATTCACACCGATCGGCGACACTCTCAACCCCATGAATCGGTCACGATTCACCATCAATATCTAAAATCGCTCGCTTCGAAGCGGGATGTCGAATAGTTCCTTTAGAAGTTCTGACATCAGCTTTCCGAACCACTCCATCTGGCCCAGAATACACTTGAACCACTCTGCCTCGACTCCATTGGTTCCTCGGAAGATTTACGTCACAAACAAAGACAAGATCACCAATAGACAGTGATTTCTCTGGACGGCACCGCTTGGTCCGGCGCGTTAACGTCGGCAGATACTCCATGACCCATCGCTTCCAAAACGCATCTCGAAGTTGGCGACCGATGAGCCACTGTTTACGAAGGCGGAAAAGATGAAATGGTTCGGTTCTTGCACACTCGGCGTCCTCGCTCTGTTGGGTGAACCCAATAAGAAATGATTGGGTGTGAGCGGTTCTTCTTGTTCCGGGTAGATGGGCAGATGTGTCAACGGCCTTGAATTGACAACATTTTCGGCCTCTAATCTAAAGCACTGCAAAGTGTGTTCCTTTGGCGCGACTTCTTTCAATGTTTGACCCCAAAACCCGTTTTACGGCCTGAACCATCCATTCCCACGCTCCTCCCTCCGATGGGTTTGCCGGCAAGCTGAATAACCATTCTACGCCTTTAGAAGACAACTCGTCTTGGATCCGTCCACCTTCAAACACGTCTTCAAAGCGTGCAGCCTCATTATTATCACCTATAAAGTTAGTCCCATTGTCTGATCTTATCCTTAGAGGAACACCACGGCGATTGATAAAATTTCGTATAACAATAATGCACGCTTCCGTCGACAAATCGTGGGCTATTTCGAGGTGGATGGCTCGTATCGTTAAGCATGTGAATAATGCTATCCACCTTTTTCCAGTTCGACGGCCAAGAGTCACCAAAACAGGGCCAAAGTAGTCAAGGCCCGTATACGTAAACGGTCGAACATATGGAGTTAGCCTATCCTCCGGCAATGGTCCCATAATCGGTTGACGTGGTTGTGCACGTGTGATCTTGCAGATGCGGCAGTCAGTTTGCACCTTCCGCAATAGGCGGCGAATGCGGGGCACCCAGTATTTTTGGCGAACTTCGCAGAGGACAGTTTCAGCATTCTGATGTTTGTATTGACGATGATAATGCGCAACTAAGAGCGCAGTAAATCGATGTTTTGGCGGCAGGATTATTGGACGCCTTACGTTGTACGGCAGCCAACTGGCAGCATCAATGCGACCGTTTACTCGTAAGAGTCCTTCAGTATCGACGTACGGTGTTAGATCATGCAACAAGCTTCCACGACGCACGTTATCTCCTCTTTCGATAGTTTCGATTTCTGTAGAAAACTCATCGCGTTGAGCTATCCGGCACAGTAGTTTTTCAGCGACATCTAGTTCTCGGGCTGTTAATTCTGGCGTTGTGTTGCATTCACGGCGCTTACGGCAACGCTCAATGAATCTGTTCACCCAGGCGACTGCTCTCACTAGTCTGCATAAATTCGAAAAACGGTTAAAATCAGTTATGTTATTACTTACTGAAACAAGAGCATATTGGCGGCGGAGCTCTTCTTCATCGCCTACGAGCGGTTGACAGGTATCATTCATCGCTGGCCACGTACATTCTTCTTGGTTCAAAAATGAAGGTTCTGTGAGCCAGCGTGAATGCGAATCTAGCTGAGCGTTATTATTTGGGCGCGTCGCTTCGTCGGCTACATTTTCAGTTGTTGGAAACCATCTCGAATTCGACGGCTGTGTGGAGTCCAAAATTTCAGCTATTCGATGCGCCACGAACGGTTTGTACCGACGGTGTTCACTGTTGATCCATTTAATAACTGTCATTGAGTCAGTCCACAAGACCGTTTCATCTACTTTCAAATCGTGTTCTTCAGAAACTGTCTTTGCCAAGCGGCATCCCAACACTGCTGCTTGAAGCTCTAAGCGGGGAATTGTTACGCGCTTCAACGGGCCGCATCTCGCTTTAGCACATATTATGCTCGTAAATATCTCGGCTGTGGTCACATATCGCCAATAGGCCACTGCAGAAAATGCTGCTTCGCTAGCGTCGACGAAAACATGTAATTGTAGATTATTCGGTTGTTCAACTGGAAAGTAGCAACGAGGAATATTGAAGGTAGTCACATCCAGTAGTCTCCTGCGCCACTGATCCCATAACACGAAAACTGTTTGAGGTACTGGCTCCCCCATCGAATTTGCTGGCGCCTTACTTCTCGCATCAATAACTTTGCTTGTGTAGTAAAATGGCTAAGGAAACCAAATGGATCACATATGGACATCACGATACTGAGCAGCTCCATTTTCGTTGGATACCTACTACCATTGATGACGTCTTCTTTTACACGGCTGAATTTTAGATCATATTTGAAATTATCCGATTGCGGCTGCCAATATATGCCTAATACTTTCTCGGAATGTGCGTTGTCTTTATCACAGAATCGTAGTACCTTGGCTTCACCTTCAAGGGCTTGTACGACTGGCAACGAATTGGAAACAAAACCCCTTAACTCAAATCCACCCTTTGCGTGTATAGCACGGACTTCCTTAGCAACTTCAATAGCCTTCTCAATTGTGGTGAAACTATCAACATAATCGTCGACGTAATGATAGGCCAAAATTCCTTTCGCATCTCGCTCATTTCACTGGCAGCGCTGGCTTGACGCGTTTAACGTCTTCACGTATTCGGCTGAGCATGGCGAGCAAGCCGCTCCAAATGTCATAACTAACATTTCGTAGACGTCTGGCCGGCGCCAACCTTAGCCTCCACGCCATAGAAATCGCTGAGCACACCTGTCGCTCGGTTGGATGATCACTTGTGGAAACATTTGCTTAATATCAGCGCACACGGCCACGGCATTCTGTCGGAAGTGGCATAGTATTGATGGCAGCTGGCGAGAGCTTTGGGGACCTTCAAGAAGAACTGAATTAAGAGATATACCTTCTGTTTCGGCGGCGGCATCGAAGACCAGTCTTAATTTCAATGGCTTATTTGTCCTCAGTAGAGACCACTAGAGAAAACATAAGAATTCAGGGGCTAAATTACGAAAAAAAAATTAATTGGGCGTCATCCAACGAGTCACTAACGATTATTAACCATTAAGGGAAATCTCCAATTGGACAAGGCCTCAATATTAAAAAAAATCACAACAATATATTGGTTGGTCAAGCGAACATCTTTGGCGAGTTGCGCAACCGAGAAAGCTCCCACTTGGCATGGTCTCGAGCCGAGAGAATACTCAATTTAAAGTGAGTTATATTAAAAAAAAAATTCTCAAAAAAAAAATAAAAAACATAATAAAATCAATGATTTCTTCTTCTGCGGAATGACTAGAAAGTCAAGCAATCGCAAGAAGAAATGATTCAGCGGTACGCATCGAATCGAAAAATTCAATCGCGTAAATCCAGCGAGAATCAATTAGAAACCACGAGAAAACCAAAAGTTAATTAATTTTATTAGAAAAAAAAAATTACCGTCACTACTGATCCTTTTTCTCCACTGTACTGAAACTCGGTAGAAATCGGACAGACAAAAAAAAAATTGTATAGTGGGCAGCGTGGGACCAGAATCCGGCCCCACGTTGGGCGCCATTTCGTAACGTCCAACGTGGCTTGCGGAACACTTCGTCAGCATACCAGAACTGCGAGCAAGAGAGAAACCCTCTTCAGGTTCATCTCCAGGATCTCAACTGCTCTAGCATGCCAAGGAATTTCGGGCCCCACGTTGGGCGCCATTTTGTAACGTTGCGGGTGTATGCTTAATAAAAAAGAATCAAAACAAAAAAAAGGCCCGCTGTTGACGGCCGCTTGGTTCACCTGGCCGTGCTCAGGGAAAGTGGGGGGTTCTTTAACTCCAACAGCGGATTGGATACCCCGGTTACAAACAAACCGACATAGAAGCCAAGACTTACCAAGGCGATACAGCCTCTGGATGAAGGTGAGCACAAATGCCTAATCATACCCTGACGGCGGGCAGAGACGAATTATGGAGTGTAAGGAAAAAGAGAGAGGGGAGGAGTAGGTGTTGTTTTTCCTCCCCCTGTTTTTACCCTCCCAACCTAGCTGGTGCGGTTGTTCCTGTGCACCAGCCCCTTTTGTGCAGGTCGCTCAGTCGCTTAAAACTCATACATATTTCAAATTAAAAGTCCAATTAAAAGTAATACATATTTCCTTTGTTACCAGTGGTTATTCAAAATGTTGCAAAGGTTAGAAATGTTATTTCTCCGGGACAAGTTTTGCTTTTACAATATTTAAAATTATTTCATTTAATTTCTGCTTTATCATATCTTATAGTAGTTTTGTTTTGTAAACCGGTTGCAAACGTGTTTTCAAGAATGAACTCAACTTCAAATTTAAGTACAACATACTTTTTCTTCACAATACGTGTTGCCAATTTGCAAAGCGGCCTTTAAAGTAATATAACAAATACACGTGTACCTCCGTAACTCTAGAAGGTAAATCACGCGCTAACCGAACCATTCGAAATTTATTACATTAAAATTCTCACTCACCTGACTCCGGACAGTTACCTTGTGGCGCCACAGCAACGTGCCGGATTGGTGAATAACTTGAAAACTGAAATTATAATTATAATAATTTGAGATATTACATAGGCTCCTTTCTTACACATTGTGTCTTACGTATAATATTCTGCCATCGTTTATCAGCAGTTTTCTATATCTTTGTTCTATTATTTTCATCAATTAGGAATACTATTATTTCAATTCTGTGACTACAGTTATACTTGCTTACTCTTTCTTAGCAATTAGATTTTCTGAAGCATTAAAATTCATCTAGCTAAAACCTTTAATATATTACCATATGCATAAATTATTACTTTCAATATCTAAATTGCTTTTATAAATATTCCTACTTGCAATTCATAGATTTTTAGAGTTCCATACGAACTGATATGAGAATGGCAACTAATATAAAAATTGAAGGACAAGAAAAAAGGAAATAGTCTCTGATTACAGTAATTGAGAACGAATCCTGCTAATTACCGGCCCATAGCAATCTGTTCAATGCTCTCCAAAGTTATGGAGAGCGTTGTAAATTTTAACTTGATGAGGTATCTAGAGGGCAACCAATTGGTCAGCGATCGCCAGTACGGTTTCCGTGCTCACCGCTCCACAGGCGATTTGATGGCGTTCCTCACCGAGCGGTGGAACAGTTGTGTTCACCAATTCGGTGAGAGCAAGGTTGTTGCTTTGGATATCTCCAAGGCATTTGACCGAGTGTGGCATAAAGCACTTGTGTCATCAGCGGCCGTTCTATTCGTGTTGTGATAGACGGCTTTGCTTCCGAAGAGCACTCCATAAATGCTGGAGTTCCGCAGGGTTCGGTCCTGTCTCCAACACTTTTTCTCATTTTTATCAATGACCTTCTGTCATTGACATCAAACCCCGTCAACTTGCTTGCTGATGACAGCAGCATTTGTCATTCATATTCATTCTCCAGGCGTCCTTCTATTCTGGAGATCAATAAAAAACGCAGAATTATGAATGACACACTCCAATCTGACCTCAACAAAATCCAGGAGTGGGGTCAAGCGAATCGGGTCGATTTTAATGCGCGGAAGACCCAATGCTGTTTGTTGACCCACAAGCGTCTGGCGGGCGACAACTTTCCACCTTTAAATATGGGTGATGTGGATATTAATGAGTCGGAGGCTCTTGATGTTCTGGGCATGTCAATACAATGCGATCTTCGTTGGAACGATCACATTTTTGATGTGTCGAAAGAAGCAGCCAAGTGCTTAGGCTTTTTAAAGCGGTGCAAGAAATACTTCACTCCAACCGACCTTCGTTGTATCTACACCACTTATATCCGTCCGAAAATGGAGTACAACTCGCATATTTGGTCTGGAGCTTCGAAAACATATCTTCAGCTTCTGGACAGTATACAATGTCGTGCGATAAAACTTATAGGGGACAGTAGGGTATCCAGCTCTACTGAAACCTTGGGATGTGGTCGGGCGTTTAACGTCTTCACGTATTCGGCTGAGCATGGCGAGCAAGCCGCTCCAAATGTCATAACTAACATTTCGTAGACGTCTGGCCGGCGCCAACCTTAGCCTCCACGCCATAGAAATCGCTGAGCACACCTGTCGCTCGGTTGGATGATCACTTGTGGAAACATTTGCTTAATATCAGCGCACACGGCCACGGCATTCTGTCGGAAGTGGCATAGTATTGATGGCAGCTGGCGAGAGCTTTGGGGACCTTCAAGAAGAACTGAATTAAGAGATATACCTTCTGTTTCGGCGGCGGCATCGAAGACCAGTCTTAATTTCAATGGCTTATTTGTCCTCAGTAGAGACCACTAGAGAAAACATAAGAATTCAGGGGCTAAATTACGAAAAAAAAATTAATTGGGCGTCATCCAACGAGTCACTAACGATTATTAACCATTAAGGGAAATCTCCAATTGGACAAGGCCTCAATATTAAAAAAAATCACAACAATATATTGGTTGGTCAAGCGAACATCTTTGGCGAGTTGCGCAACCGAGAAAGCTCCCACTTGGCATGGTCTCGAGCCGAGAGAATACTCAATTTAAAGTGAGTTATATTAAAAAAAAAATTCTCAAAAAAAAAATAAAAAACATAATAAAATCAATGATTTCTTCTTCTGCGGAATGACTAGAAAGTCAAGCAATCGCAAGAAGAAATGATTCAGCGGTACGCATCGAATCGAAAAATTCAATCGCGTAAATCCAGCGAGAATCAATTAGAAACCACGAGAAAACCAAAAGTTAATTAATTTTATTAGAAAAAAAAAATTACCGTCACTACTGATCCTTTTTCTCCACTGTACTGAAACTCGGTAGAAATCGGACAGACAAAAAAAAAATTGTATAGTGGGCAGCGTGGGACCAGAATCCGGCCCCACGTTGGGCGCCATTTCGTAACGTCCAACGTGGCTTGCGGAACACTTCGTCAGCATACCAGAACTGCGAGCAAGAGAGAAACCCTCTTCAGGTTCATCTCCAGGATCTCAACTGCTCTAGCATGCCAAGGAATTTCGGGCCCCACGTTGGGCGCCATTTTGTAACGTTGCGGGTGTATGCTTAATAAAAAAGAATCAAAACAAAAAAAAGGCCCGCTGTTGACGGCCGCTTGGTTCACCTGGCCGTGCTCAGGGAAAGTGGGGGGTTCTTTAACTCCAACAGCGGATTGGATACCCCGGTTACAAACAAACCGACATAGAAGCCAAGACTTACCAAGGCGATACAGCCTCTGGATGAAGGTGAGCACAAATGCCTAATCATACCCTGACGGCGGGCAGAGACGAATTATGGAGTGTAAGGAAAAAGAGAGAGGGGAGGAGTAGGTGTTGTTTTTCCTCCCCCTGTTTTTACCCTCCCAACCTAGCTGGTGCGGTTGTTCCTGTGCACCAGCCCCTTTTGTGCAGGTCGCTCAGTCGCTTAAAACTCATACATATGTCAAATTAAAAGTCCAATTAAAAGTAATACATATTTCCTTTGTTACCAGTGGTTATTCAAAATGTTGCAAAGGTTAGAAATGTTATTTCTCCGGGACAAGTTTTGCTTTTACAATATTTAAAATTATTTCATTTAATTTCTGCTTTATCATATCTTATAGTAGTTTTGTTTTGAAAACCGGTTGCAAACGTGTTTTCAAGAATGAACTCAACTTCAAATTTAAGTACAACATACTTTTTCTTCACAATACGTGTTGCCAATTTGCAAAGCGGCCTTTAAAGTAATATAACAAATACACGTGTACCTCCGTAACTCTAGAAGGTAAATCACGCGCTAACCGAACCATTCGAAATTTATTACATTAAAATTCTCACTCACCTGACTCCGGACAGTTACCTTGTGGCGCCACAGCAACGTGCCGGATTGGTGAATAACTTGAAAACTGAAATTATAATTATAATAATTTGAGATATTACATAGGCTCCTTTCTTACACATTGTGTCTTACGTATAATATTCTGCCATCGTTTATCAGCAGTTTTCTATATCTTTGTTCTATTATTTTCATCAATTAGGAATACTATTATTTCAATTCTGTGACTACAGTTATACTTGCTTACTCTTTCTTAGCAATTAGATTTTCTGAAGCATTAAAATTCATCTAGCTAAAACCTTTAATATATTACCATATGCATAAATTATTACTTTCAATATCTAAATTGCTTTTATAAATATTCCTACTTGCAATTCATAGATTTTTAGAGTTCCATACGAACTGATATGAGAATGGCAACTAATATAAAAATTGAAGGACAAGAAAAAAGGAAATAGTCTCTGATTACAGTAATTGAGAACGAATCCTGCTAATTACCGGCCCATAGCAATCTGTTCAATGCTCTCCAAAGTTATGGAGAGCGTTGTAAATTTTAACTTGATGAGGTATCTAGAGGGCAACCAATTGGTCAGCGATCGCCAGTACGGTTTCCGTGCTCACCGCTCCACAGGCGATTTGATGGCGTTCCTCACCGAGCGGTGGAACAGTTGTGTTCACCAATTCGGTGAGAGCAAGGTTGTTGCTTTGGATATCTCCAAGGCATTTGACCGAGTGTGGCATAAAGCACTTGTGTCATCAGCGGCCGTTCTATTCGTGTTGTGATAGACGGCTTTGCTTCCGAAGAGCACTCCATAAATGCTGGAGTTCCGCAGGGTTCGGTCCTGTCTCCAACACTTTTTCTCATTTTTATCAATGACCTTCTGTCATTGACATCAAACCCCGTCAACTTGCTTGCTGATGACAGCAGCATTTGTCATTCATATTCATTCTCCAGGCGTCCTTCTATTCTGGAGATCAATAAAAAACGCAGAATTATGAATGACACACTCCAATCTGACCTCAACAAAATCCAGGAGTGGGGTCAAGCGAATCGGGTCGATTTTAATGCGCGGAAGACCCAATGCTGTTTGTTGACCCACAAGCGTCTGGCGGGCGACAACTTTCCACCTTTAAATATGGGTGATGTGGATATTAATGAGTCGGAGGCTCTTGATGTTCTGGGCATGTCAATACAATGCGATCTTCGTTGGAACGATCACATTTTTGATGTGTCGAAAGAAGCAGCCAAGTGCTTAGGCTTTTTAAAGCGGTGCAAGAAATACTTCACTCCAACCGACCTTCGTTGTATCTACACCACTTATATCCGTCCGAAAATGGAGTACAACTCGCATATTTGGTCTGGAGCTTCGAAAACATATCTTCAGCTTCTGGACAGTATACAATGTCGTGCGATAAAACTTATAGGGGACAGTAGGGTATCCAGCTCTACTGAAACCTTGGGATGTGGTCGGGCGTTTAACGTCTTCACGTATTCGGCTGAGCATGGCGAGCAAGCCGCTCCAAATGTCATAACTAACATTTCGTAGACGTCTGGCCGGCGCCAACCTTAGCCTCCACGCCATAGAAATCGCTGAGCACACCTGTCGCTCGGTTGGATGATCACTTGTGGAAACATTTGCTTAATATCAGCGCACACGGCCACGGCATTCTGTCGGAAGTGGCATAGTATTGATGGCAGCTGGCGAGAGCTTTGGGGACCTTCAAGAAGAACTGAATTAAGAGATATACCTTCTGTTTCGGCGGCGGCATCGAAGACCAGTCTTAATTTCAATGGCTTATTTGTCCTCAGTAGAGACCACTAGAGAAAACATAAGAATTCAGGGGCTAAATTACGAAAAAAAAATTAATTGGGCGTCATCCAACGAGTCACTAACGATTATTAACCATTAAGGGAAATCTCCAATTGGACAAGGCCTCAATATTAAAAAAAATCACAACAATATATTGGTTGGTCAAGCGAACATCTTTGGCGAGTTGCGCAACCGAGAAAGCTCCCACTTGGCATGGTCTCGAGCCGAGAGAATACTCAATTTAAAGTGAGTTATATTAAAAAAATTCTCAAAAAAAAAATAAAAAACATAATAAAATCAATGATTTCTTCTTCTGCGGAATGACTAGAAAGTCAAGCAATCGCAAGAAGAAATGATTCAGCGGTACGCATCGAATCGAAAAATTCAATCGCGTAAATCCAGCGAGAATCAATTAGAAACCACGAGAAAACCAAAAGTTAATTAATTTTATTAGAAAAAAAAAATTACCGTTACTACTGATCCTTTTTCTCCACTGTACTGAAACTCGGTAGAAATCGGACAGACAAAAAAAAAAATTGTAGAGTGGGCAGCGTGGGACCAGAATCCGGCCCCGCGTTGGGCGCCATTTCGTAACGTCCAACGTGGCTTGCGGAACACTTCGTCAGCATACCAGAACTGCGAGCAAGAGAGAAACCCTCTTCAGGTTCATCTCCAGGATCTCAACTGCTCTAGCATGCCAAGGAATTTCGGGCCCCACGTTGGGCGCCATTTTGTAACGTTGCGGGTGTATGCTTAATAAAAAAGAATCAAAACAAAAAAAAGGCCCGCTGTTGACGGCCGCTTGGTTCACCTGGCCGTGCTCAGGGAAAGTGGGGGGTTCTTTAACTCCAACAGCGGATTGGATACCCCGGTTACAAACAAACCGACATAGAAGCCAAGACTTACCAAGGCGATACAGCCTCTGGATGAAGGTGAGCACAAATGCCTAATCATACCCTGACGGCGGGCAGAGACGAATTATGGAGTGTAAGGAAAAAGAGAGAGGGGAGGAGTAGGTGTTGTTTTTCCTCCCCCTGTTTTTACCCTCCCAACCTAGCTGGTGCGGTTGTTCCTGTGCACCAGCCCCTTTTGTGCAGGTCGCTCAGTCGCTTAAAACTCATACATATTTCAAATTAAAAGTCCAATTAAAAGTAATACATATTTCCTTTGTTACCAGTGGTTATTCAAAATGTTGCAAAGGTTAGAAATGTTATTTCTCCGGGACAAGTTTTGCTTTTACAATATTTAAAATTATTTCATTTAATTTCTGCTTTATCATATCTTATAGTAGTTTTGTTTTGAAAACCGGTTGCAAACGTGTTTTCAAGAATGAACTCAACTTCAAATTTAAGTACAACATACTTTTTCTTCACAATACGTGTTGCAAATTTGCAAAGCGGCCTTTAAAGTAATATAACAAATACACGTGTACCTCCGTAACTCTAGAAGGTAAATCACGCGCTAACCGAACCATTCGAAATTTATTACATTAAAATTCTCACTCACCTGACTCCGGACAGTTACCTTGTGGCGCCACAGCAACGTGCCGGATTGGTGAATAACTTGAAAACTGAAATTATAATTATAATAATTTGAGATATTACATAGGCTCCTTTCTTACACATTGTGTCTTACGTATAATATTCTGCCATCGTTTATCAGCAGTTTTCTATATCTTTGTTCTATTATTTTCATCAATTAGGAATACTATTATTTCAATTCTGTGACTAAAGTAATACTTGCTTACTCTTTCTTAGCAATTAGATTTTCTGAAGCATTAAAATTATCTAGCTAAAACCTTTAATATATTACCATATGCATAAATTATTACTTTCAATATCTAAATTGCTTTTATAAATATTCCTACTTGCAATTCATAGATTTTTAGAGTTCCATACGAACTGATATGATAATGGCAACTAATATAAAAATTGAAGGACAAGAAAAAAGAAAATAGTCTCTGATTACAGTAATTGAGAACGAATCCTGCTAATTACCGGCCCATAGCAATCTGTTCAATGCTCTCCAAAGTTATGGAGAGCGTTGTAAATTTTAACTTGATGAGGTATCTAGAGGGCAACCAAGGGTGCCCTAGAGGTCAGCGATCGCCAGTACGGTTTCCGTGCTCACCGCTCCACAGGCGATTTGATGGCGTTCCTCACCGAGCGGTGGAACAGTTGTGTTCACCAATTCGGTGAGAGCAAGGTTGTTGCTTTGGATATCTCCAAGGCATTTGACCGAGTGTGGCATAAAGCACTTGTGTCATCAGCGGCCGTTCTATTCGTGTTGTGATAGACGGCTTTGCTTCCGAAGAGCACTCCATAAATGCTGGAGTTCCGCAGGGTTCGGTCCTGTCTCCAACACTTTTTCTCATTTTTATCAATGACCTTCTGTCATTGACATCAAACCCCGTCAACTTGCTTGCTGATGACAGCAGCATTTGTCATTCATATTCATTCTCCAGGCGTCCTTCTATTCTGGAGATCAATAAAAAACGCAGAATTATGAATGACACACTCCAATCTGACCTCAACAAAATCCAGGAGTGGGGTCAAGCGAATCGGGTCGATTTTAATGCGCGGAAGACCCAATGCTGTTTGTTGACCCACAAGCGTCTGGCGGGCGACAACTTTCCACCTTTAAATATGGGTGATGTGGATATTAATGAGTCGGAGGCTCTTGATGTTCTGGGCATGTCAATACAATGCGATCTTCGTTGGAACGATCACATTTTTGATGTGTCGAAAGAAGCAGCCAAGTGCTTAGGCTTTTTAAAGCGGTGCAAGAAATACTTCACTCCAACCGACCTTCGTTGTATCTACACCACTTATATCCGTCCGAAAATGGAGTACAACTCGCATATTTGGTCTGGAGCTTCGAAAACATATCTTCAGCTTCTGGACAGTATACAATGTCGTGCGATAAAACTTATAGGGGACAGTAGGGTATCCAGCTCTACTGAAACCTTGGGATGTCGTCGGGCGTTTAACGTCTTCACGTATTCGGCTGAGCATGGCGAGCAAGCCGCTCCAAATGTCATAACTAACATTTCGTAGACGTCTGGCCGGCGCCAACCTTAGCCTCCACGCCATAGAAATCGCTGAGCACACCTGTCGCTCGGTTGGATGATCACTTGTGGAAACATTTGCTTAATATCAGCGCACACGGCCACGGCATTCTGTCGGAAGTGGCATAGTATTGATGGCAGCTGGCGAGAGCTTTGGGGACCTTCAAGAAGAACTGAATTAAGAGATATACCTTCTGTTTCGGCGGCGGCATCGAAGACCAGTCTTAATTTCAATGGCTTATTTGTCCTCAGTAGAGACCACTAGAGAAAACATAAGAATTCAGGGGCTAAATTACGAAAAAAAAATTAATTGGGCGTCATCCAACGAGTCACTAACGATTATTAACCATTAAGGGAAATCTCCAATTGGACAAGGCCTCAATATTAAAAAAAATCACAACAATATATTATTTGGTCAAGCGAACATCTTTGGCGAGTTGCGCAACCGAGAAAGCTCCCACTTGGCATGGTCTCGAGCCGAGAGAATACTCAATTTAAAGTGAGTTATATTAAAAAAAAAATTCTCAAAAAAAAAATAAAAAACATAATAAAATCAATGATTTCTTCTTCTGCGGAATGACTAGAAAGTCAAGCAATCGCAAGAAGAAATGATTCAGCGGTACGCATCGAATCGAAAAATTCAATCGCGTAAATCCAGCGAGAATCAATTAGAAACCACGAGAAAACCAAAAGTTAATTAATTTTATTAGAAAAAAAAAATTACCGTTACTACTGATCCTTTTTCTCCACTGTACTGAAACTCGGTAGAAATCGGACAGACAAAAAAAAAATTGTAGAGTGGGCAGCGTGGGACCAGAATCCGGCCCCGCGTTGGGCGCCATTTCGTAACGTCCAACGTGGCTTGCGGAACACTTCGTCAGCATACCAGAACTGCGAGCAAGAGAGAAACCCTCTTCAGGTTCATCTCCAGGATCTCAACTGCTCTAGCATGCCAAGGAATTTCGGGCCCCACGTTGGGCGCCATTTTGTAACGTTGCGGGTGTATGCTTAATAAAAAAGAATCAAAACAAAAAAAAGGCCCGCTGTTGACGGCCGCTTGGTTCACCTGGCCGTGCTCAGGGAAAGTGGGGGGTTCTTTAACTCCAACAGCGGATTGGATACCCCGGTTACAAACAAACCGACATAGAAGCCAAGACTTACCAAGGCGATACAGCCTCTGGATGAAGGTGAGCACAAATGCCTAATCATACCCTGACGGCGGGCAGAGACGAATTATGGAGTGTAAGGAAAAAGAGAGAGGGGAGGAGTAGGTGTTGTTTTTCCTCCCCCTGTTTTTACCCTCCCAACCTAGCTGGTGCGGTTGTTCCTGTGCACCAGCCCCTTTTGTGCAGGTCGCTCAGTCGCTTAAAACTCATACATATTTCAAATTAAAAGTCCAATTAAAAGTAATACATATTTCCTTTGTTACCAGTGGTTATTCAAAATGTTGCAAAGGTTAGAAATGTTATTTCTCCGGGACAAGTTTTGCTTTTACAATATTTAAAATTATTTCATTTAATTTCTGCTTTATCATATCTTATAGTAGTTTTGTTTTGAAAACCGGTTGCAAACGTGTTTTCAAGAATGAACTCAACTTCAAATTTAAGTACAACATACTTTTTCTTCACAATACGTGTTGCCAATTTGCAAAGCGGCCTTTAAAGTAATATAACAAATACACGTGTACCTCCGTAACTCTAGAAGGTAAATCACGCGCTAACCGAACCATTCGAAATTTATTACATTAAAATTCTCACTCACCTGACTCCGGACAGTTACCTTGTGGCGCCACAGCAACGTGCCGGATTGGTGAATAACTTGAAAACTGAAATTATAATTATAATAATTTGAGATATTACATAGGCTCCTTTCTTACACATTGTGTCTTACGTATAATATTCTGCCATCGTTTATCAGCAGTTTTCTATATCTTTGTTCTATTATTTTCATCAATTAGGAATACTATTATTTCAATTCTGTGACTACAGTTATACTTGCTTACTCTTTCTTAGCAATTAGATTTTCTGAAGCATTAAAATTATCTAGCTAAAACCTTTAATATATTACCATATGCATAAATTATTACTTTCAATATCTAAATTGCTTTTATAAATATTCCTACTTGCAATTCATAGATTTTTAGAGTTCCATACGAACTGATATGAGAATGGCAACTAATATAAAAATTGAAGGACAAGAAAAAAGAAAATAGTCTCTGATTACAGTAATTGAGAACGAATCCTGCTAATTACCGGCCCATAGCAATCTGTTCAATGCTCTCCAAAGTTATGGAGAGCGTTGTAAATTTTAACTTGATGAGGTATCT
This sequence comes from Sicus ferrugineus, assembly GCA_922984085.1. Lineage (NCBI taxonomy): Eukaryota > Metazoa > Arthropoda > Insecta > Diptera > Conopidae > Sicus > Sicus ferrugineus. The sequence goes on from OV277349.1 coordinate 25,591,168, forward strand.
AGAGGGCAACCAATTGGTCAGCGATCGCCAGTACGGTTTCCGTGCTCACCGCTCCACAGGCGATTTGATGGCGTTCCTCACCGAGCGGTGGAACAGTTGTGTTCACCAATTCGGTGAGAGCAAGGTTGTTGCTTTGGATATCTCCAAGGCATTTGACCGAGTGTGGCATAAAGCACTTGTGTCATCAGCGGCCGTTCTATTCGTGTTGTGATAGACGGCTTTGCTTCCGAAGAGCACTCCATAAATGCTGGAGTTCCGCAGGGTTCGGTCCTGTCTCCAACACTTTTTCTTATTTTTATCAATGACCTTCTGTCATTGACATCAAACCCCGTCAACTTGTTTGCTGATGACAGCAGCATTTGTCATTCATATTCATTCTCCAGGCGTCCTTCTATTCTGGAGATCAATAAAAAACGCAGAATTATGAATGACACACTCCAATCTGACCTCAACAAAATCCAAGAGTGGGGTCAAGCGAATCGGGTCGATTTTAATGCGCGGAAGACCCAATGCTGTTTGTTGACCCACAAGCGTCTGGCGGGCGACAACTTTCCACCTTTAAATATGGGTGATGTGGATATTAATGAGTCGGAGGCTCTTGATGTTCTGGGCATGTCAATACAATGCGATCTTCGTTGGAACGATCACATTTTTGATGTGTCGAAAGAAGCAGCCAAGTGCTTAGGCTTTTTAAAGCGGTGCAAGAAATACTTCACTCCAACCGACCTTCGTTGTATCTACACCACTTATATCCGTCCGAAAATGGAGTACAACTCGCATATTTGGTCTGGAGCTTCGAAAACATATCTTCAGCTTCTGGACAGTATACAATGTCGTGCGATAAAACTTATAGGGGACAGTAGGGTATCCAGCTCTACTGAAACCTTGGGATGTCGTCGGGATGTGGGATGTGTAACCTTATTCCGATACCGATACTTCAATGGTAATTGTTCCTCTGAAGTAGCCAGCCTGATCCCTTCGGTTCAGGTATTCAACAGATCTACTCGGCTTTCCAGAGCGGTGCACCCCTTTTACGTCTCGATCCCGACGCACTACCCACTACCGCGAGAATTCGTTTTTCGGTCGCGCAGTTAAATTGTGGAATAGTCTCCCTGCGCATGTCTTCCCATCCACTTATAACGTCGAAGCTTTTAAAAGAGGTGTAAATCGACACTACTCCCACTTTTCCCCTTCCCACTAACCTTTTCCCCTTCCCACTAACCTTTTCCCTTCTAAACCAACGAATGCTTTGCATGGATAGGGGGCATCCCCTGAGTTTGGTTCTATCTGCCATAAAAAAAAAAGAATCACTCAAATATGGTCGATACACTATAATTAATTATAATACTTAAAGAAATGCCAATGTATTCCGTTGCAGCAGTAGGAATGTTCATTCAGACAGTGGACAGAAAACTCTGCAGACAAATATACCACAAAACACCAGCTATTCGAACTGCAGCTCCAACACGACTCTTATAAATCAGATTCCCAACTCGACTGCGTGGCCTCATTTGGACAACCAACTCCGCTACATCCCTGCTCCGATGCAGCTACTCAAAACTTGGTCACATTGATGATAGAAAATTTAAAGAATATGCTGCTCCTGCAGTAGATGCTCAGAGGATGAACCACGAAACTAACGTCCTGATGAGAAGCGTTTTATGCGCTTTTATATAATCAATAAATGGAAGTTTTTGGTTTGCTGGCGATGATTAAGAATCCCAAGTCACAAAGTAATACTTTTATTTCTATTTAATTTGCAGTCTTATGGTTTTATACCAAATCGAATTTTAATTTAATGCATTAGCAAATAACTTTAGCGGAAGCTTTACACATTTTCAACAAACTATTCAGTTTTCACTTGCGAACTCCGCAGCACGCGACCGCCTTCACTGCGATCTTCTTCTCAACTCTGCTCAGTATAATTTTTCTGTGGCTTCGCCACCAACAACTCCCTCCCTCCCATCATGTTCTGCACTCTAAGCAGGTCCCGTAGTATGGCGTGATGCGAAGTTCATGTAAAAAAAACCTTCTAGAACATTCGATCCCGCCACACTACGGGATCCGCTCTCTCAGCCACATGGTGGGGAGAGGCAGACACCGATATCTGCATAGCGGCACGGCGAAATGGAACGCGTGTGAATGCAGATCACAGGGTGACCTCACAATATATATATGTAGTCACCAGGGATTCTGTTAATCAAAACGCTTATTTAATGTGCTTCTCCGTATATTTGCGGCGGGGCGTGCGCGGCCTGTTTCTTCTATAAATTTTACCGCAAGAATAGTCTACATCTAATACATATAATTTATTGAAGCTACACTTACCACAGTTTGCTTCCCTGCTGGCTGGCTGACGCCTAACTTTAATCAAACGAAGCAATTTCTTAACGTATCAACTCAAGGTTGACGACGAATTACGGAATTGAACACACGAAACCAGAAATTATACATACATACGCGGCCACAGCAAAGAGAGCAAACTATGGTGAGTGCATTCACAATAAGAAATAATCTGATTCACTCCGATCGGCGACAGTAGCTTCAATAAGAAATAATCTGATTCACACCGATCGGCGACACTCCCAACCCCATGAATCGGTCACGATTCACCATCAATATCTAAAATCGCTCGCTTCGAAGCGGGATGTCGAATAGTTCCTTTAGAAGTTCTGACATCAGCTTTCCGAACCACTCCATCTGGCCCAGAATACACTTGAACCACTCTGCCTCGACTCCATTGGTTCCTCGGAAGATTTACGTCACAAACAAAGACAAGATCACCAATAGACAGTGATTTCTCTGGACGGCACCACTTGGTCCGGCGCGTTAACGTCGGCAGATACTCCATGACCCATCGCTTCCAAAACGCATCTCGAAGTTGGCGACCGATGAGCCACTGTTTACGAAGGCGGAAAAGATGAAATGGTTCGGTTCTTGCACACTCGGCGTCCTCGCTCTGTTGGGTGAACCCAATAAGAAATGATTGGGTGTGAGCGGTTCTTCTTGTTCCGGGTAGATGGGCAGATGTGTCAACGGCCTTGAATTGACAACATTTTCGGCCTCTAATCTAAAGCACTGCAAAGTGTGTTCCTTTGGCGCGACTTCTTTCAATGTTTGACCCCAAAACCCGTTTTACGGCCTGAACCATCCATTCCCACGCTCCTCCCTCCGATGGGTTTGCCGGCAAGCTGAATAACCATTCTACGCCTTTAGAAGACAACTCGTCTTGGATCCGTCCACCTTCAAACACGTCTTCAAAGCGTGAAGCCTCATTATTATCACCTATAAAGTTAGTCCCATTGTCTGATCTTATCCTTAGAGGAACACCACGGCGATTGATAAAATTTCGTATATCAATAATGCACGCATCCGTCGACAAATCGTGGGCTATTTCGAGGTGGATGGCTCGTATCGTTAAGCATGTGAATAATGCTATCCACCTTTTTTCAGTTCGACGGCCAAGAGTCACCAAAACAGGGCCAAAGTAGTTGTTTATATCAAACGCTTCGGCAATTCAATAGTTTTATTAATATTCACAATAATTTACAGATGAGTTTTTTGGGAGGTAGAGCAAAATGTTTATATCAAACGCTTCGGCAATTCAAGAGTTTTATTAATATTCACAACAATTCACACCGGTCACTGCAACTGCACGCGTCAAAGATTGAGCAAGAAGTGTTCGCGTCAACTGCTAAAAGGGAAGAGACCGGTGTGGGTCCAGCGATGATCGCTGGAGGCCGGTCAAACCGCGCCAGTTGCCGCGGAGAGAGCCCGCAGCCGGGCTTACGCTCACGAGAGAGGCGCCCCTCATGATCGGCAGGCTGACAGGAGAGAGACTGGAGTGCTCACTCCTGACACCCTACCGATCGATGAGGAAGCACCTCTGGCGAGCGGCAGTTGGCGTTAACATACCGCCCGCCTTGCAAGACTGCAAATCCCCAAACCCCGACAACTGGCGCCGTGCCTCTTCTCCGGTCTAGTGGAGGAGCGTGTGGTGCGCCTCCCCGCACTTGCGGCAGCGCATGGGGCTCCGACACTCATCCAGACGGTGCGAGCGCGCCAAACAATTGCGGCACAGGTGTCTGGCGGATGCCGTCAAATTCCGCTGCGCTGGTGTTTGGTGCCGAAACAGCTGACAGCGGTTCAGCACATGCTGCCCCGTACACAGGGGGCAGCACAGATCGCGCTCGCGGCCCTCTATCGGAAGTCGCTGGGCTGGCGCGCGTGGGGCCGGACGACCTGGAGGCGCGTGCCTTGGGGCCGGCGGTGCTAACGGAGCCGGCGGTGCTGGTGGTGCACGTCGTGGCACCGGTTCCGGCGTAGCGGGCCGCAAACGTCTCGGGGCCGGCGAGGGTGGTGAGGCTGCACGTCTCTGGGCCGGCTGTGGTGGAGCATGCGGCAAGTGGCGCGGCGGATATCGCACCGACATTGCGCGAGCTCGAAGACTTCCGCGTATACGGAGGTCGTCGCAGTAGAGGGGCCTCGGTGATGGGGCCGGATCGGAGGAGGCTTCCTCGAATCGGACGAAGAAGCTTCGGGCAGCTCGGGTCGGCGGGGTGGGCGAGCGCCGTGCCGTGGCGATTGCCTGTGCCTCCTCGGCCGAGACATCGAGCACCAGGACGTCGGCGCTTGGGGACGGCTCCCGGTGGGCAACAATGGGTGGCGCGGCGGTGGAGGCGGCACAGATGGGCACAGCCCCGGGTGGTGCTAGCAGCCGCCCTCTGCGGGTCCGCGCATACTGTCGGCGGATCAGATACATGATGGTTCTGTAATGAGAAAAGACGGGGTTACTAACAGGCTGTTATGCACAGAGCAAGGGTACTAGTTTCGTAATGGGACGCGTGACGTGGCCCCTTTCGGTTAAGAGGTCAGCCACGCGTACGCGGTTGTCTTGTCCGCGGTGGACAGCTGTAACCCGGCCTAAGCACCACGAGTTCGACGGCAAATTATCGTCGCGAATGACCACGAGATCGTTGAGTTGGAAATCGCGTTGTGGAGTCTTCCACTTGGTACGGCGGGAAAGTTCGCGCAGATATTCTGTCTTCCATCTCAGACAGAGATGCTGAGCGAGCGCTTGCACGCCTCGCCACCGATTGAGAATGGAGAGCGGGTTGTTATGCCGCTCGTGTTCGGCGGGAGCGAGTAAGGGCCCGCCAATTAGAAAATGGCCAGGGGTGATGGCTTCCATCACGGTTGGGTCTTCGGAGGAAGCTGTGAGGGGGCGTGAATTAAGGCACGACTCGATCTTACTCAGAAGAGTGGAGAATTCTTCGAAGGTGAATTTTATGGCTGGGGCCACCTTCCGGAGATGGGTTTTGAGGCTCTTGACCCCCGCCTCCCAGAGGCCACCCATGTGCGGGGCTCCTGGCGGCAAAAAGTGCCAGGAGACGTCTTGATGTGAGTATCGGGCTTCTATCAACTCCGTCGTTCTAGACATGAAGTCCTGGAAGTCGCGCCGGAGCTCTTTGGAGGCGCCTACAAAATTTGTGCCGTTATCCGAGTAGATGTTGGCAGGGCAGCCTCTCCGGGCGGCGAACCGGGAAAAAGCGGCAAGGAAGGTAGAGGTTGAGAGATCGCTAGTGGGTTCCAAATGAATGGCCTTCGTTGCGAAACAGACAAAGACACAAACATAGCCTTTGGTAATTAAACACGCGCGTCCCGTGTAATTTTTAATATCGAATGGGCCGGCGAAATCGACTCCGGTATTGGCAAAGGGGCGGGAGAACGTGATGCGTTCTGGAGGCAAGGCGGCCATGAGTTGGGTCCGCTGCTTCTTCCGATGTAAGATGCACGGCTTGCAAGTATGGGTCGTCGTTTTAATGAGGTTTTTCACCTTGGGGATCCAGAATTGTGTACGGACCAGACGAAGGACTAATTGGTTGCCCCCGTGTAAAGATATTTCGTGTATAAAACGAATGAGCAATCGCGAAAATTGACAGCCGTATGGCAGAATAATCGGGTGCCGTTCGTCGAAAGGCAGATTGGGACACGAGGACAACCGCCCGCCGACGCGCATCGTGTTGTCCGTGTGGAGGAACGGGTTCAACGAGAGTAAGCTGCTTTTGGATCGCAGCATCGCGTGGTTTTCTAGCGCGGCGTACTCGTCCGCGAAGTGAATCTTCTGGCAGGATATCGCGAGGCAGCGTTTCGTTTCCTTTATCTCTCCCGGTGGGAGGTGCAGGTTGGGGTGCGAGCGACCTTGCCGCTTAGCCGGATGAGAGTGGTGAAGAAATCGGTATACGTATGAGTATACGCGTAGGGCTCGTGGCAGCGACGAAAAACGTTCGAGCGGATCCTCCTCGGGAGCACAATGGGTGTGCAGCGTTCTGACAGTCTTCTGCTCCAGTGTGGTGACGTAGTCGTTTGAGGCGCGGAATTCGGGCCAGCGATCCTTATCGTGGGCGAGCCAAGCAGGGTGCTCGCAGCAAGATCTTGGGGCGTGGCACCGCGGCTGGCTAAGTCCGCGGGGTTGTCCAGGGAATCCACATGGAACCATTGCGACTGTGGCACCTTCTCAATGATTTTGGCGACTCGATTTGCCACGAACGTCGCCCAAACGCAGGGGGATTTCTTCAGCCAGGCCAAAACAATGGTGGAGTCGCTCCAACAGTAGATCGTGTAATGGGGCAGCTGCAGCGTGGGCACGAGAGTGTCGATCATCTCAGCGACTAAAGTGGCTCCGCACAATTCTAACTTGGGGAGAGACAAAGTTTTAATTGGGGCTACCCGGGTTTTAGAGTACAAAAGGAAAACTTGGACTTCCTGGGCGACCTTGATGCGGGCATAGATGACTCCTGCGTAGGCTTTCTGTGAGGCATCGCAAAACGCATGGAGTTCGACTTCGCTTTCTAGGGTGTAACTTACCCATCGCGGGATGCGGATGGCGCTGATGTGCTGGTGGTTCTGGAGAAAACTCAACCAGTTAGCATGAGTTACCTGAGGCAGCGTGTCATCCCAGTCGATTTTGTCCAACCAGACTTGCTGAATCAAAATCTTTGCTGCAACGATGATCGGAGCCAGCCACCCAGCTGGGTCGAACAGCTTGGCGACCACAGACAACATTTCTCGTTTCGTGTACGCAGCTTTGATGGCGATGGCTTGGACATCGAAGTAGAACTCATCCTGGGTCGCATTCCAGCGAATTCCGAGCATTTTGGCGGTGCTAGAATCTTCTAGCGTCAGAAAATCTGAATGGAGCAGATGGGATGCCGGTAAGTCTGCCAGAATGCCTTTATGGTTGGCAGTCCATTTTCGAAGGGCAAACCCTGCCGAGTCGAGAGCCGCTATGAGTTGGTCGCGGGTCTGGGTAGCTGTCACCAGGTCATGCGTGCCTGCTAACACATCATCCACGTACATGGAATGCTGCAGAATGTGTGCGGCAAGCGGGAACTGGTGCTTCACGTCGTCTGCCAATTGAAGAAGGGTGCGTATTGCCAGGAACGGGGCGCAATTAACTCCAAACGTTACGGTTTGAAGCTCGAAGTCGGTAAGTTCGGACTTGTACGGGTCTCGGAAGAGAATGCGCTGATAAGGGGTGTGCTTTGGGTCAACCAATATTTGGCGATACATTTTTTGAATGTCTCCGTTGAAGACATAGCGGAAGAAGCGCCACCGAAGAATTAGAAAAGTCAAATCGGTCTGTAGCACGGGGCCTGTGTGAATGACATCATTGAGGCTGAGTCCGCTGGTGGTTGGACTGGACGCGTTAAAGACGACTCTTACCTTCGTCGAGGTGCTTTCGGGCTTTATGACGGCATGGTGGGGCAAATAGCAGTGATTACTAGGTGTTTGCGGCTCTGGGGGAGTGACTACTCTCATGTGGCCTAAATCGACATACTCCTTTAACACCGTGTCGTACTGGTGCTTGAGGCCTTCGTCTTTCCCTAACCGGGCTTCCAGACGCGTGTATTGTTTGAGCGCAATGTGTCTCGAGGTCCCTAGGCGGAGCGTGCCTGTAAAGCCGATTTTAAAGGGCAGTGAAACGATATAGCGGCCGTCATCGCGTCTTCGCGTTGTTTTCACGAAATTTTCTTCGCAAAACTTGTCGGAGGGGGATAGCCATCTAGTTTTGGGAAGTTCCTCCACCTCCCAAAAACGTTCGAACTGTTGTTCGAAGGAGACTTCATTGAAGTAAGCCACTTTTATGGATGCCGTGGCAGATTGTGTATTGGGAACCGGCCCGGTCAGGATCCAACCGAACACGGTTTGCTGAGCCATGAGAGAGCCCAGTACTTGGCGGCGGATGCCGTCCAGCAGGATTGCTGGGTACAAATCGGCTCCGATGAGGACGTCGACCTGCTCGCTTATGGAGAAGTTGACATCTGCGAGCTCGATGTCTTGCGGGAGGCCACTGAGAAGTGACCTATCTAACGAGTGGGAGGGCAACCGCCCTGTTATTTGTGAAAGCACAAGCGCCGTCACCTGAATTTGGAATTTGGGATCAAGCGGCGAATTCAGGAGAAAATCGCACGATCTTGATATTCTTGCTGACACGGTCTCGTTGATACCGGAAACTACGGCTGCAGTTGGCCGCGCTGGGAGCTTTAAGAGCTTTTGAATGCGTTCCGAGATGAACGACACTTCGGACCCAGGATCAATTAAGGCGCGCGCGATGTAACATGTACCGTGATGGCGTATTGTTACCATGGCAGTCCCTAACAAAACCTGTTTTGGTGCTTTCGCGAAGCACACCTGATGCTTGTCCTGTGCATTTCGCTGTTGCGCGGGGGGAGAAGTGGACTGTATCTGCGTGGGAGGTCGCATCGAAGAATGCGGCCTTTCTTGCTGGGAAGCATGTTGAGTTGAACCTGGAATGAAGTTCGCATAGGCAGGGGCTTGAGTACGCGGAGCGTTATCATACCGTTGCTCTTGAGTTCGTTGCTGTGTGGGTGGAGGAGTGGACTGTATATGCGTGGGAGGTCGCATCGAAGAATGCGGCCTTTCTTGCTGAAAAGCATGATGAGTCGAACTTGGAATGCAGTTGGAATAGGCAGGGGCTTGAGTACGCGGAGCGTTTTCAAACCGCCGCTCTTGATGTGAGGCACGTGGGGTCGAATATGGTACAGCATTCGATGAGGATGGAGCGTTCTCACGATGCAAGAGGGTGTGATGCCTGCCATTACATTTGATGCAATTAAATCTGCTTGGACAGTTTTTCACGGAGTGAGATCTGGCCAAGCAATTGCTGCACAAGCGGTTTTTCTGAACGGTATTCAGCCGCTGTGGAACGGGCAAGCTGAGAAACTGAGCGCAGGATCTCAACCTGTGCTGCTTTTGGCAAAGAGGGCAGCTTTCTTGGGACACCTTCAACTGGAAGGTGTTGACGCGTTTAGAGGCTGGAGCTGAGTGAGTCGGAGCTGGGAGCTGTGTTGACTTCGATGCGGGTGTGCACTTAATATCTTGCACCGTTTCAAGGGTCTGGAAGCGATGCGTGAGAAACGCATCCAGATCTGTCCATTTTGGGATCTCCGTTTTGTTCGTGAGAGATTGTTCCCAAAGGGAAAGCGTTGCTTCTGGGAGCTTGCTGGAGCACAAAAAAACGATTATGGCGTCCCAATGCGAGGTATCGACACCTTGTAGCGCGAGTGCGGCGAGAATATTGTAGATTTCGCGTTGCAGGTCCTTAATAGCACCACCGGTTTCCTTCGTGATGGTGAACAGGCCGAAGAGCTTCTTTAGATGGGCGTTGGTGAGGACGCGTCTGTTCTCGTACCTGTCGGACAAATTTTTCCACGCTTGGTGCAAAACCTTCATTCGTGAGAGGGGATTTCTGCACGATTTCTTTAGCTTTGCCGGTCGTTTTTTGATTTAGGTGGAAAAGCTTCTCGACCGGCGCAATTCTGGTGTTCTGAATGTACAGGGCCGTGAACATATCCCTGAAAGAGGGCCACGAGAGGTAATCGCCGTGGAAGGCTTGGGTGTCGCAAGGGGGTAGGCTAATATTGTAGCCTGACTGGGGCATCTCGGCTGGCATCGGCGACGGGGTCGCGGCAACTGGCGGGGACACGGCGGCTTCGATCAGCTGATCAATTTTTCCCGCGCAGCGCAGGTATACCGCATAGCATTGGCGCCGCTTCTCCTTCACGCCTTCGAATTCTTTGCCTCTGTGCTTCGTCGAGTCCAGCTCCGCAAGCAACTTCTCATAGGCGCTTTTAATTAGCAGCCACTGCGATCGTATTTCCTCCCGCTGAATCCCAAGGGTGTAAACGGTGTGGTCCGCGGTGGGTGTCTTCTCGAAGTCCACCTCGAACTCGATCAGCGCATCTGCCAGGCGAATGAAGGATGCGAGCGCCGCCATGGTGTGTTTGGTTTACGAATAGGGGCGGTGAAGGAGGTCGCAAAATCAAAAGGAAAAATGAAATAAAACGCTCCGAAAACTAATTCCGGAAAAACTTTCTATTTTATTGGTAAAAACAAATCGCAAAAATGTTTTCGGGTCGCTATGCGATGGCGCTGGGGCTCGAAAAGCTTGCTGCCGAAAATTAACCACGCGTTGTCTCTTAAATTAGCAACTAGTTACAAAGAGACTAGTCGCTGCGAACACTTCTGCCTACCGGGTGTCTCGCTCTTTCGATTTCGCGTTGGGTCACCGTTGAATAGTGAATCTTACACTGCTATCACTTGGGAGAGTGCAGACAGAAAAACAGGTTTTTGTGTTCTGTGTGCACTTTGTATGACTGATCAACGCAAGCAGAAGAGCGCGAGCAGCAGAAAAAAGTACCCGCAAAAACCAGCCAGCAAAAAGGTGGTGGTTTTTCGATTTGCATTAAGCGCACAAGTAATTCGCTCTTGGAGAAGCTAGACGAGCGCAGAACAAGAAAGCGAAAGTGTGAAATGCTTTCACACTCTTTATGAGAGCGCGGGGCTTAGTAAAAATCAAGCGGTAAATTTTTAATGTGGGCTTCGCAGCAAGCAATGCTTGCGAAGACGGTCAGCAACAAAAACCTCAAGCCTTGGTGCTGCCGTTATTCTTGGGGACCGTTACCCACGAATCGACGATTCTCGAAGGTTTGACGGTCAAATGAAGGGTGTATATATATATAAGGAGGACAGTTCCTTATATATATATATATGTAAAATGTATATGGCCGGAAGGGCTCTACGGGGCTAGAGTGACGGGCACGGATTCAAAGTGCACCGTGTTCACTAGCTAGTGCACGAGACGCACTTTTAAACTCGCAAGTAGACTTGCGTACAAGTTCGCACAAAAGCGGTGGTCAAATTAAATGGAATACGGTGAACTTACCGTTTACACGGCTTGGTTGCTTAGACGTCGGTGACGATGATTTGGGCGTCGGTGACGATGGTATGGGCGTCGGTGACGATGGTTCCTGGGCGGCGGCAATCCGGCTCGTTTGGACCAAATGTTTATATCAAACGCTTCGGCAATTCAATAGTTTTATTAATATTCACAATAATTTACAGATGAGTTTTTTGGGAGGTAGAGCAAAATGTTTATATCAAACGCTTCGGCAATTCAAGAGTTTTATTAATATTCACAACAATTCACACCGGTCACTGCAACTGCACGCGTCAAAGATTGAGCAAGAAGTGTTCGCGTCAACTGCTAAAAGGGAAGAGACCGGTGTGGGTCCAGCGATGATCGCTGGAGGCCGGTCAAACCGCGCCAGTTGCCGCGGAGAGAGCCCGCAGCCGGGCTTACGCTCACGAGAGAGGCGCCCCTCATGATCGGCAGGCTGACAGGAGAGAGACTGGAGTGCTCACTCCTGACACCCTACCGATCGATGAGGAAGCACCTCTGGCGAGCGGCAGTTGGCGTTAACAGTAGTCAAGGCCCGTATACGTAAACGGTCGAACATATGGAGTTAGCCTATCCTCCGGCAATGGTCCCATAATCGGTTGACGTGGTTGTGCACGTGTGATCTTGCAGATGCGGCAGTCAGTTTGCACCTTCCGCAATAGGCGGCGAATGCGGGGCACCCAGTATTTTTGGCGAACTTCGCAGAGGACAGTTTCAGCATTCTGATGTTTGTATTGACGATGATAATGCGCAACTAAGAGCGCAGTAAATCGATGTTTTGGCGGCAGGATTATTGGACGCCTTACGTTGTACGGCAGCCAACTGGCAGCATCAATGCGACCGTTTACTCGTAAGAGTCCTTCAGTATCGACGTACGGTGTTAGATCATGCAACAAGCTTCCACGACGCACGTTATCTCCTCTTTCGATAGTTTCGATTTCTGTAGAAAACTCATCGCGTTGAGCTATCCGGCACAGTAGTTTTTCAGCGACATCTAGTTCTCGGGCTGTTAATTCTGGCGTTGTGTTGCATTCACGGCGCTTACGGCAACGCTCAATGAATCTGTTCACCCAGGCGACTGCTCTCACTAGTCTGCATAAATTCGAAAAACGGTTAAAATCAGTTATGTTATTACTTACTGAAACAAGAGCATATTGGCGGCGGAGCTCTTCTTCATCGCCTACGAGAGGTTGACAGGTATCATTCATCGCTGGCCACGTACATTCTTCTTGGTTCAAAAATGAAGGTTCTGTGAGCCAGCGTGAATGCGAATCTAGCTGAGCGTTATTATTTGGGCGCGTCGCTTCGTCGGCTACATTTTCAGTTGTTGGAAACCATCTCGAATTCGACGGCTGTGTGGAGTCCAAAATTTCAGCTATTCGATGCGCCACGAACGGTTTGTACCGACGGTGTTCACTGTTGATCCATTTAATTACTGTCATTGAGTCAGTCCACAAGACCGTTTCATCTACTTTCAAATCGTGTTCTTCAGAAACTGTCTTTGCCAAGCGGCATCCCAACACTGCTGCTTGAAGCTCTAAGCGAGGAATTGTTACGCGCTTCAACGGGCCGCATCTCGCTTTAGCACATATTATGCTCGTAAATATCTCGGCTGTGGTCACATATCGCCAATAGGCCACTGCAGAAAATGCTGCTTCGCTAGCGTCGACGAAAACATGTAATTGTAGATTATTCGGTTGTTCAACTGGAAAGTAGCAACGAGGAATATTGAAGGTAGTCACATCCGGTAGTCTCCTGCGCCACTGATCACATAACACGAAAACTGTTTGAGGTACTGGCTCCCCCATCGAATTTGCTGGCGCCATACTTCTCGCATCAATAACTTTGCTTGTGTAGTAAAATGGCTAAGGAAACCAAATGGATCACATATGGACATCACGATACTGAGCAGCTCCATTTTCGTTGGATACCTACTACCATTGATGACGTCTTCTTTTACACGGCTGAATTTTAGATCATATTTGAAATTATCCGATTGCGGCTGCCAATACATGCCTAATACTTTCTCGGAATGTGCGTTGTCTTTATCACCGAATCGTAGTACCTTGGCTTCACCTTCAAGGGCTTGTACGACTGGCAACGAATTGGAAACAAAACCCCTTAACTCAAATCCACCCTTTGCGTGTATAGCACGGACTTCCTTAGCAACTTCAATAGCCTGCTCAATTGTGGTGAAACTATCAACATAATCGTCGACGTAATGATAGGCCAAAATTCATTTAGCATCTCGCTCATTTCACTGGCAGCGCTGGCTTGACGCGTTTAACGTCTTCACGTATTCGGCTGAGCATGGCGAGCAAGCCGCTCCAAATGTCATAACTAACATTTCGTAGACGTCTGGCCGGCGCCAACCTTAGCCTCCACGCCATAGAAATCGCTGAGCACACCTGTCGCTCGGTTGGATGATCACTTGTGGAAACATTTGCTTAATATCAGCGCACACGGCCACGGCATTCTGTCGGAAGTGGCATAGTATTGATGGCAGCTGGCGAGAGCTTTGGGGACCTTCAAGAAGAACTGAATTAAGAGATATACCTTCTGTTTCGGCGGCGGCATCGAAGACCAGTCTTAATTTCAATGGCTTATTTGGATTTAAAATCCCGAAGTGAGGCAAATACCAGCTCTTAGGCTGATCGGTCGAGATTTCTGCTGGCTGCAGTTTTCTTGCATAATTCTTTGCGACGTACTCCTCAATTACGGATGTGTATGTGGCGGCGAAAGATTCATCACGTCGCATCTTTCTTTCTATTTGTTGCAATCGTTTTAACGCCATAGGGTATGAGTCTGGCATGTCGACATTATCTACCCTCCATAAGAGACCCGTTTGGAAGCGGCCGTTCATCCTCCTCGTGGTTCTTTCCAATATATCCTTGGCTCTGGCGTCTTCTTGGCTTATGACCGGAGGCGAAGGGCGAACGCCAAAATTTTCTATTTGGAAGTAGCTGGCAACCATTTCATGCAAAGTCTTGTCCGCTTGTATATTAGAGAGCAAACACGTTGGACCGGGCCTCTCGTCTGTTGACGATGGTCCAAACGCGGTCCATCCCAGTCGTGTCTGAACAGTGAATGGACTAGCGAAGTTTTTATCCATCATGCTAATAGGAACACCTAGGTGGCAATGATCCAGCCCAATCAATATCTTGGGCTTGGCGTTCTCATACGTGTGCAGTTGCAAGTTTTCAGCTCGAGCTTCTTTAACGTCAGTTTCAGTCAGGCTTTGTACCGGCAGGTCCAGTTTCGGCACACTAAACACATTTTTCAGCTGGTGTTTCTTTCTCATATTAAGTCCGCTTATGAATAAATTGACTACCGTGTAGGGCTCGTTGGCAGATCGGCCGGCTATCCATCGTACTTCTAGTTGACGTTTCTTTCCTTGAAGACCATACTGCTTTGATAGCTCCTCATCCATAATCGTGAGGGATGATCCCTCATCCAGCAATGCATAAGTATCTATGCTTTTGTTTGGCCCATAAAGCGTTACTGGCAAAACTTTGAATAACAATTTCGTTTCCACTACGGTAAGTCGCGCGCATGTGAGCACTGATTCCTGCTGTTCAGAGTCGTTTCTCAAGGCTGTTTGAGATGAAGAGGGTGTAATGCTCGTGCAGAATTGTATGGTGCCCTTTCTGGCAGCCGTCAATGTTACATCAAGCACGAATACGACATTCCCGCGTTGCGTGGCCAGACTTCAAACAAGTGAAACATAGTCTTGACCTTTTTACTATATTCCACCTGTCTGGCACTGTTTCTCTGGTGACGCGTTCGCATTTTACCGTTACATGGTTACCTTGACATATAGAGCAACTGAAGCGACTTCGTTGATTCTCAACTGCATATAGCACTGCTCGTTTCTTAGCCTCACGCGGTTCGGCTGTTGGTACAGTGCAGATAACATTGGCCAAATCATTCAACCATTCACTGAAATTTTGGACAGTTGCATACGGTCGAATACATACAGCATATCTTGCCCACTCTACTCTTTTGCCTAGTGGCAGTTTTGAGACCAGCTCCTCCAAAAGAGTTGGGCTCACTAGGTGCTGCTGTCCACCGGCCGCGGCGAGAAATGCGGTCAAATTCTTAGCAATCGTCGCGAATAGCGATATATATATATATATAAAAATTAGTGTGCCACGCCCACTCATACAAAAGTTGTCAATATCTTGTAAACAGTGTAAGATATTAACACGTAATTTTATCACGAGGTATCCACAGGTATTACCAATTTGTATAAAAAAATGGGCGTGGTCCGCCCACTAATATAAAAGTTGTCATTATCCCATAAACGGTTCAAAATAATACGTGATTCTATCCAGCAGAACCTAGAGACATTACACAAATTATATTTTTGCGCCGGAATTATAATTTTTTTAGTTATTTGGTTGTAGGGTATGTAGACTTCGTCCACGCCGAAGACAACACTTTTAATTGTTTTTTTTTTTTTGTCTTGGGATTTACAGGGTTTATTTTGGAGGCGTTTCCTCGTGAAAGATCGAGTTCGTTGCGAATTGGTTACCAATGCTCTTGGTATGACACTAATTAAGCAGTGAACCACTTGGTTTTTAAGAAAAAAGTAGATTAAACAAAAGGTAAAAGATATGTTTATGTGCAGAGCGAATATGTGCAGAGTAGCGTGAAATTTAACCGAGTGTAAGTTGATTTATTTTTTTTAAGGAAGAAGAAATCTGTTCAAATCTTAAATTATGGGAAATAATAAATGAATTATTTGAAGAATAAAATTGAGCGTAAGCTCAAGTGTTTTATTTGCTTGATTTATTTCGCGCAGTGAGCGTACTGGTAACGGCCGTACGAACATGGGGATATCGATGCTCGCTTTTATGCGGCTAGTTGCGCTAACCTGAATTGGTTTTTTAACGTGTTCTTGTTGTTCTGTTTGTTATAGCCTACAGCCGAAGGGAGTAGGGTATATTCACTTTGTTCTTCCGTTTGTAACGCAGAGAAGGAGACGAGATAGATATAGAAAAGTATATATATTCTCTCTGAGCGTCACCTCCTGAATCGATTTAACCCTGTCCGTCCGTCTGTCTGTCTGTCTGTTGAAATCACGATTACGAGAGAACGAAAGAGATATCGCGATGAAATCTCGCACAAATATTCTTTGTTACGTAGGGTTGTTTGGGATTGGAAATGGGCGAGATCGGTAAACAGCCACTCCTACGTTACGTACGTAATGTAAAGGCACCTCGTTTCAAAAAATGTTATAATCTGAATATTTCATAAACTGTCTGAGATATTAAGGTATAATTTTATTCCAGAACATATAGCGTCATTATTAACACGTCAGAGAAAAATGACGTGTCACGCCCACTGATAACACAGTTGCCAATATCTCATGAACAGTATAAGATATTGATACGTAGTTTTATCAGGATATATTGGGAAGCATTACCAATAAGATTGCCAAAAATGTGCGTGCCACGCTCACTGATAACAAAGTTGGCAATATACCATGAACGGTATAAGATATTGATATGTAATTTTACCAGGATATATAGGTAAGCATTACCAATAAGCTTGCCAAAAATGGGCGTACAATGCCCACTCATACAAAAGTTGTCAATATCTTGAAAACGGTATAAGATATTAACACGAAATTTATTCACGAGGTATCTATAGGTATTACCAATTTGTATACAAAAAAGTCCGGGCGTGGTCCGCCCACTTATACAAAAGTTGTCAATATCCCATAAACGGCTCAAAATATTAATACGTTCGTAATTCTATCTAGCAGTATCTAGAGACATTACAAAAACATTTGCCCGAAATGGGCGTGGTGCCTACTTATAGAAAAGTTGTTAAGTGGCGAAATTATAATTTTTCCAGTTACTCGGGTGTAGGGTATTTAGATTTCGGCCAAGCCGAAGACAACACTTTTACTTGTTTTTTTAGTTGGAGTAGGTCAGTAATGGCAAGAAGGGGAATTGCTAATTGCTGAATTTTTAATTGCAGCTAGGTTTGGTTAAATATTATGGATGCTTAATGAAGTATTAGGTGAGTGGGAGAAAAAATTTTATGATCTGGATAGGGATTTTAAAAATCTCGTGGGGTAAATTGACAGGTTATTAGATAAGATTTGGGAGGACTTGAGCTTATCTGTAATAATAAAGAGAATTTAGAGTTATCTAAAGTAAAACTTGGCAGCATTGTGAGTAATTCGAAGGTAGAACCATCTGGCGGAGAGACAGGTTGTGGCGGACCAGTTAACAGAGTTGGAAGCTGAAATGGACGATCTCAGGCAGCGCCTGCAAGAGAGAGGATGACCTTCCACGTCGGCTGGGCATATGACGCTAGGACAGAGAAATAAAAGGATTTTGCGTTTTTGGAGCAGGCCCACCAGAGGCTACAGGAACTAAAAGAGAATAGACTCTTAAATTAGGAGTTGGAGTTGGTACACGACCAAACTTTTTACCACAAGGGAGCTGCTGTCCCTGTGGTCAGTACGAAAAATATTAATTCGGCTTCTTTTCCTTCCATGCGGAAAATAATAACAATCTAGATCAGTTAATAGGCTAGTACCTCTATTTTCGGGGACGAAATCTCCCAATTTAAGAGGGGAGGTTGATAAGTTTATAGATGGATGCCAATTGCACGATTTCATTGACTGTGTAAAGCAGAGGCTTCAAGGTAGTGCGTTCATCCTGTTAAGAGGCAAGCGAATAACTATAGCAAAAGATTTGTATGTGGATACCGTTATGGAAGAAATTCAGAGAACAGTTCATCTGCTCGGTGGAGGTATTAGGGAGTTTGCGGAGAAACTGATATATTTGAGAACCCAGACCGATGATTTCATATCGGATAATTACAAGGGTTCGGGGGACAAAGCTCTGCGAGTAGATGGTGGCTAGTTCTATAGCGAGAACTTTCACCTTAGGTCTACAGGACCCTACCTTTAGGATGAGGTAAGTAAGTTCTCAGGAGACCAACATGGAGAAGCTGGTAGATCTTCGCTGACTCTGTACTAAGTTTATAGCACAACCAAGGTGGTTGGCCATGTACGCAAAGAAACCTGGTAACGAGTATGAATCCTGCATGGAATGTACAGAATGGAAGTGAAGTTTCGGCACGATCAGTTGCAAGGGACATGTATCGTCCGGCCAGTCAAATGAAGTCGACTGGAAAACGGGGCAGTCCAGGGCGCGCATAACGTATCGAAAACCCCAGGGTTAGAATTGTATGTAGTTTCTGCAACAAGAAGGGCCACACCAGGGATGAATACCTGGTCAAAAAGAATACACCCTACTGCCAAAAATACTCGGTCTATGACCACGAGTCCAACGGAAGATGCGAGATACCACAGCGACAAAATGCGCAAAGTGGAAATTCGTCGCGAGGAGCATCTCAACAACAAATGACGCAGAAATATAATTGCAAGCAGCAGGAAGGTCATTAATGCAAGTCATTAATGCACTAATGGCGAAAAACGTACCAGATTACTTGTTGAGAATTATTAAGAGTTATCTTAGCAACAGAGTCTTAATATACGATACTGACGAGGGCCGAAAAATACAAGATTACAGCTGGCGTTCACCAGGGCTCAGTATTGGGTCCACTACTCTGGAACTTCATGTATGACAGCGTTCTCAGGTTGTCAGTTCCTGAAGGAGCCAAAATAATCGGTTTTGCAGACGATTTGGCTGTTATAGTGGTAGAAAAACAAGTGTCAGACCTGGAGGAAAAAGGAAATTTTACTGTTTCGATGGTTCGACAGTGGCTAACTTCGGTTGGCTTGCTGAGCAAAAAACTGAAGCTGTCCTTATTAGTAGTCGCAAGAAAGTGGAATCAGTGCAGCTGAGGGTGGGAGGTGCTCCTATCCAATCACAGAGAGCGATAATGTACTTGGGAGTTTTTATTGATGATCGCCTTAGTTTCCGACAGCATGCGGAGTATGTCTGTAAAAAAGCTTCGAAGTGCTATGCGGCCTTGTCTAGGATTCTGCCGAACATAGGTGAACTGAAAAGCACTAAGTGCTCATGTATGCCGCGCCAATTTGGGCAGATTACCTAAAAGTGAAGTCGACTAGGAAGCAGTTTGAAAGAGTTCACCGAATAAATGCATTGTGCGATCAGCGCTTGTCGAACTGCCTCCGACGAAGCTGCGTTTGTGTTGGCAGGCATGATGCCCATAAAATAATGGCTGATGAGGCACATCGACTGTATGCAGCGAAGAGTACTGGCGCTGAGATATACCCGCAGCAAGAGCGTTTACTCTCAGTAGAAAGGTGGCAAAGCCGTTGGAATGCTTCAAACAAGGGACGTTCGACATTCGCTCTGATCCCAAATATTGAAAGATGGATATGTCGATCGCATGGTGAAATGAGCTTTCATCTTACGCAGTTTCTGACTGGCCATGGAGTTTTTCGTAGCTGTCTATACCGCTTTGGGCATGAGACGTCGTAATTTTGTCCTGCGTGCGTGAATGAAATAGAGGATTTACGTGTTTCTCATTTGCCCCCAATTTGTGGAAGAGAAAATTATGCTGAAAGACATCTATGGGTCGAAGATCTCGCCAAGTAACATTGTGGAGGCGATGCTGACATCGCAAAGAATGTGGGAAGCAGTCTGCGAGGTAGCTGCGCAAATATGCGGAAAGCTGAGAAATGCTGATCGAGCTAGGAGGGCTGCTGAATTGACTGGCTGATGTTGAAGAAAGTCAGTACAATGACGTTAGGGCAAGGACGATAACTGACTGTTTTGCGACGAACTTTAATTCGTGACTTTTGAGCTGTCAAGCTCCATCTGCCTCCCGACGTAATACTTGACGGTAGTTCCGCGAGGACAGAAAGACCTGGGGGAGGTGGTTTTAGCGTGTTAAAGTATAAGAAGGTATATAGGAAGGTATATATATTCTTGCTCAGCGTCACCTCTTAA
The DNA here is from genome assembly GCA_922984085.1 of Sicus ferrugineus. Lineage (NCBI taxonomy): Eukaryota > Metazoa > Arthropoda > Insecta > Diptera > Conopidae > Sicus > Sicus ferrugineus. Next base: position 25,611,337 of record OV277349.1, read on the forward strand.
ATCGATTTAGCCCTGTCCGTCCATCTGTCTACCTGTCTCTCTGTCTGTTGAAATCACGATTACGGGAGAACCAAAAGAGATATCGCAATGAAATTTGGCACAAGTATTCTCGGTTATGTAGGGCAGTTTGGGATTTAAAATACGCGAGATCGGTTAACAACCACGCCTACTTTACAAACGGAATGTAAAGGCACCTCGTTTTCAAAAATGTTATAATGTGAATATCTCATAAACCGTGTGAGATATTAAGGTATAATTTTATTCCTGAACATATTGTACCATTACTACAATTTTTGAAAAAATGGGTGTGCCACGCCCACTCATAACAAGATTGGAAATATTTAATGAACGGTGTAAGATATTAAGACGCAATTTTATGACGATGTATCCGGATGCATTACCAATAAGCTTGCCGAAAATGGGCATGCTACGCCCACTCATACAAAAGTTGTCAATATCTCGTAAATGGTATAAGATATTAATTATCATGAGGTATCCCCAGGTATTACCAATTTATATCCAAAAAATGGGCGTGGTTCGCCCACTTATACAAAAGTTGTCAATATCCCATAAACGGTTCAAAATATTAATACGTGATTCTATACAAGTATCTAGGGAAATTACAAAAATATTTGACCAAAAGGGGCGTGGTCCGCCTACAAAAGTTGTTAAGTGGCGAAATTATAGTTTTTTTAGTTAGTCGGGTGTAGGGTATTTAGATTTGTGGCCAACGACAACACTTTTACTTGTTACATATATCAAAACGGGATCAGAAGTGATGCTTACATCAACATTGATGCTCACTGAAAAAATAGTATTTAAGGCAATTAAGGCCCTATTAATCGGCGTTGATTGCATAATTACTACCGCAAGTGACAATACGGAAAAAATCAAAACGTCGCAGACGTTTACAAGGAATATTAAAGGGAATAGACATTAGAAGAGAGTCAACTATATCATTAATTAAATCAAAAATAAACATAATCCCGAAATGTAATCTCCTGGCTTCAAGAGGCTGTACGCCTAAAAGCAAGCAACGAGTTCTCTGAGGTAACGACGGACTTGTAAATTAAATTTGTAATGTTTATGCTAGGTTGAATTCGACTGATGGCACTTGTCGATAGTTTGGTGGAGCATATCTGGTGCACGTACTGGCAATCGGCTAGACATCGTCGGCAACAGGAGTGAGTTTTTGCTAGCCCACCAAGCTTCCATTTACACAAAAAATATTTACGTGCTAGGAAAAGAAAAGGTTAAACTAGGGTGTACTATTAGGAGGCAAAATAAACAAACAGGAACTAAGTGATTAGGGTTTCCGGTGCATCTACAAGGCTGTATATTATGCCCGGCTTTAGCCCACCCGTCCTTGATTTAAGACTCCAGAAATGCAATTTCTGGGAAATCCCTTACTTTATTACCGCCGTGAAGCCTAGAATCAGATCAAAACTATTTATTTCACTCTATCATATTTGTTTTTCTCTTAAGTATAATAGTTTATTACAGAAATCACGTAGAATTACGGTTTATAATACAAATTCCGAAATTATTTCTTGTTAACACTTTACATTTGAAATAATTTGGTAACATAATCTGAATTCAGTTGGAAATTACATCTAACTACATGTTGGCTATATGGTACATAATATATTAAATGTAACATTTAATTTCTTTGTTCTTTACAAAATAATAGTAACAAAAATATAATAGAAAAGGAACTTTAATTTACCCTAGAGTTTTACGGCGTTACAATCTTTCACTCAGCGATCCGGCAGGCCTGACGTTTGCGCTTACTGAAAACTCCTCGGATAGAATGAAAATTCAACTTCCTTTCCTTTCTAATAATAAACAAAATATTGGATCATTCAATTCAAGGAACTTATAAATGAATACGGTATGAAATTTAGATAACTATTGTAAATATATAACTAAAATATTGAAATACAAAATTGTGTTTTGTTTGTTTTCCCGAGAAATGTTTTCTATATCTACTTAGTTGGTAGTTCTTTCTATTATAGATTACGTTACCGATAAATGAAATATGATACATTTGAATAGATTTATATGATGTACTAATTTAAATATTTAATGTATTTTCCGTCGAAATTTTGGTTATTCTCTTATATATTTAAAAGGTAAGTTCGTTCGAAAGTATGTAAGGTTTATGTAGTAGGTGGTAAATATATTCGGTAGCCATAACTTGTGGTAAATATATACTTATTTAACTTTCTTGACAATAAACAAAATTTTCAAGGTCGAAAAAATATTTGTTGAGAAAACCGGTTTCCATGTGGAATTCTTTCTTCCATATTTATTTATACTCAAATTACTTACCTTTTCTTCGGTTCTTCTGTTTTTTTCTCTTTGAGCGAATAGAGTTTTAAGCCCAGGTTATTAATACAAATTTTGTTGCTAATCTCTTGTATATTTGTCGTTTTGGTACTCCGTTGATGTGGTTGATGTGGTTGGCGATGCTATTGCTGTAGTTTAATGATTTGAAGTTCTGTATCTCCTTTTTCTTTTGACCTCGGGTTCTTGTAACGGCATCCTGGTACAGTTCCGTAGGCAAATCTAAGTTTCTGCTTTCAAAACAGCTTCTTTTTTTTTCTTTGCTTCCTTATGCGGAATATATTTGGGTGTATATAATTTATTTATAATTGTTGCGGATTCTATGTAATTTTCGTCTACTTTGTACATATATAGACTATCACTGTTACATGTGGTTTTGTATATTTTATTTTAGACACTTTACTTGATATGTACATATATAGTTTGGTTCCACATTTATTAATATTTTGTCTTAACTCCTTAAAAAATTTAAATAACTAAACCTTTAATCACGCAATCGTTACTGCAAAAAATTTGGTTCACCAGTTATAATATAGGTGCAACCTGACAGAGATCAAATCGGTGCGAAAACACCAACGCACTGCTCGCCATCTTGATCAGAACTCTTCTAACTTCCCCTCTCATTCGAAGTCCTCACCTAGATTTTCTCTATTCCTCTTCAATCTCGCCCATTCCTTCTATTCTATTCCCGATGGCTAGCGAGAGAAATAACCTTCTTGCCTTCTCCCTTCACTATCGAATTCACCCATTACAAATTCGCAACGCATATTTTAAAAATGTACGTTAGATTTGCTCAATACGACTAAGGTGAGTTAAATAATACAGATTCCAAATTAAAGACGCATATTCAACATGCAATCTGACAAAAGCAACATACAGCCGTTTCAAAGTGTAAGGGTCAACGAATTCTGAGCTATTTCATTTAATGAACGCTAGAAATGAATAAGATTTAATTAATTAATTACTTTTTTATTAACATGAGTAATAATAGGTGACCAGATCTTATAAAATGCCATATGTGAACATTTAGTAAAATATAAGGCCAATTTATTAAGTTCCAACCAGTTATAGAGGTTATTAAGATTAGTATGAAGGACGGCACTATCATTAAAGGTTTTAATTTTATAAAATACTTTTAGATCATCAGCAAATAATAAGTTCAGCGATTTAAAACAGGTAGAAATATCGTTGATAAAAGTAGGAAGAAAAGTGGACAAAGGGTACCTTCAGGCACACCAGAAGTACCAATATAAGAAAAATAGTAAACATTTTCAACAATTACAAATGAGACTATATTATTAAGGTAGGAAGTTAACCAATTTAAAAACGAAGAATGAAATTCTATTTTTGCGAACTTCAGAATAAGAACAGAATGTGATAATATATATGCAGTAGATTATGTGAAAAAGTGTCGGAGCACAACTGTTCCAGCCGCTCAGTGAGTTGAACCGTTCTCCTGAAATATATGATAAGTTAAATATATTGCGCAATGGGAGAGTCAGTGCTGAGGCGCACTTTCTCAACACATGGGCTGAAACGCCATCCGGTCCCGAGGATTTATTCACGTTGAGGTTTACAAGCACTCTTTTAACAGCCCGCGTTAGAAAGTGCATCTCAGGAATAATATGAGACACACCATCGATCACGGGTAGTGGTTGGCTACCCTCAGGTAGAGAGCAGTTTTCACCAAATATTTTGGGTAATAAGTTTGCCTTATCAACCGAGTGAGTGAAGATCTGATCATCCTTGAGGAGAGTTGGAATAGACGATCGCGTCTGATTCTTCACTCTCCCCACGAACGACCAAAAGTTCTTACTACCCTTATGGTATTGAAGCACTCAATGTCTAAGGCGCTGTTCGTAGAGAACGCGCTTTAGAGTGGCGCGAAAACAGCTTTAGAGTGGCGAAAACATTGCACCTATTTCTGGCCTGATTGTGCAGCAATTTATAGTCAACAGTTTTGTTTAAACGCCAATTCCTAAATGCTTTCTCTTTTGACCTGACTGCTTGTGTGCAAGTCGCACTAAACCAAGAATGGTCTTTTGGTTTAATGGAAATTCTTTTATTGGGTATGAAAGAAAGATGTGAAGTTAGAAAAAGGTCCAGAATGTTTTGGTTTTGCCGTTCTACGCAGAGAAAGTGCGTTGGTTCCTTCACTAATTGAGTAGAATTATTAAACTCAGAAAATAACTCAACATACAAACCCTCGGGTGTCGTGTGACTCGAATGACGTAGCCAATTGGAATTATGAACATTGAAATCACCAGCAACAACAATTTCACTGTTCGGATACGATTCCAGAATTTTAGAAATCGAATCAGAGAGACTGTCCAGTTTATCAAAAGTTGGCAGCCTCTCCAGACCCGGGCTTCTATAAATGAAGCAGAAGTGCAGGATGTGCGACTGGGTTTTGAACTTAACCCACATGGAGCTAAATTCGGCATCCGTCGTGCAAAGGTATTTCTGACACTGGTACGCCACATCACTGCGAATATATAAGGCGAGGCCTCTGTGTGACGAAAACAATGGCAGTAGATGGTACACATGCATGTGAAAATCCAGTGGATCTGCACCCTTTAGACACCTGGGTCTCACCTAGTGCCATTATATGGTAGTAAACCACTACTAAAATAGATTCAATACAGCAAAAATCATTAGTGACTTAACAGGATACCACGACCAAGTTGATTCACAAGCAAGAGGTGATCAACAAATTAATCAAGGGTATGATAGACAAGGTCATAAATGACAAAACACCACGGGTTGGCAGTTATTATTCCAATAAAGCTAAAATTATTGAATATCATTGGGCTGCAGTGCAAAAGCTGCATAGCCAAATTATAGAGTCAATAGATGATTTTGATTCAACCAACTACAATTTGGAAAGGTATCTAGAAGAAGAAGATTACATTAATGAACATTTAATGAAAATCCAAGATATGGGGGAAAATAGCAGACAGAACTTCTCCTTTCGCAGTCAATCACCAACCATTAATTTGCCAACAATCAGCTTGCCACAATTTGATGGAAATTATTTAAAATGGAATCAATTTCATGACATGTTCCGGGAAATGATTGATTCAAGGCCACTTCCAAAAATCCAAAAGATGTGGTATTTGAAATCAAATCTCACGGATGAAGCTGAAAGGCTTGTTCGACACTTTTCTTTAACAGAAGAAAACTACCAAACAGCATGGACGACTCTTATAGAAGGTAGATATAATAATAAGCGATTAATAATATCAGCCGCTTTGGACAAATTATTGGGCCAGCCGAAACGCACCAATGATCATACATCAATCAACTCATGGAAGGCTCTTCACGATACTACAAAGGAAACACTTATGGTTCTGGGAAATCTGGACTTGGACATCGCATCATGGGATCCAATGATCATACACATACTCCTCAAAAAAGTGGATAAGGAAACACACACAATCTTCGAACAAACACTGGAATCTCCAAGAGAGCCACCAGCAGTCAAGAACTTCCTGCAATTCCTGGAAAAAAGATTTCAAGCTCTAGAAAGTATCGGAGGAAAAGAAAAATTTTTATCGCATAAAGCTGTTTCATCAGTACCCACATCAAGCCAGCAACATAGCATCAAATGCGAGGCATGTAATAATGACTCTCACTCACTTTTCGCCTGTCCAAAATTTTTAAAGTTAAAAACAAATAAACGATGGCAATTTCTGAAGGCACACAAATTGTGTATTAATTGCCTAAAGTCCGGACATATGTCAAAGGAGTGCACATCAGAAAATGCATTAAATGTAATGAAAAACATAATACATTGCTACATTTCGATGAACTTGATAATGGTAAACCAATGAAAAATGCAGCAATCGCCAATTCATCATCCGAAAAAGTCACAACGGAAGGATTAATTCACCCACAGCCCATGGCTTAACCGCATCAGAAAAATCTTCAAAGACAGACTACATATTATTAAGTACGGCCCTTGTTAGATTAGAAGCAACAAACGGACGGTTCATCGAATGCAGGGCTGTATTAGATTCCGGCTCTAAAGTCAACCTAATAACAGAAAGGGTTGCAAAAAAACTAGACTTGCCAACAAAGCCAGCTTCAATGGTCATCGAAGGAATTGGTAACAGCACTAAAAGAGCGCGACGTCGTGCAAATCTCTTGCTAAGCTCTCGATATGGCCAATATTCCACTCGAATGGAGGCGTTCATAATCCCTCACATCATTTCTCCACAACCAACTCATGATTTAAATGTCCAAATCAGCTAAATACGTGACTGTATTTAGCTGATGCATTTTAATTTTTCAGTTTTATTTTGTCTCCAAAAAATTAGTTGGTATTTTTTGTCTTCATGATGAATCCAGATCTGCCGATACATTTCATAACGTCCAACTCTTGTGTAAGTGAGTTGGCAGGTCGTCGTCCCAACTTATTTTAAGTTTCCAAAGTTCTTGTATAAGGATTTTGGCGGTTATTACTACAGGTCCAAGAAATCCTAATGGATCAAAAATACTTGCGATGTCTGATAGGATGGAACGTTTTGTGATGCGGTTGGAAGCCTTTAGGTTGACTCTGACACCTAATTCATCTGTTTTTGGTAGCCAGATTACGCCGAGAGTTTTAATCGCCTCGTTTATATCACTGTTAAAATCTAGACTTATTTCTTGGTCTCGAACTGGAATGTCTTGAAGTAATTTTGAATGATTTTAACACCATTTTCTTAATTTGAAGCCAGCAGATTCTAAAATGGAGGTTAATTGTTTTTGGGTTTCAATTGTCGTTCAAAAGTGCAGCTGCTAATAGAGGTTCCGAAGCTTGATGTTGTTGTCCCAATTGTTGTAAACATTTTATTGCCAGATATGGAGCCGTTCTAGTCCCGTAAGTGACTTTACGGGACTAGACTAGAAAATTCTGATCCAACATAGTGTTTATTTGTTTGCGAACCTCTTCTTTGTGGATATGCGGATAACTATATGATTTTGTGTATACTGGTGCGTCGTCTGTTGTAAATATGCTATGCTTTATTTAATTCGAAAAAGTTAATTTATCTCCTTCTTTATAAAATATTAAATTATATTCACGGCAAGTTTTCAAAAGTATGTTTACTTCTTCGTGATTAAGATGGAATGCGCGAAGTAGTTGTTTTAAATCAGGAACTTGGTTATTATTCACTTCATTTTCACATTGAATATTAAAGTTATTTATTCCGATAAACTCGTGAAGTGAATAAGGAAATACTTTCAGGGGTTCATCAATGTAGACAGTATGTTCTGTGTTAGTAGTGTTATTAATTTTGAATTTAAAAAGTCTATTTACAGAGTTTCTTGTAGTTAGAGAATTATTGCTTAAATCAATATTTGCATTTAATTGAGTTAATGAATCTATTCCTAGAAGTCCATCAAAAAAGTTGTGAAATTTAAACAGAAGGAATTTAAGTTGTCCTGTTTCTTCAAATTCCGGAAAAATTGGTAATATTGTTTCTTTATGAAGTACGTGTTTACTAAGTATTGTCTGTATAGTAATAGATTGGCGATTCAATTGGTTAGAAGGGTCAATAAATTCCGTATTTATAAATGAAGATGAGGCCAATGTATCCATTGGAAATTTCAGAGGGCGACTAAAGGTTGTAGGGAAGGAAAAATCCGTGAGTAGTTACATCTATGTAGCCTGATGATGGTTCGAGGTGTTGTGAGTCGCTGCTTCCGCGGAATACATTTTCAGTCGACCATAATGATGTCGCACTAAGCGTTTAATTCCGCATTGCAACTTGTTTCAAGGCCAATTCATCGAGCACGCGCTAGCCGCTGGTGAAGCGGTATTGCACTTGTTGGCCGTGGAATTGGTCACCCACTTTCTTGCGCTCAGGTGTTGAGGCAGGTCTCTTCCGCTACAGTCAGCGTATTATTATTTCCATGTTTAAGCTTACGCGTACAAATGTATAAATGAGATTGGAATATAGCAGATAAGAGTAGTCATTAGTGAAGCAGAGCTCCGAACCGTGTGCAAGTCTAGTGTACTTTTTAATAAAGTGATTAAAGTAAAATTGAAGTTTTTTAATTCGAAACGGACTGTGGAAAGAAGGACTTCAGAGAAGCCCACGAAGAGGATATTTCAGCAGGGACACAACATTTTTGGCGCAGCCGGTTATTACGAACCGAAATTCATTCGCACAGGTGAGTTTGTGTTAACATAAAATTTTAAAAGGGAATAGAAATTATTTGTAGCGTATATATAGTAGTTAGTGAGAAGAAATAAAAATTAATACTAACACACGTAAATAATCCTGGGCAAGACTCCTTTACCCGTAATCCTGTGACTGAGTCTGGCTATAGGGGGATTATTTTAATTTGTTGTGCAAATTAAAAAATTGTTGAAGACGAATAATTTCTGATAACAGTCGACTTAGCAGTTTTGCGAATGCTACAAGAAAAAAAAAATTTTGAAACAAAATACGTGAAGAAAATACTACAATTAAAACGTGACACGAAACGCAAGAGTGGCAATGGCTCTTACGCTTGCTTGAGATCGGATTTCAGCGCTTATTTGCTCGTCAGACCCAAAGTGTTGTCTGAGAGAATTGCAAGCCTTGTCTTTTTGTTTTAGTTGTTTTTTGTTACTTATGAATATTTCGCTCGATTTGGTGGCACGATTAGGGGATATAGGAAGCGATTATAAAGATTTAGTGGGGCAGTTGGACATGTTTATTTAAAAAATTTGGGATTATATTTCGTCCACTGTAAACAATAAGGAGAATTTAGTGTTAATAAAGGAAAAGATTAAAGATGTAGGTAGTCCCTCCAAGGTAGAGAAGGCGGATGCAATTTTAGAGGAGCTGCTCAATTTTATAGCAAATCGGGAAATCTGCTCTCGACAGTTTTAAACCAAAAAAGCAGGGAAAGTTTTGACTCTTTAGAAGAGTCCCATAGGAGAATAGAGGAGTTAAAAGAAGAGAATAGGCTCCTTCGACAGGAAGAATTATTAGCAGATAAGACCCTGCCGCACAAAGATCCGATTGGACGTCCTTCACTACTTGCAACAGGTTTAAAGATCATCAGGAGTAAAGCAGGCTTAAAAATGAGTATAGAAGCAATTGCAAAAAATGTAAACAGATTAGTACCATTTTTCTCAGGTACCCGTTCGCCTGATTTGAGAAGTGAAGTGTATAAATTTAGTGAGGGATGTGAACTCGCAAGGAGGGGAATATCGGATTCCGAAATAGGTGACTTCTTAGCGTGTGTAAAGCAAAGGTTTCATGGGAACGCTTACGGGTTAATTAGGGTAAAGAAAATAACGAGCGTAGAAGAGCTATACAGTACCTTAAAGCTGTCCTATCTGAAGTGTAGATCGCTATATACGATAATCTCGGAAATACAGACCGTGTCCCAACTCCCGGGAGAAGAAATAGTGGAGTTCGGAGAAAGGTTATTAAATCTAAGGACACAGGCGGAGGACATTATGAAATCCCAATATACCGAGGCCCAGGATCATGGACTGCGAATTGAGATTAACAAATCATTAGCAAGGACATTCGTGTTGGAGTTAAGAGACCCAACGATAAAGATGAAGATGTTGGGCACCAACGTAATCGACATGGAGAGTCTGATGTCGGAAGCAGTACAGCTAAACGAGATCATCAGCAGATCTCTCGGAGCCCAGCCAAACCTTTTAGCGAGCATGAATCCGGTCCGGACGGTAGAAATTAACCAAAGGACTGCAAACCATACACCCATGGATGACCCAGGGAAACTAAATACGTAGCATGGCGATAACTCCATGAAAAACCCGAGTATCACGCGGGACGGCAAAAAGATGGGACGTCCACAAGGATTTGGTGGGATGCAGTGCCAAAAAGCTAATAGTATGTAGTTTCTGTGGAATGTAAGGCCATACTAGGGACGAGTGTCTTATAAGGAAAAATAGTCCATTCTGTGAGAAATGCATGATGTATGGGCATGAACTAAATTAGAGATGTCAGCCAGGGGGCAGCCGGCGAGAGGAAATTAAGCCCAACGTCATGTAGGTGATCAGAGAAGAAATAGTAACGACGCCATGAGTAGTGGCAGACATCAGACACAATCTAATGAGGGTAGATGGAATACCAGTAATAGGGGAAACAGAAGCAGATGAGATGATATCAAGTGTTTCCGTTGTAAAAAAACAGGACACATAGCAAAAAATTGCCCCGTTAAGAGATATCAGGGAACAACCAGGGAAACTATCGAAGGCCCAGCCAATGAACCCGAAAAAATAAGTAACTCGAGGCCACACATCATGGGGGTGACGAGTCCGACATCGGAAACGATTGTTGATATGTTACCAACTTCAACAAATGAGAGAGTAACTGTAAGTCCGACATCGGAAGCAATTGTGGATACGTCACCAATTTCAAGAGATTTTGGAATTAATATAAGGCCAAATAGTACAAATGATGAAGAGAATAACAATTTACAGAGGAAGCATACGGTTATAGGAGCAGTAGATTCAAAACGGTGAAACCACGATCTGCAGAAGTCTTTTTGGTTAAATTATAATTTATGCAATAATGATAAACGGACTGAGACAGGAGCTGGACTCAAACCCAGTCAAATGACGTGTTCAATGAAAGACCTTGCGTCTTGCGTCCGTGATTGTGTTTAAGGCATAAGGTTGTTGCTTTGGATATCTCCAAGGCATCTGACCGAGTGTGGCATAAAGCACTTGTGTCTAAACTGGCTGCTTATGGTGTCGGTGATACATTCACTCGATGGATATCGAGTTTCCTCAGCGGCCGTTCAATTCGGGTTGTGATAGACGGCTTTGCTTCCGAAGAGCACTCCATAAATGCTGGAGTTCCGCAGGGTTCGGTCCTGTCTCCAACACTTTTTCTCATTTTTATCAATGACCTTCTGTCATTGACATCAAACCAAATTAAATATGGGTGGTGTGGATATTAATGAGTCGGAGGCTCTTAATGTTCTGGGCATGTCAATACAATGCGATCTTCGTTGGAACGATCACATTTTTGATGTGTCGAAAGAAGTAGCCAAGTGCTTAGGCTTTTTAAAGCGGTGCAAGAAATACTTCACTTCAACCGACCTTCGTTGTATCTACACCACTTATATCCGTCCGAAAATGGAGTACAACTCGCATATTTGGTCTAGAGCTTCGAAAGCATATCTTCAGCTTCTGGACCGTATACAAGGTCGTGCGATAAAACTTATAGGGGACAGTAGGGTATCCAGCTCTATTGAAACCTTGGGATGTCGTCGGGATGTGGGGTGTGTAACCTTATTTTACCGTTACTTTAATGGTAACTGTTCCTCTGAAGTAGCCAGCCTGATCCCTTCGGTTCAGGTATTCAACAGATCTACTCGGCTTTCCAGAGCGGTGCACCCCTTTTACGTCTCGATCCCGTTCCATCGCACTACCCACTACCGCGATAATTCGTTTTTCGGTCGCGCAGTTAAATTGTGGAATAGTCTCCCTGCGCATGTTTTCCCACCCACTTATAACATCGATGCTTTTAAAAGAGGTGTAAATCGACACTACTCCCACTTTTCCCCTTCCCACTAACCTTTACCCTTCTAAACCAACGAATGCTTTGCATGGATAGGGGGCATCCCCTGAGCTTGGTTCTATCTGCCATAAAAACAAAAAAAAAAAAAAAAAAAAAAGAAACAGACAGTGATTTTAGGCCAGGGTTTTCTAGTTTCAATGAGTTTGAAACACCCCGTGCTAGTATGATAAATAGAGTGGGATAGATAGAAGGTATAAATGTGGAGGAATGGTTAGAGATAACCTTGAGGAAAAAAATAATACTAGACCAAACCCTGAATCCGGAGGAAATGGAATCTATGGAAGGGATCATTTCCACGTTTCATGATATATTTTTTTTTTAGAAGGTGATAATTTAATGTGCACAACGGTGTTGAAACACACAATTCCAACGGGGGCTGAACACGCTCCAATAAATCAGAGGCAGTATAGACTACAAGCTCATAGGGAAGAAATGAGCAGACAGGTAGCTAAACTTTTGCATGACGGAATAGTGAGACCAAGTACTTCTCCCTGGAACTCTCCATTGTTGATAGTTCCCAAGAAAGGTGGTGAAAAAGGTGAAAAGAAATGGAGACTAGTAGTACACTACAGGAAACTAAATGAAGTCACAATCAAACAAGTTTTTCCAATTCCGAGAATTGATGAGATTCTAGATCAGTTAGGTAATAGTAGATATTTCACGACCTTAGATATAGCTAGTGGGTATCATCAGGTGTTAGTAGATAAGAGGGATAGAGGAGAAACTACATTTAGCACAGCATTGGGACATTTTGACTTTAAGAGAATGCCGTTTGGGTTAACGGGCGCGCCTGCTACTTTTCAGAGGATCATGAATCAAATCCTCACAGGTCTCCAAGGAATAGATTGTTTTGTATATTTAGATGATATTGTAGTTTATGGTAGTAATTTAGAGCAGTATGAGGTTAGACTAGTGAAAGTATTAGAAGCTTTGAGAATTAATAATCTCAAATTAAATATTAGGAAATGCCAGTTTTGCGGCGCGAAGTCGTATATTTAGGTAATAAGTTCTCGGAAAATGGTGCACTGCCGGACCCACAGAAGGTAGAATGTGTTAAGAACATTTTGCCACCTAGGAATAAGAAGGAGGTGCAAGCATTTTTGGGTTTAGTAAATTATTATATTAAATTCATAGACAATATGGCAAGGATAGCTTTACCTATTAATACGCTATTGAGGTAATGTAGTTTTTTTTAATGTAGTTTTTAAATGGTCCAAGGATTGCCAAAAAGCTTTCGAGACGTTAAAACAAGCGATAATTAAACCACCGGTATTGACATACCCAGATTTTAGCAAGGAATTTCTGTTGTCCACCGATGGTAGTGGCGAAGCTTTAGGGGCTGTGTTGTCGCAAGAAAAAATTGGCGAAGATAGACCGATAGCTTTCGCTAGTAAGGCGTTGAGTGTGTAACGTTGCTCTGGCCGGGATATAACTCGAGGAGTTAGACCGGAGTTCAGTCCACAGAAAATTTAGTGGAACAATAAATCCACTTTATTTATTTACTCAATCTTAACAAACTACTTATATAATTTGTACACCCTTTTTGAGTATCTGGTAATTCCACCTTTGTTGACTGCTTGACGTCCTTCGAAGTCGGCTTGGTGTCGTGCCTGAGTCGCTGAGTCGGTTGGTGTCGTGCCTGAGTCGCGCTGGGTCGCGTTGATGAACGCGCTGTGTCGCGCCGGTGAGTGCACTTGTGTCGCACTGGTGTCGTACTGAGTGAGTGCGCCTGGGTCGCGCTGATGTAGCGTTGATGAACGCGCCGATGACTTTGTCTGTGTCGCGTTGATGTCGCACCTGTGTCGCGTTGATGTCGCGCCTGTGTCGCGTTGATGAACGCGCCGATGACTGTGCCGGTGTCGCGCTGATGTCGCCGCTGTGAATGTGCTTCGGTGTGCGCTGCTGTGCGCCGCTGTGAATGTGCTGCGTTGTGCGCCGCTGTGCGCCGATGAATGTGTTTCGGTGTGCGCTGCTGTGCGCCGCTGTGAATGTGCTTCGGTGTGCGCTGCTGTGCGCCGCTGTGAATGTGCTTCGGTGTGCGCTGCTGTTCGCCGCGGTGAATGTGCTTCGATGTGCGCTGCTGTGCGCCGATGAATGTGCTTCGGTGTGCGCTGCTGTGCGCCGCTGTGAATGTGCTTCGGTGTGCGCTGCTGGGCGCCGCTGTGAATGTGCTTCGATGTGCGCTGCTGTGCGCCGATGAATGTGCTTCGGTGTGCGCTGCTGTGCGCCGCTGTGAATGTGCTTCGGTGTGCGCTGCTGGGCGCCGCTGTGAATGTGCTTCGGTGTGCGCTGCTGTGCGCCGCTGTGAATGTGCTTCGATGTGCGCTGCTGTGCGCCGATGAATGCGCTGGTGAATGCGCCGATGAATGCACCTTTGAATGCGCCTTTGTCGCGCCGGTGAATGCGCTGGTGAATGCGCCTTTGTCGCGCCGGTGAATACGCTGGTGAATGCGCCGATGAATGTGCCGATGAATGCGCCTTTGTCGCGCCGGTGAATGCGCCTGTGTCGCGCCGGTGAATGCGCATGTGTCGCGCCGGTGAATGCGCATGTGTCGCGCCGATGAGTGTGCTCTTGTCGCACTGGTAAACGCACTGGTGTCGCGTTAGTGAATGCTCCTGTGTCGCGCCGGTGAATGTATAACACCCGTACACCTAATGCAGGGAAGGATTGCCTTCGGCAGGATGTATAACACCCGTACACCTAAAGCAAGGAAGGAGTGCCTTCGGCAGGATGTATAACACCCGTACACCTAAAGCAAGGAAGGGATCAGGAGCTACTGCACAACTTACCAGAACTTGGAGCCACGATGCTGTCCAGGCCACTGCCTGCGAAGAACTTTTCTAATGTCTGCTGTGCACGTTCTTTTTCACCGTTTCCTGTGCGTACTTTCTTCTTGATTTCGTGGTTCCCACCTCGATGGCTGTCACACCTAGATCAGCTGTTATTTGGAGTTGACCAGGTATTCAGTATCCGTAGGTGAAATTACCAACTACTAAATCTAATGTTAACTACTTTACAATTAGTTTCAATTAATTCTCAGCGAAATATTACTCTTAAAATATTCAATTCTGTTCATATTCATTTCATTCTGTGGTGTCGCGTCACAAGTGACACTGAGAACACTGGGCTATAGGAAATTTCAGAGCATATGTTTTGAGCAGGCCTTTTAAAATAGTGACAGACCACCAACCCTTGAAGGGTATAGCGAATTTAAAGGATCAGACTTCTCGTCTAACCAGGTTTAGACATTAACTATTAACGCAGTACGAGTTCGAAATTATATATTGTATAAACCCGGGAAGAAAAATTTAAATGCAGACGCTCTGAGTAGAATACCCCAACATGACAATGAGGTCACAGCAGTCCAAACGCGCTATAAGGCGAAAGAACTAAAAACCCGAGAAAACGACAAGCCGCAGGAAATTTTCGCACCAGTGGAACCGAATAGTCCAAAGACAGAACAGAATGGTAATACAATTCTTCTGAAAGACCCAAAAGAAATAAGGACGATAATAAAAGATTTCCTTGGTAAACCATTAGGGGGCCATCAAGGGGCCGATACTAAACTGCTGATACTAAACTGCTGCGCAATCAGGCCAGAAATACGTGCAATGTCACTCTAAAGCGCGAAAAAGTTCTCTACGAACAGCGCCTTAGACGCAGAGTTCTTGAATACCATAAGGGTAGCAAGAACTTTTGGTCGTTCGTGGGGAGGGTGAAGAATCAGACGCGATCGTCTATTCCAACTCGCCTCAAGGACGATCAGATCTTCACTCACTCGGTTGATAAGGCAAACTTATTAGCCAAAATGTTTGCTGAAAACTGCTCTCTTCCTGAGAGTAGCCAACCACTACCCGTGATCGACGGTGTGTCTAATATTATGCCTGAGATGCACTTTCGAACGCGGGCTGTTAAAAGAGTGCTTGTAAACCTCAACGTCAATAAATCCTCGGGACCGGATGGCATTTCAGCCCACGTGTTGAGAAAGTGCGCCTCAACATTGGCTCGCCCATTGCGCAATCTGTTTAACTTATCGTTCACTTCAGGAGATTTTCCTACTTCCTGGAAGATTGCCAATGTTCAGCCAGTTCCCAAAAAAGGTGAGGCTACGAATCCTGCCAATTACCGGCCCAGAGCAATCTGTTCAATGCTCTCCAAAGTTATGGAGAGCGTTATAAATTTTAACCTGATGAGGTATCTGGAGAGCAACCAATTGGACAGCGATCGCCAGTACGGTTTCCGTGCTCACCGCTCCACAGGCGATTTGATGGCGTTCCTCACTGAGCGGTGGAACAGTTGTATCCACCAATTCGGTGAGAGTAAGGTTGTTGCTTTGGATGTCTCCAAGGCATTTGACCGAGTGTGGCATAAAGCACTTGTGTCTAAACTGGCTGCTTATGGTGTCGGTGATACATTCACTCGATGGATATCGAGTTTCCTCAGCGGCCGTTCTATTCGGGTTGTTATAGACGGCTTTGCTTCCGAAGAGCACTCCATAAATGCTGGAGTTCCGCAGGGTTCGGTCCTGTCTCCAACACTTTTTCTCATTTTTATCAATGACCTTCTGTCATTGACATCAAACCCCGTCTACTTGTTTGCTGATGACAGCAGCATTTGTCATTCATTTTCATTCTTCAGGCGTCCTTCTATTCTGGAGATCAATAGAAAACGCAGAATTATGAATGACACACTCCAATCTGACCTCAACAAAATCCAGGAGTGGGGTCACGCGAATCGGGTCGATTTTAATGCGCGGAAGACCCAATGCTGTTTGTTGACCCACAAGCGTCTGGCGGGCGACAACTTTCCACCTTTAAATATGGGTGGTGTGGATATTAATGAGTCGGAGGCTCTTGATGTTCTGGGCATGTCAATACAATGCGATCTTCGTTGGAACGATCACATTTTTGATGTGTCGAAAGAAGCAGCCAAGTGCTTAGGCTTTTTAAAGCGGTGCAAGAAATACTTCACTTCAACCGACCTTCGTTGTATCTACACCACTTATATCCGTCCGAAAATGGAGTACAACTCGCATATTTGGTCTGGAGCTTCGAAAGCATATCTTCAGCTTCTGGACCGTATACAAGGTCGTGCGATAAAACTTATAGGGGACAGTAGGTTATCCAGCTCTATTGAAACCTTGGGATGTCGTCGGGATGTGGGGTGTGTAACCTTATTTTACCGTTACTTTAATGGTAACTGTTCCTCTGAAGTAGCCAGCCTGATCCCTTCGGTTCAGGTATTCAACAGATCTACTCGGCTTTCCAGAGCGGTGCGCCCCTTTTACGTCTCCATCCCGTTCCATCGCACTACCCACTACCGCGATAATTCGTTTTTCGGTCGCGCAGTTAAATTGTGGAATAGTCTCCCTGCGCATGTTTTCCCACCCACTTATAACGTCGATGCTTTTAAAAGAGGTGTAAATCGACACTACTCCCACATTTCCCCTTCCCACTAACCTTTACCCTTCTAAACCAACGAATGCTTTGCATGGATAGGAGGCATCCCCTGAGCTTGGTTCTATCTGCCATAAAAAAAAAAAAAAAAATGAAATAGACAGTGATATTAGGCCAGGGTTTTCTAGTTTCAATGAGTTTGAAACACCCCGTGCTAGTATGATAAATAGAGTGGGAGAGATAGAAGGTATAAATGTGGAGGAATGGTTAGAGATAACCTTGAGGAAAAAAATAATACTAGACCAAACCCTGAATCCGGAGGAAATGGAATCTATGGAAGGGATCATTTCCACGTTTCATGATATATTTTTTTTTTAGAAGGTGATAATTTAATGTGCACAACGGTGTTGAAACACACAATTCCAACGGGGGCTGAACACGCTCCAATAAATCAGAGGCAGTATAGACTACAAGCTCATAGGGAAGAAATGAGCAGACAGGTAGCTAAACTTTTGCATGACGGAATAGTGAGACCAAGTACTTCTCCCTGGAACTCTCCATTGTTGATAGTTCCCAAGAAAGGTGGTGAAAAAGGTGAAAAGAAATGGAGACTAGTAGTACACTACAGGAAACTAAATGAAGTCACAATCAAACAAGTTTTTCCAATTCCGAGAATTGATGAGATTCTAGATCAGTTAGGTAATAGTAGATATTTCACGACCTTAGATATAGCTAGTGGGTATCATCAGGTGTTAGTAGATAAGAGGGATAGAGGAGAAACTACATTTAGCACAGCATTGGGACATTTTGACTTTAAGAGAATGCCGTTTGGGTTAACGGGCGCGCCTGCTACTTTTCAGAGGATCATGAATCAAATCCTCACAGGTCTCCAAGGAATAGATTGTTTTGTATATTTAGATGATATTGTAGTTTATGGTAGTAATTTAGAGCAGTATGAGGTTAGACTAGTGAAAGTATTAGAAGCTTTGAGAATTAATAATCTCAAATTAAATATTAGGAAATGCCAGTTTTTGCGGCGCGAAGTTGTATATTTAGGTAATAAGTTCTCGGAAAATGGTGCACTGCCGGACCCACAGAAGGTAGAATGTGTTAAGAACATTTTGCCACCTAGGAATAAGAAGGAGGTGCAAGCATTTTTGGGTTTAGTAAATTATTATATTAAATTCATAGACAATATGGCAAGGATAGCTTTACCTATTAATACGCTATTGAGGAAGAATGTAGTTTTTAAATGGTCCAAGGATTGCCAAAAAGCTTTCGAGACGTTAAAACAAGCGATAATTAAACCACCGGTATTGACATACCCAGATTTTAGCAAGGAATTTCTGTTGTCCACCGATGCTAGTGGCGAAGCTTTAGGGGCTGTGTTGTCGCAAGAAAAAATTGGCGAAGATAGACCGATAGCTTTCGCTAGTAAGGCGTTGAGTGTGTAACGTTGCTCTGGCCGGGATATAACTCGAGGAGTTAGACCGGAGTTCAGTCCACAGAAAATTTAGTGGAACAATAAATCCACTTTATTTATTTACTCAATCTTAACAAACTACTTATATAATTTGTACACCCTTTTTGAGTATCTGGTAATTCCACCTTTGTTGACTGCTTGACGTCCTTCGAAGTCGGCTTGGTGTCGTGCCTGAGTCGCGCTGGGTCGCGTTGATGAACGCGCTGTGTCGCGCCGGTGAGTGCACTTGTGTCGCACTGGTGTCGTACTGAGTGAGTGCGCCTGGGTCGCGCTGATGTAGCGTTGATGAACGCGCCGATGACTTTGTCTGTGTCGCGTTGATGTCGCACCTGTGTCGCGTTGATGTCGCGCCTGTGTTGCGTTGATGAACGCGCCGATGACTGTGCCGGTGTCGCGCTGATGTCGCCGCTGTGAATGTGCTTCGGTGTGCGCTGCTGTGCGCCGCTGTGAATGTGCTGCGTTGTGCGCCGCTGTGCGCCGATGAATGTGTTTCGGTGTGCGCTGCTGTGCGCCGCTGTGAATGTGCTTCGGTGTGCGCTGCTGTGCGCCGCTGTGAATGTGCTTCGATGTGCGCTGCTGTGCGCCGATGAATGTGCTTCGGTGTGCGCTGCTGTGCGCCGCTGTGAATGTGCTTCGGTGTGCGCTGCTGGGCGCCGCTGTGAATGTGCTTCGGTGTGCGCTGCTGTGCGCCGCTGTGCGCCGCTGTGAATGTGCTTCGATGTGCGCTGCTGTGCGCCGATGAATGCGCTGGTGAATGCGCCGATGAATGCGCCTTTGTCGCGCCGGTGAATACGCTGGTGAATGCGCCGATGAATGCGCCGATGAATGTGCCTTTGTCGCGCCGGTGAATGCGCCTGTGTCGCTCCGGTGAATGCGCCTGTGTCGCGCCGGTGAATGCGCCTGTGTCGCGCCGATGAGTGTGCTCTTGTCGCACTGGTGAACGCGCTGGTGTCGCGTTGGTGAATGCTCCTGTGTCGCGCCGGTGAATGTATAACACCCGTACACCTAATGCAGGGAAGGATTGCCCTCGGCAGGATGTATAACACCCGTACACCTAAAGCAAGGAAGGAGTGCCTTCGGCAGGATGTATAACACCCGTACACCTAAAGCAAGGAAGGGATCAGGAGCTACTGCACAACTTACCAGAACTTGGAGCCACGATGCTGTCCAGGCCACTGCCTGCGAAGAACTTTTCTAATGTCTGCTGTGCACGTTCTTTTTCACCGTTTCCTGTGCGTACTTTCTTCTTGATTTCGTGGTTCCCACCTCGATGGCTGTCACACCTAGATCAGCTGTTATTTGGAGTTGACCAGGTATTCAGTATCCGTAGGTGAAATTACCAGCTACTAAATCTAATGTTAACTACTTTACAATTAGTTTCAATTAATTCTCAGCGAGATATTACTCTTAAAATATTCAATTCTGTTCATATTCATTTCATTATATGGTGTCGCGTCACAAGTGACACTGAGAACACTGGGCTACACGAAATTTCAGAGCATATGTTTTGAGCAGGTCTTTTAAAATAGTGAAAGACCACCAACCCTTGAAGGGTATAGCGAATTTAAAGGATCAGACTTCTCGTCTAGCCAGGTTTAGACATTAACTATCGCAGTACGAGTTCGAAATTATATATTGTATAAACCCGGGAAGAAAAATTTAAATGCAGACGCTCTGAGTAGAATACCCCAACATGACAATGAGGTCACAGCAGTCCAAACGCGCTCTAAGGCGAAAGAACTAAAAACCCGAGAAAACGACAAGCCGCAGGAAATTTTCGCACCAGTGGAACCGAATAGTCCAAAGACAGAACAGAATGGTAATACAATTCTTCTGAAAGACCCAAAAGAAATAAAGACGATAATAAAAGATTTCCATGGTAAACCATTAGGAGGCCATCAAGGGGCAGTAAAAACCTATTTACGCATTAGGCAAGAATACAGGTGGCCAGGCATGCAAAAACAGATAAAAGAATATGTTAGAGCATGTCCCAAATGTCAAGTGAACAAAAGTTCAAAACTAACGAAAATGCCTCTAGTATTCACAGACACGCTAGTGCGGCCCTTCGATAAGGTTTATATGGACATTGTAGGTATTTTACCGGAAACTGTATCCGGTAATAAGTACATTCTCACATTTCAGGACGACTTTTCAAAATTTATGGCACGCACAGCTATTCCTGACGCAGAAGCAAGCACCGTAGCCAGAGCCTTCTACAACGAAGTGATAACGCGATACGGAATTCCACGAACTCTAGTAACAGATAACGGTGCAAACTTCACTTAAAAATTATTCGCCGATACATGTAAATTGTAAGGAATTAAAAAATTACACACAACGCCGTACCACCCACAGGCCAATGGTTCCTTAGAACGAAGGCATAGACCATTGGCAGAGCATTTGCGCAGTTTTGCAAAAGAGGACGGATCCAATTGGGACCAATGGTTATCAGCAGCAATGCACGTGCATGATCACACTCCGCATACAACCACCAAACAAACCCCTTTTCGCACATTGTATGGATTCGACGCGCAGATGCCAACGAATTTAAGAAAAAATGTGGCCCACTCTATAACGCGGACAATCCCATCAAGGTCCAGAAATTCCAATTACAAAGGGCCCATGAGACGGTTAGGTAAAATCAGGAACGTGCAAAGGAAGCGGCCAAAAGACAGTACGATGACAGGCTAAACCCAGTAATTTTTAAAGCTGGAGATAGAGTAATGCTAAAAAAATGAAACTAGGAAAAACAAATTTTCACCGATATGATTGGGCCCATATGAGGTGATAGGCATTAGAAGCCCACGACAGTTATAAAAATTAAGAACAGGGATAAGCCTGTAGCGAACCAACAGGTTGCTACAAATGTCATATATAATTTATTTTTGCTTAAACTAAAATATAGCTGAATTTAAGAATAATTACTAGCATTTAAAATAGAAATAAGTATTGGGAATTATAGTAATAAGCATTCGAATTAATAGCATTAAAATAAGGAATACACAGTAAACTTAAACAACAACAAACCGGAATTAGCTAACAAGAACAACAAAACCAGAATTGAACCAGGAAATTGTAAAAACAAATTAAGCCCCGCAGCACACGATAATATATATGTACATAGGCTCAAAGATAAGACATACGCACAAGTAGAGCAGCGGCAATTCTAAAAATAGAATCATGCGACCAGCTTATTTTCACTTTCTCTTTTCCTTTGCGCTTTCTCTTTTCCTTTGCCGCTGATCTAAAAATAGAATCAAGCATTCAGCTCACCCATATTTTCTTTCGCCGCGCACACGCTGCATATGATTCTCACTAAGTTTTGAGCAGCATGCGCATTTAACGAATAGTTTGTGCAAGACCAGTCAGCCTTCTGCCGGTAAACAAAGACTTAATTCTTGCTTGCTATAACAGAAACTCCTTTTGCGTGGAGCAGTTGACCACCTGGTTCGACAGCCCCAACTGTCGCATAAGGAGTGGCTCATATTTGGAACGGGTTGATCAACTCGTAATACATTGAGTAGAGCAGAAGTAGTTGTTGGCGTATCATAAGCGTAGTTGGGAGTTACCAGTATTCAGGATTAGCCGGAATCACTCCTTCGGGAGTTACCAGTATTTAGGACTAGCCGGAATCACTCCTTAGGGAGTTACCAGTATTTAGGACTAGCCGAAATCACTCCTTCTGAAGTTACCAGTATTTAGGACTAGCCGGAATCATTCCTTCGGGAATTTCAAGGCTTCGGCCGGAATCAGTTCTTCGGAGCTTTCACCAGTATTGTGAGCGGCCCTCTGCCGCAGAGCACTCAGCTCCTCCGACTTTGTATTCAAGAGCATTGTAAGCGGCCCTCTGCCGCGGGGCATTCGGTCCCTCCGTCACCTGTACACCCGCAACCATTGTAAGCGGCCTTCTGCCGCGGAGCAGTCGGTCTCCTGTACCGACGAACTATTGTACGCGACCCTCTGTTGCCAGGCATTCGGTCTGACAAACCAATTGTAACCAGAGGCGTAGAAAGTAAGATTGTAAACTTTGTAAATTGGATAAAATAATAAATAAAGACAAAAAAAACGAACACCAACCCGCATACGTCCGAGCTGAATTTTGAGTGATAGATTTGCTCCATAGCAAATCGTGTGTAATTCTTGACCGTCGCGGTGTTTGGAAATTTGAGGGTTGCGAGATCCCCCAAAATGGACCCTGGCGTGACTGACGCTACCCCAGTTGGAAACAAAAACTCGTTACATTCCATTCCATAACAATTTGCTTAAACAGTTCAACAATTCGAGTAAAATAGAAACAGTCACGGACGCAGTTCAACTAAAAAGAATTCAGATTTTAGTAAATAAGGAAAAATAAAGAACGTAAAATAACATATATTTTTATATTTCAAGGCGGTCGTAGGTGGGGCACAGGGAAATTCCGTATTTGCCAGGACAACGAAAAAGAGAGGGCTGGATCCCATTAACTGCGACGCCGCAAATAATTGCTCAGGGTAATCATCTGGTAAAGTATATTCAATGCGCTTAAGTAAGTGAGGAATGTCCTTATTAACACAAAACGGTTTTGGTTTTAATATGTAGTTTTAGAGGAAATTTCGTTTAACTAACCAGACAATAACTGACCTTACTAACAAAATATATTAATTAATTGTCGAATTTGTTTAAACCGTATATCTGGGCTTGGTTAAAGTAATATATTAAGTTAATTTTGTTTACATTGTTTCCAAATACATGCATATGGTTGAAACAATATAAACTTAGTTTTAATACAATTATATTCCTACTTGGACCTAATCCTATTTATCAGAAGTCCAAGTTACAATAATTTGGAGATAGATAACTCGTGGTCGATTTTGATTTGTCACATGGTGTCAGGGCGCCATGACATTATGTGACATCGCGAATTGGTTTACCGTTACTTGTATATAGATATGTTAAATGCACACGGAAGCGTCTAGTAAGGGGTAAGCAACTAGAAGTGTCGCGATTCGCTATGCTAACGGAAGCACTTTTCCTACCTTGAACTGGGTCATCGACTGCGAGCATGGCTCAGTGTCATTGACTGCACTCATGTTACGCTGGCGGTCGATGACAGAATTTAAAAACAATTAATTTACCTTGCGAATTTGCTGACGCGCACTAATGTAGCGTTTTTAATAATTTGGTTTTCTTTTTAAGTTAATAATTGTTTCGCAATATTTCTTTGTCAATTAGGCAATATTTCTTATACGTATTTTTATTGTTATTTATGCTTAGGTTAAGTGTTTTTATCTATAAAATAAGCCATTAAATAAAGAAATTGTCAGTATTCAACACAGAATCAGAGTGTTTTAACTCAAGCTATTAACCCAAGCTATTATCACTCAAACAATAAAAGGTGTGGATTCGGTTCAAGTTCCGAATTTACACTTATAAATAAATAAAAAGGGATTGGAATTGGTTCAAGTTCCAAATTCAATCACCTATTAAATAAACAAAACATTTGGTGACCCCGGCGTGATCCTTTAAGGGATCACATAAACAACACACACCGTAGCACAGAGTCTACAAGAAGAGTCTACAAGGATAAACCCAACATGGAAGGGCTTACTAAATTGATACAGGAGAAACAAGAGGCCGGAAATCAAATACAGACTATCATACGAAACCACAAGAAGGATTCGGCTTCACGCAAACAAAATGTGAAATATTTCACTGATCGTCTGCAGTGGCTGAGGGAAATCTGGAACGACTTCGTGACGAGAGACAGGATAATTCGAGAGGACGAACATGTGGACCAGGAGGACGCCTATTTCACATCGGACTTCTTCGACCAAATGAAGAAGTTAACGGCAACTTACATCCAAATCTTCGAAGAAAAGAAACAGGTGCCGCCAACAAAGGACCAATTACAAGATGCCGCCAGTCAGGCACAAGGCTCAGAAACAGACATCAAAAATCATAGTGGATTGGTACGAAAGCTTGTCGCAAGATGCAATGCACTAGAACGACTGCTGTCAAACGTAAATAGCAACAGGCAGCCTCAGCCACAGCTATACTACGACATCAAAATAAAAACCATCAAACAAGCATGGGAACAAATTGAAAAAATAAACGATGAGATCTGGACTCAATTTAAAAGTCCCGAATCCGTCGGTTATAACATACAGCCATATGTGGATATGGAAGAACAAGTGCAGCAAACATTAGTCAACTTAGCAGTCATTGCAGAACAACAGAAATCAAGTAGCGATATATCAACAACTTCAACTACAAATAATTCAGCATTGCAAACTAAAATACATCTACCTAAGCTAACAATTTCTAAATTTGATGGAAGTTATCTTCATTGGCGTCAGTTCTTCGATCTCTTTTCGCAAATGGTGGACCAACAACCAATTCCCAAAGTTCAAAAAATGTTTTACTTGAAATCGAACCTTCTTGGAGAAGCCGAAAGATTAATCAGTCACTTAGCCCCTACTGAGGAAAATTATGATGTTGCTTGGACAATGCTGCGACAGCGCTACAACAATAGAAGGGTATTGGTATCAACTCTAATCCAAAAAATCGTCGATCAACCATCAGTATCTGGATCAGTAATGACGTTAAAAGGATTACACGATACAACTCAGGAATGTCTTCTGGCCCTAAACAATTTGGAAATTGCCACGGCACAGTGGGATCCCTTATTATTAAATTTACTTACGAAAAAGCTGGACAGACAGTCATTGATTCGATATGAGCAAACAATTTCGAATCCCAGAGAAGT
Organism: Sicus ferrugineus; assembly: GCA_922984085.1. Lineage (NCBI taxonomy): Eukaryota > Metazoa > Arthropoda > Insecta > Diptera > Conopidae > Sicus > Sicus ferrugineus. The sequence continues at coordinate 25,636,850 of OV277349.1, forward strand.
GCAAACAATTCCCGACTTTCTTACCTTTTTGGAAGGACAATTCTTATCACTGGAAATGATAGGACAAAGGGATAAGGTTCCAGCAGCTCAGAAAACTGCACATGTCCATGCAACATTCGTCTCGAAACCTCAGGGCAAGAACACATGTCAATCATGCAAATGTGGCACGGATCCGTTATTTGCGTGTCCACACTTTCTTCAGCTTGGAGCATCAGACCGATCAAATTTTGTGCGCAAGCAAAATCTTTGTGTAAATTGTTTGAAGGCAGGTCATCTGGCTGGTCAGTGTCCTTCGCGAAGTTGCAGTCGGTGTAATAAAAAGCACAACACGTTATTACATTTGGAACACACTCAAACCTTCAGTACAGGGCAGAACAATCAACAATTTAAGGACAGCATTCGGCCAACAAACTCTACACATGTTAAGGCAAACAACGCACCAACTACAGTAGCATCAGCCAATGAACAAGGCAACAGGCAGTTGCTAGTATGTTATACTAGCCACCGCTGTAGTTTCAATTTCTGCAGCCAATGGCAAGTCATTCAACTTTAAGGCTGTTTTAGAGGCTGTATTTAGATTTAGATAATTTAGATTAGATGGTTTGCAAGTTAATCTGGTAACTCAGAGGCTCATCAAGAAGCTATCCCTATCGCCCCGAACTTCATCACTTCAAATCGAAGTCATCGGACGTAAGACTCGCAATTCTAGCAACAGGGTCAATGTAGGACTTCAATCACAAGATGGAACTTTCTACACCAGGCTCGAGGCTTATGTATTACCGCAAATTGTGGCACCACAGCCGACACAGACGTTAGACATATCAAAATGGTCCATACCAAGTAACGTTAAATTAGCGGATCCAACTTTCGACAAACCGGGCAAAATCGATGTACTCCTAGGAGCAGAGTTCTTCTACGATTTAATGCAAATCGAACAGTTACACCTCGCCAAGGATATGCCCATCCTACAAAATACAAAATTAGGATGGATAGTATCAGGAAAAGTGAACTCAACAACTCATCAACCTGTTACGTGCGGAATCTTCCCTAACAGCAACGAGACCACAGACGAGTTAATCGAAAGATTTTGGTTAGTAGAGAACACTGAGGACGAGAAAAAACAATTGACGGTGGCAGAGCAGTTATGTGAAAGCAGCTTTACGCAAACAGTATCAAGATCCGCAACTGGACGTTTCATAGTCCGGTTACCATTAGCAGAAAAGGGTGAAGCATTGGGAGAGTCATTTTCAATGGCTCTTAGCCGATTTTATGCTCTTGAGAGACGATTACAAAAAGATCAAACTCTGAACACAGCCTATTGCAACTTTATTCTCAACTTGGACACATGGAAGAGATCGCACCCAAAGATGTACCAAAGGAACACTATTTCATTCCTCATCATTGCGTTCTAAAACCGGATAGTAGTACCACTAAATTACGAGTTGCCTTCGATGCTTCAGCAAAGTCTTCTTCAGAACTCTCCTTAAATGACATACTACACGTCGGACCAACGATTCAAGAAGAACTCTTCTCCATTTTAATTCGTTTTCGTCTCCACAAATATGCATTCTCCGCTGATATCGAAAAAATGTATCGGCAAATCTTAATACATCGTGAGGATCAGAGATATCAGTTGATAATTTGGCGAAACCATAGAAAACAAGAGCTAAAGTATTATCGCCTACAAACGGTAACATATGGGACGTCGGCCGCTCCGTACTTAGCTACAAAATGCCTTCAAACGCTAGCAAGGCAGAACAAGGTGGATCATCCAACGGGATCTCAAGTGCTACTAGATGACTTTTATATGGATGATTGCTTGAGCGGTGCAAACAGTATTGCCGCAACATTAGAAATTCAAGCGCAACTGAGGCACATCTTAGACAACGCAGGGTTTAAGCTGCGCAAGTGGTGCGCTAATGATGCGAAATTGCTCGAGAACATTGCATCTCATGACCAAGAAGTTGATCTTGATCTCCACTCTGCACATTCTCCTTACATAAAGACACTAGGTGTAATGTTAATGGCTACCAAGGGATGATCAATTTTCAGTGCGGGTGAAAATTACTCCCACACAATGTTCAACAAAGCGATCAGTTACTTCAGATCTAGCTCGCATTTTTGATCCTCTGGGAATCCTCGCACCTGTAGTGGTAATTGCCAAAATATTCATCCAGCAGCTTTGGCAATTAAAGCTGTCATGGGATGACGTTTTACCAGAGCAACTACAAAATTAATGGCGGAGCTTTCAAGAAATGTCGGCAGCTCTAAATAAAATTAGAATTGATAGACATGTCTTCAGAAAGGAAATACCAACCTCAGTACAAATCCACACATTTGCAGACGCCTCAGAAAAGGCTTACGGGGCAGCGGTATATCTAAGATCTACATTCAGAAACGGACAGGTTATACTGCTATTGCTGTGTGCGAGATCTAAAGTTGCTCCACTTAAAAAGCAAACTATACCACGCCTAGAACTATGTGCAGCTGTTTTAGGCGCCGAACTTACAACCAGGGTAAGAATTGATCTAAGATTGCAAGACGCCAAGGCCTTCTTATGGTCGGACTCTCAGGTGGTACTATGCTGGATACACTCAACAGCGTCATCCTTTCACACCTTTGTGGCCACTATGATCGCAAAAATTCAACAAAGAACAACACCTACGCAGTGGCGGTATGTCAATACGAAGGAAAATCCCGCAGACGTCCTATCAAGAGGTCTAACGGCGGATAAATTACCAAATTGCGATATATAGTTCTACGGTCCCTTCTTCTTGCACGGCAATGAATCTCACTGGCCTGCGTCATTTTCAAAACCCTCAAGCCATGAAGCCGAATTAGAAAGGAAATCAATCGCAGCAACCTCGTTAATAAGCACGGCGGGAAGAGAAGAACTTATATATGGTATTAATCACAGGAATTCTTATCGCACACTGCAACGCATTGTCGCCTATGTCTTGCGGTTCATCACAACGATCGTACAAACGATACAGCAGTCAGACTTCGCAACAGAAATAAAAGCACTTACTCAACACAAGGCACTAGACAAAACAAATTCAATAAATAATTTATCACCATTTATGGATGAACACAATCTTCTTCGAGTGGGAGGTCGTCTACAAGCAGCTAATCTATCATACAATGCAAAACATCCACTACTCTTACCATATAATGATTCATTGGTAAGGTTACTGCTCCAGGGTCTGCATGAAGACAACAAACATTGCGGAGCCCAGGCACTTCTGGCTATATCCAGACAACAATTCTGGATCATAAAGGGCAAATATATGACGAGAAGTGTTATTCAAAATTGTATTCGATGTAATCGAGCAAAGCCTCACCTATTTAAGCAAATAATGGGAAACCTACCAGCAGAAAGAATATCGCCCGCGCGACCGTTTATTACATCAGGAGTAGATTATTGTGGCCCCTTTTGGGTGCATTATAAAATTCGAGGTAAAAAACCACATAAGATTTATCTCGGAATATTTTGCTGTTTCTCGACTAAAGCTGTTCACCTGGAATTGGTCAGCGATCTAACCACTGAAGCATTTATTGGCGCAATAAAAAGATTTATTAGCAGACGGGGAAGATTTCAAACATTATATTCTGATAATGCAACAAATTTCATTGGAGCCAAGAACATGTTGACCGAGTTAAGTGAGACGATTTTTTCGGATAAGGCGCAAAACAGCATTAAGGGGGCATGTGGCGCCAAGGGAATCGAGTTCAAATTCATTCCTCCTAGGGCACCACATTTCGGAGGCCTTTGGGAAGCGGCGGTGAAATCTTCAAAGCATCTGTTGCTGAGAAGCGTATCAACAGCATCTCTGACATATGAAGAACTGGAAACAGTCATAGTAGAAGTCGAAGCAATTTTGAATTCACGCCCTTTAACTCCTATGTCCAATGATCCTAATGACCTCACAGCATTAACACCTGGTCATTTTGTAATTGGCGAACCCCTGACTGCTCAGGTAGATGTGTGCGCACCTAAACTGAATACAACCCTTAGTACAAGATGGAAATTAGTGTCTGAGCTAAAGCATGAATTTTCGAAACGATGGAACGTGGAATATTTAAATCAATTACAACACAGACAAAAATGGATGAAGCAGATCGCTGATATTAAGGAAGACACTCTAGTAATCATTAAAACTGACAACGTTCCAGTACTCAACTGGCCTCTGGGTAGAGTGACCAAAATATACCGCGGTCCTGATGGAGCAGTACGAGTTGTGGACCTAAAAACTGCGTCTGGTATGCTTCGTCGACCAATCCACAATTTAGCTCCATTAATGAAGGAGGATTCTGGCACAGCTGCAACCCCAGATGAAGGGTCAACTACCTCAGTGGCTCAGAAACATTCACGCGAAAGAGCTGAAATTCCACCGAAGCCTCAGAAGGAGCTCACCGAAGGATCTTCTACCCCGTCGAAAAGAAAACGAATATCTCACACTTCAATGGTGATCAACTGTATAATTGCTCTTTTCTTGCTGCCACTTATATGCGCTGGTTCTATAAGTATAACGAATTTCAACAACGGACTTGGAATATATTTCGATGGAATAGGATTCACTGAGATTTCTCCTACAGCCTGGACGTTAATTGTATATTACGATCTTCTACCACTTCAAAACGAACTAAAGGCCTTTGAAAACGGGACAACTGCATTAGACCACATATGTCGGAAACTAAAGGATAATAAACCTTGCCTCGCCTTAACAGCGCACTTTAGAACATTAAGGAACGAAATGCAAGTTGACAGTGATATCCTACATAGTACTCGCAAAAAAACGAGGAGCATTAGACATTGTTGGAAATGTTGCCCGGCCTCTATTTGGAGTGTTAGATAGTGAATATGCTAAAGAAATGTCCACCACCATCAACAAGGTCCGAAACAATGAAGAATTCCTACTGGAGTTAGTGAAAAATCAAACCTCCATAATAGATTCAACAATAAATATTGTCAAGAGAAAGGAATTGGAATCACAAGCTAATCTGAAACACATTAATGATCAACTTGCTGAACTAATGGATGAAATCGACAATTAAAAAATCTTCCAATGGTATATATCGCTTTCCACACAACTCTCAGCAATGGCCGTAAATCTAAGAAGAGTTCAAACCGCAATCTTGGGTGTAATGACTGCTGTACATCATGAGCGCGTCAGTCCACTACTGCTGACGCCAAAACAACTACAAGAGCAATTAAAGGAAATTAAAAGCCATATATCGCCAGGACTGTTGCTCCCCAACGGCGATAACAACCTTTTACAATTGTACAAAACAATGAACATCAAGGGCACATTGACAGACCAACATGCCATATTCAAAATAATGATTCCATTAGTAGGCTTGGAGTCGTATCATCTATTTAATCTGGTGCCCATTCCCGCAGTTCGCAATGGAACACTCATGAGAATTCACCCTAGCATGGAGATAATGGCAATCAATGCTCATCGGGATAAATATTTTCCAATGACGTGGGAGGAATTAAGGGCTTGCAATCGATTGGATGACGATATGTACATCTGCTCAAATAGACAACTCACCTACGGAATTAACTCACTGGCTCACAGGTGCGAAGTGCTGCTTTTAACCAATAAACCAACAGCAGATTGCAATTATATTCCCACTAATAACAACGATGAATGGCTCCCTACCAGCAAAGCCAATCAATGGATTTTTTCGGTTCATACTAAAACCGAATTAACAGCTGTATGTGGGACTGAGTTACAACAGCTCTCGTTGGTTAACACAGGAATGTTGACATTAAACAGCAATTGCACAATACGAAACGCAATGCTGAGCCTTAAGGGGCATTTCACAATAGCTACAGTAATGCACACGTCCTACACACGTTTTGAGGCCGCGGTTGAAGCAGCATCCCTAATAACCAACAAAACTTCAAACGGCCGCAGCAATAGTAACAAAATTATCGAGGGCACCTCAGATTTTGACGCTGTTTTGGAATCCAACAAGCACGTGAAGAATATACATTTTCCAGAAGCTATTGAAAATAGTACAATCCATCATCATATCATCAGCTACTCTGCATTGGTGCTGAGCCTGCTATTATTGGCTTACACCAGCTATAAAATTTGGCATAAGAAGCCACGATCTACAGGACCACCTAAACCACCCCGCTTGAGACCGAGCGCCGTATATTCAATCAACGTATAGGCTTGAATACTATTCAACGGGCGGGAGGATGTCGCGATTCGCTATTCTAACGGAAGCACTTTTCCTACCTTGAACTGGGTCATCGACTGCGAGCATGGCTCAGTGTCATTAACTGCACTCATGTTACGCTGGCGGTCGATGACAGAATTTAAAAACAATTAATTTACCTTGCGAATTTGCTGACGCGCACTAATGTAGCGTTTTTAATAACTTTAAGTTTTCTTTTTAAGTTAATAATTGTTTCGCAATATTTCTTTGTCAATTAGGCAATATTTCTTATACGTATTTTTATTGTTATTTATGCTTAGGTTAAGTGTTTTTATCAATAGCAATGGATAATGGTTGAAATAGAAAATAGTTGGGATAACTTTAAATACGAAAGATTGAAAAACACTCGGGAAATTATAAGAGTAAAAATATTGAAAAAAAGGGGAAATGATTTTTACATAAGGAAAAATTTTCTACCCTGAATGGGTTAATAAATATTAAGTTTATAAAAAGATGTTAATAGGCAAATAAGCACACATCTTAAGTATGCATGTACATAAATATATTCACATTTACTGCAACATAAACAGTAAGGAATAAAATGCTTTACAGACTTTAAGACATAATATACAATATAATAAATACAATCAAACGAAATACATTATAACATTGTATATAGCAGATGAAACCAAGCTCAGGGGATGCCCCTATCTATGCAAAGCATTTGTTGGTTCCGAAGAGATGACAGATTATTGGCAAGGGGGAAAGTAGAAGTCGCGAGTAGAATGGAGAGCAGAAGTCGCGGAAAACTGTTCTTATTAGAACATAAAGAAAATCAGATCGTTAGCGCTAAGTTGACATCGAAACGAGAAGTTTTTAATGTTCCATTTTATAATTTGCGGAAAGTGCAATTAAACCTTTGGTCTAGTACAAAGCCTTGTTGTAAAATAAGTGGAAGTGTCGTGGGGAAAAGGCCAGAATTCCAGTTCAGCTGAACAGTCGCTGCGTCGAGAAACTGGAGTTATTTTACCAGAAGTGGAAGGCCCTACAAAAGTGTTGTAAACGACGATAGCAGTTACAAGACCAACAGGAACAGGAGTTTCTTGATCAATTAGATTATCTTTTCGATATCGCACATGCTATTGCTTTAGAAATGATCACGATCGAGGAAGATAAGCAATTTCTTTTGAACCAAAGGAAAAAGGACGACCAGGATCAATGATTGGAGGAGATCGCAATCTTTACGAAAAACAACAGAGACACGCGCTTCGTCAAGAAAAAGAAGAATTACGTCGAGTTCGAGTGCGAGCAAATATGTGTTAAAAAATGAACACAAGTGTATAAATAAGCAACTACGTATAGCTACATAAATGATAATAAGTACATTAAGAATAAAGTCCACAAATAAAAGATAAGAAAGGATAAATTGTAACTAGGAGATAATAGCAGATTTATTGCATTTCAAGATAAGAAATAGAAAACTGTTTCCTACGCTAGTGTATGGATTGTTCACTATAAAAGGCAGAATGATAGAAAATAAAGATCAGTTTCGAAACGAAATTCAAGGAGTGTATGCTTATTTCAACAATATGCAAGGTACGTTTTCCAGAAATTATTCGTTTTAAAATAAAATTCTCGATATCTACTTCTCTCTATTCATATTATTTACATTATTAGAATCAGAAGAAACGATCAATTTTACATCCGACAATGATGAAGAAAATCAGCAATTTAATCAGAATTCTGTGCTGGAGTTCAATGCGTGAGATTACGATGTACTATAATGGAATCTGGTCCGAGCGAACCTAAACGAAACGCGGTTTAAAACAGATTATTACGCTAAAGCTTGTAGCAACGCTCCACAAATGTAAAGTTAGTGATCTTGATGCTGCCCGCATAATTGCATCAACTGTTCAAGCACGTGGTCACGATATTAACGAATTGATAATAAATCGAACATCGATTCGTTATTATCGAACACGTTTGCGCGCGGAACATAATGAAAGGCTGCGTGCAGCATTTCCTCGCCAACAGATTGATGCAGTTACTGTTCATTGTGACGAAAATCGTTCGCACAGGTGAGTTTGTGTTAATATAAAATTTTAAAAGTGTTAAATAAAGAAAGGAATAGAAATTATTTGTAGCGTAGTTAGTGAGAAGAAATAAAAATTAATTCTAACACACATAAATAATCCTGGGCAAGACTCATTTACCCGTAATCCTGTGGCTGAGTCTGGCTATAGGGGGATTATTATGATAATTTGTTGTGCAAATTTAAAAATTGTTGAAAAATTGTAAGACAAATAATTTCTGATAACAATAGACTTAGCAGTTTTGAGAATGCAACAAGAAAAAATTTAAAGAGAATACGTGAAGTGTATCTATAATTAAAACGTGACGCGGAACTCAAGAGTGGCGGTGGCGCTTACGCTTGCTGGAGGTCGGATTTCAGCGCAAAACATTGCTGAGGTTTTGATTGTTTTTGCTCATTTGCTCGTCAGACCCAAAGTGTTGGCAAAATTGCAAGCGTTGTCTTTTTGTTTTTGGTGTCTTTTGTTACTTTATGGATATTTCGCTCGATTTGGAGGGATTTAGGAAGGGATTATAAAGATTTGGTGGGGCAGTTTGACAGGGTTATTGAAAAAATTTGGGATAATCTTTCGTCCACTGTTAACAATAAAGAGAATTTGGTTTTAATAAAGGAAAAAATTAAAGATCTAGGTAATCTCTCCAAGGTAGAGAAGGCGGATGCAATTTTAGAGGAATTGCTCAATTTTGTATCAAATAAAAATAAAAGTGCGCTAAAGGAATTAGAAAGGTGGAAAGCTGAATTTCACGCCTTAAAGAACAGATACGACAACTACTTGACGGACAGAGAATTAGAGGCAATTTTAGTAAAGGAAGTAGAAGAGGAAAATATCAGATTGAGAAAGTTAATTGAGAAAAAAAGAGTTTCGGGAAATTTGCTCTCAACAGTTTTAAACCAAAAAAGCAGGGAAAGTTTTGAATCTTTAGAAGAGGCTCATAGGAGAATAGAGGAGTTAAAAGAAGAAAATAGACTCCTGCGACAGGAAGAATTGTTAGCAGACCCTGCCACACAAAGATCCGACTGGCCGTCCTTCACTACCTGCAACAGGTTTAAAAAGCATCAGGAGTAACACAGGGTTAAAAATGAGTATAGAAGCAATTGCAAATTAGTACCTTTTTTCTCAGGTACCCGTTCACCAGATTTGAGAAATGAAGTGTATAAATTTATTGAGGGATGTGAACTTGCGAGAAGAGGTATATCGGATTCCGAAATAGGTGACTTCTTGGCGTGCGTAAAACAAAGATTTCATGGGAACGCATACGGGTTAATTAGAGGAAAGAAAATAGCAAGCGTAGAAGAGCTATACAGTACCTTAAAGCTGTCCTATCTGAAGTGTAGATCTTTAGATACAATAATATCGGAAATACAGACAGTGTCCCAACTCCCAGGGGAAGAAATAGTGGGAACCCGAAAAGAAAAGTAACTCGAGGCCACACATCATGGGAGTGACGAGTCATACATCGAAAACGATTGTTGAACCGTCCTCCTCTGATCGTTGCGAGAAAGTCGATCACGGGCGGGTCGATAGTGCAGACGGGAGCATTGAAAGTGTTAAATCAGTCCCAGAAGAAGTTTACAGTTGTGAGGAGGTAAGCGAAATTGGAGTTAAGCAAGCAGTTAATAACAAACAAACAGTAAAGCCGACGGCCGTTGAGTCAGTGGAGACGTTTGGAATTTTGACTTCATGCTTAAGTGCAAGCATTGCACAAATTTTCGTTTTAATTATATTGTCTCTGGGTATAATAAAAGAAGTAGTAAAACAAACAAAAATTAAAGTTGTTAATTATGCTGAGCAATTTTTAAACAGCAAGAATACAAACTTGAAATCATGGCAAAGGAACGCAACAAAAATGTTAGAACATTTTTTCTCAAGGGTAGAAAATGGTATAAGTATAAAACGGAATACAACGGAAAGAAGGGGGCAAATTAATTCAGGATTAAACTGGCAGAAGGGTCGCCCAGACACTATAGATGACGTGTTCATTGAAATATCTTATGAAGGTGCAAAAAATGGAAAACTCATCCTATTAATAGATACTGGAGCAGACACGAGCCTGGTAAAGGAGAACGCGTTGAGGGGATCATTGCCGGTAAATATGAAAGACGTAAGAACCCTTAATGGAGCTTTTGGTGGATGTGTAACAACGAAGGGTTCGATACTGATCACACCTAACGATATGAATCACCTTTGTTTAAAGCTACAAGTGGTGCCACTTGGACAGGGAGTGTCAGCAGATGGCATAATTGGTAGGGACAATTTGTGGAATCGGTCAATTATAAACTCAATTAAAAAACGAGTAACGTTTATGAATGCGAATAAGAAACATATTAAGACGCTGGTTATGCGTTCAATGGGAGAAATAGATCGAGTTTTACATATTGAAGATTCAAGAGTAATGGCGAGAACTATTAGAGTAGTTCCAGTTAGGGTTAAAACCAATATTCCGGAAATAGTAGTTCACAAACAGGAAATTGTTCCAGGAGTGTATATGGGGGAAACTTTAGCAAAAGTAAAGAGGTGCGTAATTTACGTTCCGGTACTAAATTCAACGGAAAAGGATATAGAGATAGACAGTAATTTTAGGCCAGGGTTTTCTAATTTCAATGAGTTTGAAACACCCCGTTCTAGTATGATAAATAGAGTGGGAGAGATGAAAGGTATAAATGTGGAGAAAAGGTTAGAGACCTTGAGGAAAGAAATAATACTAGACCCCACCCTGAATCCGGAGGAAATGGAATCTATGGAAAGAATAATTTCCACGTTTCATGATGTATTTCTGCTAGAAGGTGACAGTTTAACGTGCACAGCGGTGTTGAAACATACAATTCCAACGGGGGCTGAACAGGCTCCGATAAATCAGAGGCAGTATAGACTCCCACAGGCTCATAGGGAGGAAGTGAACAGACAGGTAGCTAAGCTTTTACATGACGGAATAGTGAGACCAAGTACTTCTCCGTGGAACTCTCCATTGTTGATAGTTCCCAAGAAAGCTGCTGAAGACGGAGAAAAGAAGTGGAGACTAGTAGTGGACTACAGGAAACTAAACGAAGTCACAATCAGACAAGTTTTTCCAATTCCTAGAATTGATGAGATTCTAGATCAGTTAGGTAATAGTAGATATTTCACGACCTTAGATATAGCTAGTGGGTATCATCAGGTGTTAGTAGATAAGAGTGATAGAGGAAAAACTGCGTTTAGTACAGGATTGGGACATTTTGAGTTTAAGAGAATGCCGTTTGGGTTAACGGGCGCGCCTGCTACCTTTCAGAGGATCATGAATCACATCCTCACAGGTCTCCAAGGAATAGATTGTTTTGTATATTTAGATGATATTGTAGTTAATGTAGTAATTTAGAGCAGCACGAGGTTAGATTAGCGAAAGTGTTAGAAGCCTTAAGAATCAATAATCTTAAGTTAAATATTAGGAAATGCCAGTTTTTGCGGCGCGAAGTCGTGTATTTAGGTCATAAGTGCTCGGAAAATGGTGCACTTCCAGACCCACAGAAGGTAGAATGTGTCAAGAATATTTTGCCACCTAGGAATAAGAATTTTGCCAACTAAGAATTTTAGAGCATATCTTTTGGGGAGGCCGTTCAAAGTATTTACAGACCACCAGCCCTTAAAGGGTATAGCGAATTTAAGGGATCAGACCTCTCGTCTAGCCAGGTTTAGACATAAACTATCGGAGTACGATTTCGAAATTATATATAAACCTGGGAAGAAAAATTTAAATGCGGACGCTCTGAGTAGAATACCCCAAAATAGCAGCGAGGTGGCGGCAGTCCAAACGCGCTCTAAGGCAAAAGAACAAAAGAACCAAGAAAACGACAGGCCGCAGGAAATCTCCGCATCAGTGGAACCGGATAGTCCAAAGGCGGAACAGGGTGATAGCACAATTCATCTGGAAGACCCAAAGGAAATTAAGACAATAATAAAGGATTTCTATGATAAACCATTAGGAGGTCATCAAGGAGCGGTAAAAACCTATTTACGCATTAGGCAAGAATACAGGTGGCCAGGCATGCAAAAGCAGATAAAAGAATACGTTAGAGCATGTCCCAAATGTCAAGTGAACAAAAGTTCAAAATTAACGAAAATGCCCCTAGTATTAACAGACACGCCAGTGCGGCCCTTCGATAAGGTTTATATGGACATCGTAGGTATTTTACCGGAGACTGTATCTGGTAATAAATACATCCTCACATTCCAAGACGATTTTTCAAAATTTATGGCTTGCACAGCTATTCCCGACGCAGAGGCGAGTACCGTAGCCAGAGCCTTCTACGACGAAGTGGTAACGCGAAACGGAATTCCACGAATTCTAGTAACAGATAACGGTACCAACTTCACTTCAAAATTATTCAATGACACATGTAAGTTGTTAGGAATTAAAAAATTACACACAACACCGTACCACCCACAGTCCAATGGTTCCTTGGAACGAAGCCATAGACCGTTGGCAGAATATTTGCGTAGTATTGCGAAAGAGGACGGATCCAATTGGGACCAGTGGTTATCAGCGGCAATGCACGTGCATAATCACACTCCGCATACAACCACCAAACAAACCCCTTTTCGCACACTCTATGGATTCGACGCGCAGATGCCAACAAATTTGAAGAAAAAATGTGGCCCACTCTATAACGCCAACGATCCCATCAAGGTCCAGAAATTCCAAATACAAAGGGCCCATGAGATGGTTAGGCAAAATCAGGAACGTGCAAAAGAAGCGGCCAAAAGGCAGTACGATGACAGGCTGAACCCAGTAGTTTTTAAAGCTGGAGATATGGTAATGCTAAAAAATCAAACAAAGAAAAATAAATTTTCACCAATATGGTTAGGCCCATATGAGGTGATAGGCATTAGAAGCCCAGTCACGACGGTAATAAAAATTAAGAACAGGGATAGGCCATTCCATAACAATTTGATTAAACATTACAACAATTCGAGTAAAATAGGAACATAGAATAGAATAGGAAAAGAAAAAAAGAATTCAGATTTTAGTAAATAGGGAAAAATAACGAACGTAAATAATATATATTGTTCACGCGAAAAACCCACCGTCTCCCGTCGCTTTTCCCTTGGCGACAAACCCCACACAAATCAATCAGCAACCCCGCTGAACACGGCTCGAGCGGACCCCATTCCGTCTCGTTCCGTTCTCTTTTTCTTCTCGTTCACAGGTAGATGGCGGTGGTTCCGGGAGGAACCAGGCTTCATTCTCTTTTCGAGTGTCGGCGACTAAGTACACGCGAGTGCAAGAACCCATCAGCTTCAACAACTTTAACCCATCAGTGAACAACTTTAACCCCATCACCCCCCATCTCCATCGAGTACCCGAGTGGAAGTTTTTTGGAACGCCACAATACCAATCCAGACGACACAAAGACAAGAAACGCGCAGCCGCCAAGCAACGAAGCCAGACAAGTGAGTAGTTTTATTATCTTTATTCCCCCCCCATCTTGGATCTTCGAGCCATCCCACGCGCTCGGAGATCGACAGAAACATTTGGTCCTTCGAGCCTGATCCCCACGAGCTCGGAGACCACCCCCAATTTCTTGACTCTTCGAGCCATCCCACGCGCTCGAGGAGAACACAGAAACATTTGGTCCATTCGAACCGGATTTTACGCCGACAAAACCCCCAATCCCCCCTATTACAATTATATTATATAAAATTACTATATTAAAATTATATTACCAATAAAATCCCTGTGTTTCGGTTCGGCGTCGCGCAGCATCATTTGGAAGACCACGCGGTTCTTCTCCCCCCTGAAAGTGCCCGTGTGACCAATTGTGTTCCCCAGAATAATTCGTGTTATATTAAATTGTATGTGCAGCCATCCCATGCTGTACATGCATCGATCATAAGATTAAAAAGAAAATTTAAATATTAAAAATTTGATATTCTCCCATCAATTTGCACCGGTTAACTTCTCGTAACGGTATCGAGAGTTACCGTTGCCCCCGTTCAACTGCACAAAAGTTTTAGCTCCAGCGCGGAATTCTCAACGCACTAAAAACCACCACCTTTTCACAGGCGCAAGCACTACTCTCTCGTTTTGCGGAGTTGCTTTGTGCTTTATCCGCAGCAAGCGTCGGTGACATCGTGCGGGCAGCGCACAAGCAGCGGCTACCCGGTTGGACACGGCGTTTGCAGAAGTAGTTGAAGTAGTTAATTTTAAACTACTTCGACTAGTTTTGAATTAAATTACTTTCTCATAGTAATATACAATTAACCCCGAAAATTGTTACCCCCAAAATAAAATAAAATAAACAAGCATTATATTATGCTTAATTAGTGGTTTTTCTCATTTTTATTTTTTATGTGTGCCACTCTTTTAACACGAGTGTTTTGAGTTTTCGTTCGGCATACCCCCCCCACGGTGTTAAATCATCACAAATCATTTAATAATAAATTATTATTATTAATAACCCCCCCCCAAAATAAATAAACAATAAAACTTTTTGTATACAAATACAATTTCTCGCACGAGTGATTCGGTTACCATGGATCCCCTTACGAAATTCATCAGCGTGACTGAAACACTGGAGGAGTTCGAGAAGGAATTCAACGACATCCCGGAACGTGAACATTCGGCACCCACCTTGGACACCCATCGTGAGGAACTGAAGGCGGTCTGGTCCGATTTGAAACGAGCATACAACGCATGCTTGGAATCCACCATCATGGCAGCGAATCCATTAGCAATCGACGATCCCAAATCCGCGGAGGTCACTGTCGTGAAAAGCCAATATCGACGCAGTTACCAAATCTATGTACGTTTCTCCGCCAAGATCAGCGAGCTGCAGCATCTCGCTGCCCCCCTACCCTCCCCAACTTCGCCATCCTCGTTATCCCATGCCTCTGCACTGGAGGCAACAGTCCACTCGAATCTCTCCGGCCATAATATTAGCTTACCTCCATGTGACACCGCGATTTTTAACGGCGATTACGAATCATGGCCAACTTTTCGCGATATGTTTTCAGCTCTCTACATCCGCAACAATCGGTTATCCCCCATCGAAAAGTTGTTTCACCTCAACCAAAAGACACGAGGTGAAGCAAAAGAAATAGTTCAAAAATCCCCCCTCACCGACGCCGGTTTTGAGCAAGCTTGGCGGAACCTCACCGATCGCTTCGAGAATAAGCGAATTCTTGTTAACGTTCAACTCCGAACGTTATTCAATTTAACCCCAATTACCAAAGAATCGGGAGTGGCTATTAAACGTCTCCAACGAGAGATTAATAACTGCCTCTCAGCTCTCACTTTGCATGATGTCGATGTGAACAGCTGGGACGCAGTTATTGTGCATCTCTGCTCAACTCGCCTCCCCGAACACACCCTCTCGTTATGGGAACAATCTATCACTCTCAAACGCGAAATCCCAAGATGGCGCGAAATGGACGCCTTTCTCACCTCCCATTTCCAAACTTTGGAAACTGTTGACGATATCCGGAAGTCCGTCAACCCCCCTAAAAAAGCGTCGCCTACCTCTACGCGCGCTCCCCCCAACCCAAAGCCTGTGAATACGTTCCAGGCTAATATGGTTTCGGCCAGCTGCAGATTATGCACTGATCAACCGCACACGCTCCGCAGATGCCCGCGGTTTCTGGCAATGAATGTGGACTCTCGTTGGGCGACAGTTCAACGAATTCATTTTTGTTCCAACTGCTTGGCGCACTCACATCACGTAAAAGAGTGTAAAAGTGCGTTCACGTGTATGTCGTGCAATCAGCGACATCACACACTATTACATCGCGAGGAGGCCTCGGCCCCCCAACCGAGCTCTCATTCGGACTCTCCCCATAATACCTCGCTTCGTAAAAACCCCCCTCATCGCGGTTCAAATGCTCATACGCATAATCGCTCGTCGAACCTTCCGTCGCACTCTCGAGCGACCCCCTCTACCTCTACCCCTAATATACAGTCCACTGAAGCCCCCTCAACATCCAACGTATTGACGTGCTTCACCTCGCGACCGAAGCAGGTGTTGCTCGCCACTGCGATGATTCATATTTACCATCGCGGTGAGCCATACACAGCGCGTGCGCTCATTGACCCCGGCTCTAAAGCCACCTTCTTAACCGAACGTATCCAGAAGCGATTGAAACTCCCAGTGAAGGCCATCCAGGCCCAAGTGGCGAGTGTCAATCAAACGATTACCGCTCAGGTTTCGAAATTTTGTAATTTCCAGATTGGCTCACCTCGAGCTCCTGGGACTCACCTTCAAGCTTGCGCGCTTGTGCTCCCCAAGTTAACCGGCAATCTCCCGGTTTGCTCTCTCGATACTTCACGCTGTGAATCTCTTCGCGCGCTACCCTTAGCCGATGAGAACTTCTACCGCAGTGATCAGATTGATATGCTTATTGGAGCCGACATCTACCCCCTCATCTTGCGCGATGGAATTAAACGCAACATCGTTGATTCTCTGGTCGCTCAAGAGACCATCTTCGGGTGGATTCTCACAGGTCCACTTAAGCAGGATTTACCCGCTCCCTCGATTACCACACGAGTCTCTTTCTTCACCGAAGTCTCCATGGATCACCAACTATCGCGATTCTGGGAGCTTGAAGAAGTCCAAACTAGACGGATACCCACCCCGGGTGAACAACGCTGCGAGGACTTATATTCAAATACCACTCAGAGGCGCCCCGATGGCCGATATATGGTTTCACTGCCCTTCAAGGAAGGTTTTCCTTCTTCAATAAAGATCGGGAAATCCAGAGAGATTGCTCTCAAACAGTTTCTCCGAAACGAAACGAGATTGTTGAAGACCCCCAGTTTTAAAGAAACATATGACTCCGTGATTCGAGAGTACTCGGATCTGCATCATATGACACAGATCCACCCCTCCCAGAACCCTTCCGGTTCCGACAACTACTACCTACCCCATCATGCTGTTCTCAAACCCGACAGCAGCACAACCAAGGTGCGTGTTGTGTTCAACGCCTCCTGCCCCTCCTCCAACGGTCTCAGCCTGAACGATGTCCTCTATCCTGGGCCGGCCCTGCAATCGGATTTGATATTTCTCATTATCCAATGGCGACTTTATAAATACGTTTTCAATGGCGACATTGAAAAAATGTATCGCCAAATCCGCATCAATCCCCAGCATTCGCGCTACCAGCGAATCCTCTTCCGAAACTCTTCACACGACGATGTGCAAGATTTCGAACTCCAAACGGTTACGTTTGGCGTCAATTGTGCTCCCTATCTGGCCATACGTACTCTACATCAATTGGCAAAGGATGTCGAGAAAAAATACCCCCTTGCTGCTCCGATTCTTAAGAACTCCATGTACGTGGATGACGCGTTATGTGGCGCTCATGACATTGATGTCGCGCTTCGCACCCGACATCAACTGTCTGCCGCTCTTCACTCTGCCGGCTTCACGCTACGAAAATGGACAGCAAATCACCCCGCTCTTCTAATTGGGATCCCACCACAAGATCTCTTAAACAAAGACTTTCTTGAATTAGAAGATGGTAGCAATACCAAAACTCTCGGCCTCCGTTGGAATGCCAAAACTGATCATTTCAACATAGAGTCAAAACCCTTTGACATCTCCCCCACGTATACTAAGCGCGAGGTGTTATCTCGGATTGCAAAACTGTTTGACCCGGCAGGATGGCTTGCTCCAATCATTGTCATTGCAAAAACCATCATGCAACAACTCTGGCTGGACGGCATCGGATGGGACGACCCACTCACTCCCATCACTTTACAACGTTGGCTTCAATTCGTCCAATGTTACCCCCATATCAATCTCCTCAAAATACCCCGATGGATTCACTTCACCCCAGGCAGCACCGTGGAAATTCATGCTTTTTGCGATGCTTCCGAGAAAGCATACGCTGGCGTGATCTACGTGCTCACTCGTAACTCAGGCAGCACTTCGACTTCCTTGCTCTTTGCCAAAACGAAGGTCGCCCCAATCAAAACCATATCGATCCCTCGATTGGAACTCTGCGGAGCTGCTCTCCTTGTCGATATGATTGACGCAATCGTTCCCCATCTCGACTTTCCACAGTATGACCTTCACTGTTGGACCGACTCGACTATAGTGCTGGCGTGGTTGAAACGACCACCCTGCACATGGACGACGTTCGTCGCCAACCGTGTCGCGAAAATTGTCGAGGTGGCGGACCACACTCACTGGTACCACGTCGACTCGGAGAGCAATCCAGCGGATCTTGCCAGCAGAGGCATGTATCCGCTGGATTTGCTTCACACCCCGCTCTGGTGGCAAGGACCTGCATGGCTGCGGCAAGCGAGGACGCAGTGGCCTCACTACACTGCCCCCCACGAGTTCGAAACTGAGTTGGAGGCTAAGCCCATCAAAACCAATTTCAGCTATTACCACCAATATGAGGACCCCTTGGAAAGATTCTCCTCTTTCCCGCGAGCGCTTCGCGTATTGGCGTATGCTTTTCGGTTCCTGCAGCATACGCACCCCCATTACCGCCCTCATTTTCGGCGCGAAACTACTCTCATCGACTCCGATGAGATTCAAGCCGTTCAGACGCGGCTCATCAGTGTCGCGCAAAAAGTTCATTTCAACGACGAATATCATTGTCTTGAAATGCAACAAACTCTTAAGCGCAAGAGTTCGATTCTCTCGCTTAACCCATTTCTCTCACACGATGGACTCCTCCGCGTGAGCGGACGGTTAATCTCTTGTCCATCTCTCTCGTACGATGAACGCCACCCTACTTTGCTCCCCTACAATTGCGTCTTCACCCGCCTTTTGGTTCGGTTTATCCACAACATCAGTTTACACGGTGGAAACCAGCTGATGCTACGCTTGCTCCGCACGCGGTACTGGATACCCAAGGCTCAAAACATGATTAAAGCCACAATTCATAACTGCAAGCCTTGCTTGCTCCAAAAGAAGCAAGTACGCACCCAACTTATGGCCGCTCTACCCCCTGAGCGCACCACACTCTCTCGCCCCTTTGCTGCCACCGGTTTGGACTTCGCTGGACCGTTCGACATCAAGAACTACACTGGAAGAGCCTGCCTCATCACCAAAGGCTACGTTTGCGTCTTCGTGTGCTTTGCGACGAAGGCCATACACCTCGAAGCTGCCAGCGATTTGTCAACCCCGACATTTCTCGCTGCCTTTGGACGATTCAGCGCTCGCCGAGGATGTCCCTCTGATGTGTACTCCGACAACGGACGAAATTTCGTCGGAGCAGCGAAGACCCTTCGACGAGAATGGGAGTCAGTGATTCAACACACTCAGGACGCTATTGTCTCCCAATACGCTCATCAACGCCTGCGATGGCATTTCATTCCCGCTGCCGCTCCGCACATGGGCGGACTCTGGGAAGCTGGAGTAAAAAGCTTCAAACTCCACTTCCGCAGATTCGCTGGCGATCTCCGCTTCACATTTGAAGAGTTTTCCACCATACTCTCCAAAATCGAAGCTTGCTTGAACTCCAGACCCCTTAATAGCATGTCAGAAGATCCTTCGGACCTGCAACCCCTAACCCCAGGACATTTTCTAGTCGGCGGCCCGCTCTTGGCTCCGGCAGAACCCGAAATATTACAATCTCCACCCAGAATTGTGAATCGATGGCAGAAGGTCAGAGCTGTCTATCAGCAATTTTGCTCCCGGTGGAAAAACGAATATCTCACCGAACTCCACAAACGCAGCAAATGGAAGTTCCCCCAAACTAATTTAAAAATTACCGACCTGGTTGTCTTACGAGATGACAACCTCCCCCCAACAAAATGGAGACTCGGTCGTATAGTTCATGTTTATCCCGGTTCTGACGATAGAACACGCGTCGCGGACGTCCGAACCGAACAAGGAACCATAACACGACCCATTAGCAAAATGGTACTGCTCCCCTCTGATGTTTCGCCAGCTGCGAGCTCGTCGCATACCCGCGACTCCCCCTAAACAACTTTTACTCATATCTTATCTTTTCAGCCAGCGTCTGCACGTAAGGTGGGGACGTATGCGTTGCCGCCCCGTGCAGCGCACTTTAGTTCCGCGGATGCAGCCCAATCTGCTGGTCACTCCACCCCCGCGGAGTCCCTGACCAACCTGATGGTTAATCCCTAAAACCATCAGGTATCCGCGGCTAAAGTGAGGAACCCCTCTTCGTGCGTCTCTAACCTGTGCAAAGTTGCAGTACTGCAAGGCGGGCGGGATGTTCACGCGAAAAACCCACCGTCTCCCGTCGCTTTTCCCTTGGCGACAAACCCCACACAAATCAATCAGCAACCCCGCTGAACACGGCTCGAGCGGACCCCATTCCGTCTCGTTCCGTTCTCTTTTTCTTCTCGTTCACAGGTAGATGGCGGTGGTTCCGGGAGGAACCAGGCTTCATTCTCTTTTCGAGTGTCGGCGACTAAGTACACGCGAGTGCAAGAACCCATCAGCTTCAACAACTTTAACCCATCAGTGAACAACTTTAACCCCATCACCCCCCATCTCCATCGAGTACCCGAGTGGAAGTTTTTTGGAACGCCACAATACCAATCCAGACGACACAAAGACAAGAAACGCGCAGCCGCCAAGCAACAAAGCCAGACAAGTGAGTAGTTTTATTATCTTTATTCCCCCCCATCTTGGATCTTCGAGCCATCCCACGCGCTCGGAGATCGACAGAAACATTTGGTCCTTCGAGCCTGATCCCCACGAGCTCGGAGACCACCCCCAATTTCTTGACTCTTCGAGCCATCCCACGCGCTCGAGGAGAACACAGAAACATATATATATATTTGTATATTTCAAGGCAGTCGTAGGTGGTGCAAGGGGAAATTCCATGTTTACAAGGACGACGGAAAAGAGAGGGCTGGATCCCATTAACTGCGACGCCGAAAATTGATTAGTAAGTACGGCCGAAGTTGCTAATCCATATAAAACCGTTTTGGAAGTATATTTTTAAGGGGAATTTTCTATAGCTAACCGGACACTTACTAATTTTTCTTACTAACAAAATGTATTAATTAATTATAGAATTTGTTTAAACCATATATTTAGGCAATATATTATTTATGTTGATTATTTTGCTTTTTATGTTGTTTTATTGCTTTATTATGTTGTTTACATTGTTTCCAAGTGCATGCATATGGTTGAAACAATATAAACTTAATTTTAATTCAATTCTTGCTTGGACCTAATTCTATTTATCAGAAGTCCAAGTTGAATAATTTTGTGAGAAATAATTCGTAGACGGCTTTGTCACATGGTGTCAGGGCGCCATGACATTATGTGGCATCGTGAATTGGTTTACCGTTACTTGTATATAGATATGTTGTATGCGCACGGAAGCGTCTAATAAGGAGGAAGCAACTAGAAGAGTATTTAAAATTTGCTTCAACTTGACTAAGTACTAAATTAAAATTAAACTAAATTATAATAATTAAGTAATTACAAAGAAGTCCGAATGAATAAGAGCAATAAATATTGGTTGAAATAGAAAACTGTCAATGCGAAGGATTGAAAAATACTCGGTAAATTATAAGAATAAAAATATTGGAAAAAAAGGGGGAATAATTTTTACATAAGGAATAAAAGTAATACCCTGAATGGGTTAATAAATATTAAAGTTCATAAAAAGATGTTAATAGGCAAATAAGCACACATCTTAGGTATACATGTAAATAAGTATGTTCACACTTACTGCAACACAAACAGTGAGGAATAAAATGCTTTACGGACTTTAAGACTTAATATATTAAATACAATCAAACGAAATAGAATATAAGATTTGACTAAATGAAAGTAGAACACAGATTGAAAGGTGTAAGGACATAATTATGATACTCTGCAATACGAGAAGTGTCAGAAATTTCACCTAAAATTTGATGGTTTCACTGGATAAATGTATTGATTGATTTTAGTCATAACAATGATTCACATTGATTTTATTCATAAGTATCTCTATACTTGCATTTATGGAGCGTAAATATTAAGGAGCAAACCTAGGGTAGTCAAAATATTATAAGTTATAGTATAAGTATTAGAGAAAAAGTAGGATAAGCCAGCACCTATGGAAGCTTCAGTTTGATCGTGGATTTCAAGATACGAACGGTACATCGAAGTTGTTTCTCCGAACCATCACCACAATACGAGCGGTACATCCGAGTTGCTTCTCCAAATCATCACGTTGTACGGCACCATCACAGAAGTGAGAGACAGCATTGTTCGACAAAGACGGCCATGGCGATGTTTTCTCGCTTACACTAGTCAACAGGGTGGACGTGCTAAAACATTTTTCTTTTGGGCACTCCCCGCAAATTAACATCTTACTATAGTCGCAAATTAGAGCTAACGTCCCGAAGTAAGACAAGGAAATCGTGAAGCCACATTCAGAGCTTCTTCGATCAATTAGCGTCAAGTAAGGTGGGAGGTCCACCAGACAGTCAACAACGTAGCACACAACTCCAGCAGTCCAAGAAAACGAGAAAGAAACACCGAAGGCCACATCACTCCGTTCAAGGTAGATCAGTACTACGAAGAGCATGTCCAATCGGTGCAGTCACATAGTTACACACCGTTTCTTCAAATGTGGGTGCCCTGCAACGCGTGATATCACCCTAAGACGAGACGTCCATTCGTAGCAGCAGAAGCATAATTCGGTAGAACCATCATCATCTTATTCTCCAGTCAGCATATCCGAGGAGCGCCAGACAAGAAGCGGTTATGGTATTTACTTAAGCAATTTGTAATAGCGTTAAGAATAATATCAAACAGTTAATACCACCCAGTAAAAGCATTGTAATAAAATGAAAAATTAACATCGCTTCACGATATTAATTTTTCCTTTCCCTGGGGGTGGAGGGATGTTGTGAGTCGCTACTTCCGCGGAACATATTTTCACTCGACCATAATGGTGTCGCACTAAGCGTTTAATTCCGCATTGTAACTTGCCAAGGTCAATTCATCGAGCGCGCGCTAGCCGCTGGTGAAGCGCTATTGCACTTGTTGACCGTGGAACTAGTGACCCACTTTCTTGAGCTCAGGTGTTGACGCAGGTCTTTTCCGCTACAGTCAGCGTATTATTGTTATTTCCGTGTTTAAGTTTCCGCATGCATGAATATAAATAAGACTGGTATGAGTTAGTTGAGAGAGTTGAGTTGCGTAAGTCAATTAGTGAGTAGTGATTAGTGAAGCAGGGCTTGCAAAACGTGTGCGAGCTGCATAGAATAAAGTGTCTAAAACGGAATTAAAGTGTTTTTATTCGGACGGACTGTGGACTTGGGAGGAGCCCACAGCGAGGACTTCCAGGAGAACCACAACATATGTAATCAGAGAGGAAATAGTAACGACCCCATGAATAGTGGTAGACATCAGCCACAATCTAATGAGGGTAGATGGAATACGAATAATAAGGGAAACAGAAGCAGGGGAGATGATATCAAGTGTTTCCGTTGTGAAAAAACAGGACACATAGCAATAAATTGTCGCGTCAAGAGATATCAAGGAACAACGCAGGGAAACTATCGAGGGCCCAGCCAAGGCCATTAAGCTGGGAACACGAAAAGATAAGTAACTCGAGGCCACACATCATGGGGGTGACGAGTCATACATCGCAAACGATTGGGCGGGAGTGTTGAAAGTGTTGAATCATTCCAGGAAGAAGTTGACGGTTGTGAGGAGGTAAGCGAAATTGGAGTTAAGCGAGCAGTTGATATCAGTACAAACAGTAAAGCCGACGGCCGATGAGTCAGTGGATACCTGAGGAGTTTTGACTAAAGAAAAGAAAATAAAGGTTTTTAATTGTACTGAGCATCTTTTAAATAGTTATAAGACTAACTTGATTTCATGGCAAAAAGACGAAACAAAGATGTTATAAAATTGTTTTTCAAGAATGGAAAGTGGGATAAGTAAAGGCGATAATATAAAACGGAATACAACGGAAAGAAGAGAGCAAATTAATTCAGGATTGAGCTGGCAGAAGGATCGCCCAGACACTATAGATGACGTGTTCATTGAAGTATCATGTGAAGGTGCAAAAAGTGGAAAACTCATCCTATTAGTGGATACTGGAGCTGACACGAGGCTGGGAAAGGAGAGCGCGTTGAGTGGATCATTGACGATAAACACTAACGACTCAGGATTGGGACATTTTGAGTTTAAGATAATGCCGTTGGGTTAACTGGCGCGCCTGCTACCTTTCAGAGGAGCATGAATCACATCCTCACAGGTCTCCAAGGGATAGATTGTTTTGTATATTTAGATGATATTGTAGTTTATGGTAGTAATTTAGAGCAGCATGAAGTTAGATAAGCGAAAGTGAAGCCTGAATTATTAATCTCAAATTAAATATTAGGAAATGCCAGTTTTTGCGGCGCGAAGTCGTATATTTAGGTAATAAGTGCTCGGAAAATGGAGCATTGCCGGACCCACAGAAGGTAGAATGTGTTAAGAACATTTTGCCACCTAGGAATAAGAAGGAGGTGCAAGCATTTTTGGGTTTAGTAAATTATTATATTAAATTCATAGACAATATGGCAAGGATAGCTTTACCTATTAATACGGTTTTGAGGAAGAAGTAGTTTTTAAATGGTCCAAGGATTGCCAAAAGGCTTTCGAGACGTTAAAACAAGCGATAATTTCACCACCGGTATTGACATACCCAGATTTTAGCAGGGAATTTCTGTTCACCACCGATGCTAGTGGCGAAGCTTTAGGGTCTGTGTTGACGCAAGGAAAAATTGACGAAGATAGACCGATAGCTTTCGCTAGTAGGGCGTTGAGTGACACTGATAAGAGATACTCAACTATAGAAAGGAAATTATTTGCCATTGTCTGGGCAAATACACGAAAATTCAGAGCATATGTTTTGGGCAGGCCTTTTAAGATATTAACAGACCACCAACCCTTGAAGGGTATAACGAATTTAAAGGATCAGACTTCTCGTCTAGCCAGGCTTAGACATTAACTATCGGAGTACCATTTCGAAATTATGTATTGTATAAACCCGGGAAGAAAAATTTAAATGCAGACGCTCTGAGTAGAATACCCCAACATGACAATGAGGTCACAGCAGTCCAAACGCGCTCTAAGGCGAAAGAAGGATGCAGGAAATTTCCGCATCAGTGGAACCGGATAGTCCAAAGACAGAACAGAAAGGTAATACAATTCTTCTGGAAGACCCAAAAGTCATAGAGGCGATAATAAAAGATTTCCATGGTAAACCATTAGGAGGCCATCAAGGGGCAGTAAAAACCTATTTACGCATTAGGCAAGAATACAGGTGGCCAGGCATGCAAAAACAGATAAAAGAATATGTTAGAGCATGCCGCAAATGTCAGGTGAACAAAAGTTCAAAACTAACGAAAATGCCCCTAGTATTAAGAGACATGCCAGTGCGGCCCTTCGATAAGGTTTATATGGACATTGTAGGTATTTTACCGGAAACTGTATCCGGTATTAAGTACATTATTACATTCTTATAAATACGCCGATACATGTAAGTTGTTAGGAATTAAAAAGTTACACACAACACCGTACCACCCACAGGCTTCTTAGAACGAAGCCATAGACCATTGGCAGAATATTTGCCCAGTTTTGCTAAAGAGGACGGATCCAATTGGGACCAGTGGTTATCAGCGGCAATGCACGTGCATAATCACACTCCGCATACAACCACCAAACCAACCGCTTTTCGCACATTGTATGGATTCGACGCGCAGATGCCAACGAATTTAAGAAAAAATGTAGCCCACTTTATAACGCGGACGATCCCAACAAGGTCCAGAAATTCCAATTACAATGGGCCCATGAGACGGTTAGGTAAAATCAGGAACGTGCAAAGGAAGCGGCCAAAAGACAGTACGATGACAGGCTAAACCCAGTAATTTGTAGAGCTGGAGATAGAGTAATGCTAAAAAAATGAAACTAGGAAAAACAAATTTTCACCGATATGGTTGGGCCCATATAAGGTGGTAGGCATTAGAAGCCCAGTCACGACAGTTATAAAAATTAAGAACAGGGACAAGCCATTCCATAACAATTTGCTTAAACAGTACAACAATTCGAGTAAAATAGAAACAGTCACGGACGCAGTTCAGCTAAAAAGAATTCAGATTTTAGTAAATAGGGAAAAATAAAAGAACGTAAAATAACATATATTTTTATATTTCAAGGCGGTCGTAGGTGGGGCACAGGGAAATTCCGTATTTGCCAGGACGACGAAAAAGAGAGGACTGGATCCCATTAACTGCGACACCGCAAATAATTGATCAGGGTAATCATCTGGTAAAGTATATTCAATGCGCTTAAGTAAGTCAGGAATGTCCTTATTAACACAAAACGGTTTCGGTTTTAATATGTAGTTTTAGAGGAAATTTCGTTTAACTAACCAGACAATAACTTAACTTACTAACAAAATATATTAATTAATTGTCGAATTTGTATGAACCGTATATCTGGGCTTGGTTAAAGTAATATATTGAGTTCATGTTGTTTACATTGTTTCCCAATACATGCATATGGTTGAAACAATATTAACTTGGTTTTAATACAATTATATTCCTACTTGGACCTAATCCTATTTATCAGAAGTCCAAGTTACAATAATTTTGAGATAGATAACTCGTGGTCGATTTTGATTTGTCACATGGTGTCAGGGCGCCATGACAACAGACACCTAGTGCCATTATATGCGGTTGGTGAGTACAAACATACGCATAGATAGAAGAAATTCGCCCTCAAGCCAAGCACATTTGTGGAGTCTATACGAAATTTTGTCATCACCACCCACTGTAGAGAGGTATAAAGTCAGATGCACAAGCGGTCAAGCCTACACCGCAGGCAAAGCAAAACGCGACAAGACAAGTGTTATGCCTTTATCTTGTCACGCTTTAGACCACGGTGCACTCACAACCGACTGCACACCTAACGGGACCAGGAAGAAGGAAGAGGAGAAGAAAGAAACGAAATGCTGAGCTTTACTGCGGAGAGCATAAATAAGCCCTTCGCTTGGTTGTCTGCATTCCGTTTGATTGTCTATTTGTGTTATTTGGTTATGTTATTTTGCATTATTGTTTTTGTGAATTTATTAATGTTTACTGTTATGTTTTAATGCACTGTATTCAATCCAGTTCTATTGCACTGTGACTTTTTTATATTTTTTGAAGATATTTGTTTATATCTTGTTTGTGTTATTTCCCGCGAGCACACTGAACATTGCACTGCTGTGGGTAGCAGCATCCACCCTCGTCCGCGGTCACGACACTACTGCGGACAAAATGGTGGAGAAAAGTGGGTGAGGCTCGCTTCACGCAGGCGCTGGAATGCTTCTCGTGGATTTTCTTTCTGATGTTCGACTGATTCGCTCATAACTACGATGTCGTTCAAGTAGGCGAACGCATTTGGCTCTAATTGGGGCCAGATAATCTTGTCGAGGTCTCGCTGAAACATCACAGGGGCGGAAACCCGAATAGCATGACGCGCCATTGATAAAGGCCTCGACCTGGAACCGTAAATGCTGTATATAGCTTGCTGGATTCCTCCATTTGTATCTGACAATATCCGTTCTTTAGGTCTAGCAACGGATGACATTCACATTCCTTAGTTTGTCCAGTATATGGTGAATGCTCGGCAGAGGGTAGACCCCCGGAGTGAACTTTGCGTTTAACTGTCGATATTTAACGCGGAGCCTCCATGTGTGTTCTTCTTGCGCACCAGCACGTTTCGTGCGCTGTACGGGCTCCTTTAAGGTTCCATGCATCCGTTTCTTAAGAGTTCGTCGAGCTGATTGTTGATTATTGCCTGAATTGCCACATTCTTCGAGAAGTGCCTCTGTTTAACTTTGTGAGTCCTGAATTGGTTTACGTTAAATTATTGTTTATTTGAACAGGTAAGTGATCGCCGACATTTATCATCGGTTTGTCTTTTAGTATGCCTACCACTTCTTTGGGATATACGTCTTGTTGGCGGATTTGACTCGTGATTGGTAGTTGATTGGGAATCAACTTATGTGTCCATCGTCCCGTCGAAGTTCGATTCCAGCGATCTTGCCATATTTCCGATGACGCAGCTTTTTCTCTTCGCAATTCCTCAAGCGTGCCATTTCTGGCTTCTTGGTATACAAGCTTCGGGCCTCACCTGCAACGATATTAAGCGCTGTTATCCCTGCAAAGAGAAAGATAGCTTCATCAGACACTGTTTTGAATGCATAAATGACTTGAAGTGCACCGAGCCTGTGGACTTTCTTTCGTCTTAAGTTTCGTGGACTTCGTCTAACCTACAGCAGCATACAAAACTATTTCAGCATACTAATGAACCTTGCTAGTAGCAGCCGCTTTGGAATTATGGAATAGGTGGAAAAATGTTTCCGTTTAAGCAAGCTTGCATCACTTTAGAAACGAGAGAAGGATTACAGGAGATGGTGAGTTTAAGAGCATAGTTTCGGACTCCACACGGCCCGGAAACATTTTTGTTGTCGATCTGCCTTGTCACGTTGCTGTGCCTAGGATTTAACGAATTTGTTTAATCGGAGGAACACACGTCCGATCGCTAGGAGTAACATGTGAAGACTGATTATTCACTCGTCTGGACTTTCTGCGGTCGCATCTGTTGTGGTTTCGAAAAATTTCTTTATTTCGCTGAAATCGTTTGATTTCTGGGTCGTTATACATTTTAATTTGTACAATGACAGATGAGAGGATTTTATGTATTGGACCTGGATTGTAGGTGTTGTTTAACTAATACTTGTTCTCCGACCATTGGTTTCCAACGAGCATGTTGTAGTACCGAATTTGTTGTCTAGCTGCCTTTTCCACGTTTTTTTTTATGGCAGATGAAACCAAGCTCAGGGGATGCCCCCTATCCATGCAAAGCATTTGATGGTTCCGAAGGGATGACAGATTAGTTGGAAGGGGGAAAGAGGGAGTAGTGACGGTTTACACCTCGCTTTAAGGTTTCGACGCTGTGAGTGGGTGGGAAGGCATGCGCAGGGAGACTACTCCACAGGTTTCGATTAATTATCTTGAAAATCTTTTAGGTGATTTGCTTTGTCTTTGGTGTCTCCATGGAGGTTAGCTGTACCGATCGTTGCTTCGTCATATAGGCGGATGAAAGTCTGGGCTCGCGGCCTTGATTTAGGAATGCCCGGAAGCATCCCGTCACTACGGACACGTCCGCGTTGATTGCTAAGGTGATCTCTGGCAGGTTTTCATCCCCACGACTATGATCATTGTTGGAAAGTTCTGCCGCCACTGTCTTAATGGTACGGTTTGAGCGTTCCCACCGCGTTTGCCTTTGGGCTGTGGGGGCCGTGAACTGCTGTTTCACTCCGACTGGTTTTAGATATTTTTTGAAACCTTGACTAATGAAGGGGTGCCATTTTCGGAGACTAATATCTTTGGATCTTCGAAATGGGACAGGATGAGTTGTGATATGACCGCGGACGGAGGCGGATGGTGCGCCCACCAATACTTTTCCTTAATCAGTGTTCGGGCAACTATAATCGAAAACAATAGTGAAAACAATTACCTACGCCACGAAACATGTTTAACACAACAATAACACTTCAACGAACAACAGTTTTTAACAAACAAACAATAGTGCAATACAACTTAACTTAACAACAAATAAATAAAATTCGACCGGATTACAACAAATAAATAGGCACTTAAACGGGACGCAGAGAACCATGCGAGGGACTTTTTTGCGCTCTCTGTAATAAAGCTCAGCATTTCGTTTGCTTTCACTCCTCCTCCTTCTTCCTGGTCCCGTTAGGTGTGCATGCGGTTGTGAGTGCTTCGCGGGCTGAAACGTGGCAAGATAAAGGCATAACACTTGCCTTGTCGCGTTTTACTTTGCTTGCGACGTACGCGTGGCCGCTTGTACAGCTGACCTTACACTTCCTTACAGTGGGTGGCGATGACAAAATTCCGCATAGACTTCACAAATTACGTGGCTTGAGGGCGAATTTCTTCGCGGTCTATGCGCATATTTGTACCCACCAACCGCATGTAATGGCACTAAGTGAGACCCAGGTGTCTGAGGGTGCAGATCCACTGGATTTTCTCATGCCGGGGTACCATGTACTGCCATTGTTTTTACCACACAGAGGTATCGCCTTATACATTCGCAGTGATGTTGCGTACCAGTGTCAGCAACACCTTTGCGCGACGGATGCCGAATTTAGCTTAATGTGTCGCACATCCTGCACTTCTGCTTCATTTATAGAAGCCCGGGTCTGGAGAGGCTGCCAACTTTTGATAAAGTGGACAGTCTTTCTGATTTTATCTCTACAATTCTGGATTCGTATCCGAATAGTGAAATTTTTGTTGCTGGTGATTTCAATGTTCATAATTCCAATTGGCTACGTCATTCGAGTCACACGACACCCGAGGGTTTGTATGTTGAGTTATTTGCTGAGTCTAATAATTTGACAAAATTAGTGAAGGAACCAACGCACTTTCCCTGCATTGATGGAAAAAACCAAAATATTCTGGACCTTTTTCTAACTTCACATCACAGCAAGTATGATGTGAATGTTCTTGCACCTCTTGGTAATTCGGACCACGTTACAATTTCCTGCTACCTTCCCATATTCTAGTCTTCAATCCGCTCAACAGCCAGCTACGAAGCGGACAGTGTGGCTTTATGAGAAGGCTAATTGGGATGCGCTAAACTCCTTTTTCAGCCGTTTCAATTGGCAATTGTGTTTCAGGGATGGAAACATAAATGCTGCAGCAAAATTGGTAGAAAATATAATTTTATTTGGTATGAGGTCTTTCATACCCAATAAAAGAATTTCCATTAAACCAAAAGACCATTCCTGGTTTAATGCGACTTGCAGACACGCAGTGAGGTCCAAAGAGGAAGCATTTAGGAATTGGCGTTTAAACAAAACTGCTGATACTAAATTGCTGCGCAATCAGGCCAGAATTAGGTGCAATGCCACTCTAAAGCGCAAAAAGTCCTCTACGAACAAGACGTAGAGAACTTGGATACCATAAGGGTAGTAAGAGCTCTTGGTCGTTCGTGGGAAGAGTGAAGAATTAGACGCGTCTATTCCAACTCTCCTCAAGGATGATCAGAACTTCACCCACTCGTTTGATAAGGCAAACATATTAGCCAAAATGTTTGCTGTAAACTGCTCTCTTCCTGAGAGTAGCCAACCACTGTCCGCGGTCGATGGTGTATCTCATGCTATGCCTGAGATGCGTTTTCGAACACGACCTGTTAAAAGAGTGCTTGCAGACCTCAATTTCAACAAATCCTCGGTAGTGTCGGTAATACCTTCACTCGATGTATATCGAGTTACCTCAGCGGCCGTTCTATTCGGGTTGTGATAGACGGCTTTGCTTCCGAAGAGCACTCCATTAATGCTGGAGTTCCGCAGGATTCGGTCCTGTCTCCAACCCTTTTTCTAATTTTTATCAATGACCTTCTGTCATTGACACCAAACCCCGTCTACTCGTTTGCTGGTGACAGCAGCATTTGTCATTCATATTCATTCTCCAGGCGTCCTTTTATTCTGGAGATCACTAGAAAACGCAGAATTATGAATGACACACTCCAATCTGACCTCAACAAAATCCAGGAGTTGGGTCGAGCGAATCGGGTCTATTTTAATGCGCGGAAGTCCCAATGCTGTTTGTTGACCCACAAACGTCTGGCGGGTAACAACTTCCCACCTCTAAATATGGGTGGTGTGGATATTAATGAGTCGGAGGCCCTTGGTGTTCCGGGCATGTCAATCCAATGCGATCTTCGCTAGAAAGATCACATTTGTGACGTGTCGAAAGAAGCAGCCAAGTGCTTAGGCTTTCTTAAGCGGTGTAAGAAATACTTCACTCCAACCTATCTTCGTTTTATCTACACCATTCATGGTAAATGTTCCACTGAAGCAGCCGGCCTGATTCCTGCGGTTCAGGTATTTAGCAGAACTACTCGGCTTTCCAGAGGGGTGCACCCCTTTTACGTCGCCATTCCGTTCCAACGAACCACGCATTACCGTGAGAATTCGTTTTTCGGTCGCGTCATTAGATTGTGGAATAGTCTCCCTGCGCATGTCTTCCCGCCCACTTACAGCGTCGAAACCTTTAAGCGAATTGTAAACCGTCACTACTCCCTCTTTCCCCTTCCCACTAATCTGTCATCCCTTCGGAACCAAGAAATGCTTTGCATGGATAGGGGGCATGCCCTGAGTTTGGTTTCATCTGCCATAAAAAAAGGATGTGCTTCCTAAGCCATCGTTTCGGGTGTGGCGGCACGTACTGGAAGTATTGCTATCTACTTCGAAAATTTGTCTGTGAACACGAGTAGAGTAGTTCCCATGTTTAAACCCTTAACGTGGCCCTACGGTTTCGACGCATATGGTGGGGAATGGTTCCTTTGCAATGAACATCTTGCCGGCAGTCTTTTTCAGCTCGTGTTTGTACTTTTCGCACAAAATGCAGCTTCCTACGAATATACTGGCATCCCTGAACATCCCTTGCCTGTAATAACATTGCGTGAGGTGATTTTTTATTTTTATTTTTTTTTTTATTTTTATGGCAGATAGAACCAAGCTCAGAGGATGCCCCCTATCCATGCAAAGCATTCGTTGGTTTAGAAGGGCAAAGGTTAGTGGGAAGGGGAAAAGTGGGAATAGTGTCGATTTACACCTCTTTTAAAAGCATCGACGTTATAAGTGGGTGGGAAAACATGCGCAGGGAGACTATTCCACAATTTAACTGCGCGACCGAAAAACGAATTATCGCGGTAGTGGGTAGTGCGATGGAACGGGATCGAGATGTAAAAGGGGTGCACCGCTCTGGAAAGCCGAGTAGAATACCTAGCTGAGTAGAAAGCCTGTTGAATACCTGAACCGAAGGGATCAGGCTGGCTACTTCAGAGGAACAGTTACCATTAAAGTAACGGTAAAATAAGGTTACACACCCCACATCCCGACGACATCCCAAGGTTTCAATAGAGCTGGATACCCTACTGTCCCCTATAAGTTTTATCGCACGACCTTGTATACGGTCCAGAAGCTGAAGATATGCTTTCGAAGTTCCAGACCAAATATGCGAGTTGTACTCCATTTTCGGCCGGATATAAGTGGTGTAGATACAACGAAGGTCGGTTGAAGTGAAGTATTTCTTGCACCGCTTTAAAAAGCCTAAGCACTTGGCTGCTTCTTTCGACACATCAAAAATGTGATCGTTCCAACGAAGATCGCATTGTATTGACATGCCCAGAACATCAAGAGCCTCCGACTCATTAATATCCACACCACCCATATTTAAAGGTGGAAAGTTGTCGCCCGCCAGACGCTTGTGGGTCAACAAACAGCATTGGGTCTTCCGCGCATTAAAATCGACCCGATTCGCGTGACCCCACTCCTGGATTTTGTTGAGGTCAGATTGGAGTGTGTCATTCATAATTCTGCGTTTTCTATTGATCTCCAGAATAGAAGGACGCCTGAAGAATGAAAATGAATGACAAATGCTGCTGTCATCAGCAAACAAGTAGACGGGGTTTGATGTCAATGACAGAAGGTCATTGATAAAAATGAGAAAAAGTGTTGGAGACAGGACCGAACCCTGCGGAACTCCAGCATTTATGGAGTGCTCTTCGGAAGCAAAGCTGTCTATCACAACCCGAATAGAACGGCCGCTGAGGAAACTCGATATCCATCGAGTGAATGTATCACCGACACCATAAGCAGCCAGTTTAGACACAAGTGCTTTACGCCACACTCGGTGAAATGCCTTGGAGATATCCGAAGCAACAACCTTACTCTCACCGAATTGGTGAACACAACTGTTCTACCGCTCAGTGAGGAACGCCATCAAATCGCCTGTGGAGGGGTGAGCACGGAAACCGTACTGGCGATCGCTGATCAATTGGTTGCTCTCCAGATACCTCATCAGGTTAAAATTTATAACGCTCTCCATAACTTTGGAGAGCATTGAACAGATTGCTATGGGCCGGTAATTGGCAGGATTCGTAGCCTCACCTTTTTTGGGAACTGGCTGCACATTGGCAATCTTTCAGGAAGTAGGAAAAACTCCTGAAGTGAACGATAAGTTAAACAGATTGCGCAATGGGCGAGCCAGTGTTGAGGCGCACTTTCTCAACACGTGGGCTGAAATGCCATCCGGTCCCGAGGATTTATTGACGTTGAGGTTTACAAGCACTCTTTTAACAGCCCGCGTTCGAAAGTGCATCTCAGGCATAATATGAGACACACCGTCGATCACGGGTAGTGGTTGGCTACTCTCAGGAAGAGAGCAGTTTTCAGCAAACATTTTGGCTAATAACCGATCAAGATTAACCGATAGGATTATTTATGGGTGTTAGTATTTATATATATTCGCTACAAATTTCTATCTTTATTTATCTTTAGATTTTATGTTTTCACAAACTCACCTGTGCGAACGATTTTCGGTTCGTAAAAACCGGCTGCGCAAAATCTGTTGTGGTTCTCCTGGAAAGTCCTCGCTGTGGGCTCCTCCAAAGTCCACAGTCCGTCCGAATAAAAACACTATTGTCTCACTTTGGGCACTTTGTTGTCTGGAATACGTTATCCACGTTCACTACTCACTACTCACTACTCACTGATTACTACTGACTGACTTACGCAACTCAACTCAACTAACTCGTACCAGTCTTATTTATATTTCTGTATGAGGAAGCTTAAATACGGAAACAACAATATGCTAACTGTAGCGGAAAAGACCTGCCTCAACACCTGAGTGCAAGAAAGTGGGTCACTAGTTCCACGGTCAACAAGTGCAATACCGCTTCACCAACGGCTAGCGCGTGCTCGATGAATTGACCTTGGCAAGTTACAATGCGGAATCAAACCAACAAGCACAACCTGCAAAAAATGCTCAGTGCGATGTCATAATTTAAGTATCTCCTGAAAGTATGCCTAGCGGAACCAGTGACTCACAACAGTTGTCGTCGATGACTTGGGCGATGCGATGTTCTGGTCTTGTTTTTTCTGTGTGGGTGTGGTATTCTGTTTCTGGAGACACTCAAAATCCTCGAGCAGTTCCCCACTTTGTCGATTACAAAGTTCTAGATATGAGGAACTTCGAGGAAGATATCTTCAGTGCCATTTCGTTCCATCGGGAATTCAGTATGACAGCTTGGCTGGACGTAGGGACAGTTGTTTATATTGTGGGTGCTGCCAGACCATTTTTGGTGTACAGCGTTTCCAGCTCCTCCAGCCGCTTGAGTCGCCTATGTTTCCTATGCTTAGGAGATAAAATTGTGTGCAGGTAGCTTCCAGTAATTCTTTATTTAGATTATGAACCCATTATGTTGTGACCACTCTGTACGGATTTCTTGTTAACGTCTTGTTAATGAATAATTTGCGATTTGAACATTTAAAGTTATTGTAATGTTTTGTCTAAATATTGTGTTTCTGTGTGTGTTTTTTCCTACGAGGTAGATAGCCGAAAGGTCAAAAGCCGTCATGCGGGACTTTAACCACGCTAAAACCACATCCTTTGATCTGTTAGTCCTATCGGAACTACCGCTATGTATCACGTCGGGAGTTAACAGGAGCACTAAGACTCAATTCTATCTGTATATATCTATATGTATGTAATATATATAACAGTGACACAAAAACAAAAATCCCCGCGTTAGGTAACAAAGAAAAATAAGTCAGTCTGTTTAGTCAACCCCTCTTTCTCTTTGTGTCTCGGCATCCTGGAGCTTGTCATGCATCTGCATCATAGCGTGTCCAACGTCTTGCCTTGTACCCTCTAATTGTAGCATTGCATCTACTAGACTAGTTGTCCGTGACGCCTCATTTAAGAAGTTATCTCTATCGGCAGTAGAAAAGCGCATGCTCCACACTCTCAACAACATCAACACAGGCAGGGCAGTATGGAGAACTCTCTTTATCAATGCGATGTAAGTAGCTCCGGAAGGCACTGTAACCCGTTAAAAACTGGCTAATGTAAAACTGATTCATTCAGTTCTCCATGAGTGCGGTTGATCCATTTATTGATCTTGGGAATCAACTCATGTGTCCATCGTCCCGTTGATGTTCGATTCCAGCGATCTGGCCATATCTCCGATGACGTATCTTTCCTCTTCGCAATTCCTCAAGCGTGCCATTTCTCGCTTCTTGGTATACAAGCGTCGGGCCTCACCTGCAACTATATTAAGCGCTGTTATCCCTGCCAAGACAAATGTAGCTTCATCAGACACTCTTTTGAATACACAGATGACTTCATCTTAAGTTTCGTGTACTCCGTCCAAACTGGAGCAGCATACAGAACTATTGATATAATTACCCTTGCTAGTAGCAGCCGCTTTGGAATTATGGAATAGGTGGAAAAATGTTTCCGTTTAAGCAAGCTTGCATCACTCTAGAAACGAGAGAAGGATTACAGGAGATGGTGAGTTTAAGAGCATAGTTTCGGACTCCACACGGCCCGGAAACATTTTTGTTGTCGATCTGCCTTGTCACGTTGCTGTGCCTAGGATTTAACGAATTTGTTTAATCGGAGGAACACACGTCCGATCGCTAGGAGTAACATGTGAAGACTGATTATTCACTCGTCTGGACTTTCTGCGGTCGCATCTGTTGTGGTTTCGAAAAATTTCTTTATTTCGCTGAAATCGTTTGATTTCTGGGTCGTTATACATTTTAAATTGTACTATGGCAAGTGAGAGGATTTTATAACGTTGTACTGTTCGTCATACGTAGGCGCTAATTTAGCGGCGAGTCCCTCGGCAGACTTGGTTTGTGGGTGTTGTCTAACTAATACTTGTTCTCCGACCGTTGGTTTCCAACGAGCATGTTGTTCCAATGAACTTGTCTGGCTGCCTTTTCCATGTTTCGATGGATTACCTTGAAAATCTCTTTTAGGTGATTTACTTTGTCTTTGGTGTCTTCATGGAGGTTAGCTGTACCGATCGTTGCTTCGTCATATAGGCGGATGACAGTCTGGGTTCGCGGCCTTGATTTAGGAATGCGCGGCAGCATCCTGTCAATTCGGACACGTCCGTGTTGATTGCTAAACTGATCTCTGGCAGGTTTTCTTCGCCACGACTATGATCATTGTTGGAAAGTTCGACCCCCCTTTGTCTTAATGGTAAGGTTTGAGCGTTACCGTCGCTTTCGCCTATGGGATGTAGGAGGCCGTGAACTACTGTTTCACTCCGACTGGTTTTAAATATTTTTTGAACTCTTGAATAATGAAGGGTGCCATTGTCGGAGATTAATACCTTTGGATCTTCAAAATGGTGCAGAATGTGCTCCCTAAATCATCGTTTCAGGTGTGGCGGCACGTACTAGAAGTATCGCTATCTACTTTGAAAAAGTTTGTCTGTGAACACGAGTATATAAGTGTTCCCATATTTAAACCCTGAAAGTGGTCCTACGGTTTCGACGCATATGGTGGGGAATAGTTTCTTTGGAATGAACATCTTGCCGGCAGTCTTTTCCAGCTCGGGTTTGTACTTTTCGCAGAGAATGCAGCTTCTCACGAATATGCTGGCATACCTGAACTTCCCTGGCCTGTAATAACATTGCGTGAGGTGATTCTCGTTCAGGACTAGTTTTCTTTGGTATATGGCCACGCAGAGGTTCCAGGGTGTGTAATTTTCTTTCAGAACTCGTAGTGGAATACGACGGTAGACCTGACCGTGTACAATCGTGTAATCCAGTGTGATGACGCATCTTTGCGCTCAAAATGCGCACAGGCATAATTGTACTAAGCTTTCGTGAGGTGTCGGCTTGCATATGCGATCACCCTTTCCAGGTCTCCACTTTGCTGTGACAGCAATACACCATGGTTTCTGGCATCTGACTGTAGCGTGAAACGTTGGGAAATGTCCGGTAGCTTGTGTTAACTTTCTTTTCAACACATCAAATGCTTTTTGTTTTGTTGGTCGTCACCGCAAATCCAGTGCGTGCAGTTTTTTCAACAGCGTAGTTAATGATTGCACGATGGTTGAAAATAGAGGTACAAATCGGCGGTGCCACGACGGTATCCCAAGACAACGATTTGGCGTGGTAGGTTGTTGGAGTACTCTACGGAGAACTTTGAAGAAATCGCATTTTTCAGGATTAATCTTCAGCTTTTTTTTTGTATGGCAGATAGAACCAAACTCATGGGATGCCCCAAGGTTTCATGCAAAGCATTCGTTGGTTTAGAAGGGAAAAGGTGACTGGGAAGGGGAAAAGTGGGATTAGTGTCGATTTACACCTCTTTTAATAGCTTCGACGTTATAAGTGGGTGGGCTTCGATGTTATAAACATGCGCAGGAAGATTGTTCCACAACTTAACTGCGCGACCGAAAAACGAATTCTCGCGGTAGTGGGTAGTGAGTTGGAACGGGATCGAGACGTTAAAGGGGTGCACCGCTCTGGAAAGCCGAGTATATCTGTTGAATACCTGAACCGAAGGAATCAGGCTGGCTATTTCATAGGAACAATTACCATTAAAGTATGGGAAAAATAAGGTCACACACCCCACATCCCGACGACATCCCAAGGTTTCAATAGAGCTGGATACCCTACTGTCCCCCATAAGTTTTATCGCACGACCTTGTATACGGTCCAGAAGCTGAAGATATGCTTTCGAAGTTCCCGACCAAATATGCGAGTTGTACTCCATTTTCGGACGGATAAAAGTAGTGTAGATAGAACGAAGGTCGGTTGGAGTGAAGTATTTCTTGCACCGCTTTAAAAAGCCTAAGCACTTGGCTGCTTCTTTCGACACATCACAAATGTGATCGTTCCAACGAAGATCGCATTGTATTGACATGCCCAGAACATCAAGAGCCTCCGACTCATTAATATCCACACCACCCATATTTAAAGGTGGAAAGTTGTCGCCCGTCAGACGCTTGTAGGTCAACAAACAGCATTGGGTCTTCCGCGCATTGAAATCGACCCGATTCGCCTGACCCCACTCCTAGATTTTGTTGAGGTCAGACTGCAGTGTGTCATTCATATTACTGCGTTTTCTATTGATCTCCAGATTATGAGGACGCCTGGAGAATGAATATGAATGACAAATGCTACTGTCATCAGCAAACGAGTAGACGGAGTTTGATGTCAATGACAGAAGGTCATTGATAAAAATGAGAAAAAGTGTTGGAGACAGGACCGAACCCTGTGGAACTCCAGCATTAATGGATTGCTCTTCGGCAGCAAAGCCGTCTATCACAACCCGAATAGAACGGCCGCTGAGGAAACTCGATATCCACCGAGTGGATGTATTACCGACACCATAAGCAGCCAGTTTAGACACATGTGCTTTATGCCACACTTGGTCAAATGCCTTGGAGATATCCAAAGCAACAACCTTACTCTCACCGAATTGGTGAACACAACTGTTCCACCGCTCAGTGAGGAACGCCATCAAATCGCCTGTGGAGCTGTGACCAATTGGTCAGTTCCGTGCTCACAATACTGGCGATCACTGACCAATTGGTTGCTCTCCAGATAGATCAAGTTAAAATTTATAACGCTCTCCATAACTTTGGAGAGCATTGAACAGATTGCTATAGGCCGGTAATTGGCAGGATTCGTAGCCTCACTTTTCTTGGGAACTAACTGCACATTGGCAATTTTCCAGGAAGTAGGAAAAACTCCTGAAGTAAACGATAAATTAAAGAAATTGCGCAATGGGCGAGCCAGTGTTGAGGCGCACTTTCTCAACACGTGGGCTGAAATGCCATCCGCTCCCGAGGCTTTATTGACGTTGAGGTTTACAAGCACTCTTTTAACAGCCCGCGTTCGAAAGTGCATCTCAGGCATAATATGAGACACACCATCGATCACGGGTAGTGGTTGGCTACTCTCAGGAAGAGAGCAGTTTTCAGCAAAAATTCTGGCTAATAACCGAGTGAGTTATTGCCTTATCAACCGAGTGAGTGAAGATTTGATCATCCTTGAGGAGAGTTGGAATAGACGATCGTGTCTGATTCTTCACTCTCCTCACGAACGACCAAAAGTTCTTACTACCCTTCTGGTATTGAAGAACTCCACGTCTAAGGCGCTGCTCGTAAAGAGCTTTCATCAACAGTTTTGTTTAAACGCCAATTCCTAAATGCTTCCTCTTTTGACCTGACTGCTTGTCTGCAAGTCGCATTAAACCAGGAATGGTCTTTTGGTTTAATGGAAATTCTTTTATTGGGTATGAAAGACCTCATACCAAATAAAATTATATTTTCTACCAATTTTGCTACAGCATTTATGTTTCTATACTGAAACACAATTGCCAATTGAAACGGCTGAAAAAGGAGTTTAGCGCATCCCAATTAGCCTTCTCATAAAGCCACAGGTAGCAGAAATCTGCCACAAAGGTAGCAGAAATTGTAGCGTTGTCCGAATTACCACGAGGTGCAAGAACATTCACATCATACTTGCTGTGATGTGAAGTTAGAAAACGGTCCAGAATATTTTGGTTTTGCCCATCAACGCAGGGAAATTGCGTTGGTTCCTTCACTAATGGAGTCAAATTATTAGACTCAGCAAATAACTCAAAATAAAAACCCTCGGGTGTCGTGTTACTCGAATGACGTAGCCAATTGGAATTATGAACATTGAAATCACCAGCAACAACAATTTCACTGTTCGGATACGATTCCTGGATTTTAGAAATCGAATCAGAGAGACTGTGCAGTTTATCAAAAGTTGGCAGCCTCTCTAGACCCGGGCTTATATAAATGAAGCCGAAGTGCAGGATATGCGACTGGATTTTGAACTTAACCCACATGGAGCTAAATTCGGCATCCGTCGTGCAAAGGTGTTGCTGACACTGGTACGCAACATTACTGCGAATATATAAGGCGAGGCCTCTCTATGATGAAAATAATGGCAGTAAGTGGTACCCAGGCAAGTGAAAGTCCAGTGGATATGCACCCTCAGACACCTGAGTCTCACCTAGTGCCATTATATGCGGTTGGTGAGTACCAACATAAGCATATGCGTGGTTTGTGGGCGAATTTCTTCACATTTGTGGAGTCTATGCGAAATATTTGTCATCGCCACCCACTGTAAAGAGGTATAAAGTCAGCTGCACAAGCGGTCAGGCCTACACCGCATGCAAAGCAAAACGCGACAAGACAAGTGTTATGCCTTTATCTTGTCACGCTTTAGCCCACGGTGCACTCACAACCGACTGCACACCTAACGGGACCAGGAAGAGGAGAAGAAAGAAACGAAATGCTGAGCTTTACTGCGGAGAGCATAAATAAGCCCTTCGCTTGGTTGTCTGCATTCCGTTTGATTGTCTATTTGTGTTATTTGGTTATGTTATTTTGCATTATTGTTTTTGTGAATTTATTAATGTTTACTGTTTTGTTTTAATGCACTGTATTCCATCCAGTTCTATTGCCCTGTGACTTTTTTATGTTTTTTGAAGATATTTGTTTATATCTTGTTTGTGTTATTTCCCGCGAGCACACTGAACATTGCACTGCGGTGGGTAGCAGCATCCACCCTCGTCCGCGGTCACGACACTACTGCGGACAAAATGGTGGAGAAAAGTGGGTGAGGCTCGCTGGAATACTTCTCGTAGATTTTCTTTCTGATGTTCGACTGATTCGCTCATAACTACGTTGTCGTTCAAGTAGGCGAACGCATTTGGGCGGAAACCCGAATAGCATGACACGCCATTGATAAAGGCCTCGACCTGGAACCGTAAATGCTGCATTTGTATCTGACAATATCCGTTCTTTAGGTCTAGCAACTGATTACATTCACATTCCTTAGTTTGTCCAGTATATGGTGAATGCTCG
Organism: Sicus ferrugineus; assembly: GCA_922984085.1. Taxonomy (NCBI): domain Eukaryota; kingdom Metazoa; phylum Arthropoda; class Insecta; order Diptera; family Conopidae; genus Sicus; species Sicus ferrugineus. Next base: position 25,678,809 of record OV277349.1, read on the forward strand.
GCAGAGGGTAGACCCCTGGAGTGAACTTTGCGTTTAACTGTCGATATTTAACGCAGAGCCTCCATGTGTGTTCTTCTTGCGCACCAGCACGTTTCGTGCGCTGTACGGGCTTCTTTCAGGTTCCATGCATCCGTTTCTTAAGAGTTCGTCGAGCTGATTGTTGATTATTGCCTGAATTGCCACATTCTTCGAGAAGTGCCTCTGTTTAACCCTTTGAGCCCTGAATTGCTTTTACATAAAATTATTGTTTATTTGAACAGGTAATCGCGCATGTTCTTTTGATGTTTATTTAAACAGGTAAGTAATCGCCGACATTTTTCATTGTTTTTGTCTTCTTGTATGCCTACCACTTCTCTCGGATATACGTCTTGTGGGCGATTTTTGGCCGTCCTTCAGAAATCAATTGTTCCGCTAACGGATTAATAAGATCTAATAATCGTATTTCTTATGTTGCAATTCCTCAAAAATTATTTTTTATTTTTTATAATTGTAATTTATAATTGTACACATAAATATTCTGTAAAAAACTTTTCTCCACCATTTTGTCGACTTTCTTTCTAAATCACTGATGCGATGCGCAGTGAGCCGTCGATGCGTTGATGCGACGCACAGTAAACCGTCGATGCGTTAATGCGACGCGTGGTGAGCCGTCGGTGGATAGTCGTCGGATAAGATTGACACATCCGTCACCAGTAGGTGGTAAAAGTGGTACTAGGAACACTCGGCCTGCAGGATTGATCCAATTCGTCACAGGCAGGTGTCAAAGAGGACGAGCGACTGATAGAATTGATCCAATCAGTCACCAGCAGACAAGAGCGACACAAAGGACTCGTGATTGGTAGGATTGATCCAATCCGTAAATAACCACAGGACCGGTGCTCGGGCAAGGATGTGGAAAGGATTCAGGATCTAGGGGTGACACTATTAATACTTTTACTTACCATTGTGAAGCTGCTCGGCTGACTTCCGGAATACTATCTGCTTCGATTCCTCTATTGCAACCGTATTTATAATGGCTTGTCTTCTTGTATAAACAATAAGTTTCCTTTCGTGCCCTCCGTCTCTCTTGCTCACTCCGTTGCTCGAGCTGTGTTGATACGCCATCTATCGCTTATTTCCACGCCAACCAGTCGCTCTTGCAGAGGTTGCCACTTATAGTAGTCTTATCATACTTTAAATCCCATAACTAATACTTGATTCAAGTGAGTTCTCTTCTTAGAATTCTTATTATTGACTCCCTTCGGGTCAATAAAAAACAAAGTGAATATACCCTATTCACTTTGTTCTTCCGTTTGTAACGCAGAGAAGGAGAAGAGATAGATATAGAAAAGTATATATATTCTTGCTCAGCTCAGCGTCACCTCCTGAATCGATTTAGCACTGTACGTCCGTCTGTCTGTCTGTCTGTATGTCTGTCTGTCTGTCTGTCTATCTGTCTGTCTATTGAAATCACGATTACGAGAGAAGGAAAAGAGATATCGCGATGAAATTTGGCACAAATATTCTTCGTTATGTAGGGTTGTTTGGGATTGAGCGTTTGGCGAGATCGGTATACATCCACCCCTACTTTACGTACGGAATGTAAAGGCACCTCGTTTCAAAAAATGTTAAAATCTGAATATTTCATAAACCGTGTTAGATATTAAGGTATAATTTTATTCCGGAACATATAGCGTCATTACTAAAATGTTTGAAAAAAATCGGCGTGCCACGCCCACTTATAACAAAGTTGACAATATCTAATGAACGGTATAAGTAATTACCAATTTGTATACAATGGGCGTGGTCCGCCCACTTATACAAAAGTTGTCAATATCCCATAAACGGTTCAAAATATTAATACCTTCGTAATTCTATATAGCAGTACCTAGAGACATTACAAAATCATTTGCCCGAAATGGGCGTGGTCCGCCTACTTATAGAAAAGTTGCTAAGTGGCAAAATTATAATTTTTTCCGTTACTCGGGTGTAGGGTATTTAGATTTCGGCCAGGCCGAAGACAACACTCTTACTTGTTTTACTTTAATTTTCTTCAGTTCATGTAAACAAAACTTAAAAATATTTCGAATTCAATTCCAAGACCTTAGTCAATTGTAATGGTAATAAAGATATAAAGTGATATGAGAATACGATATAATTATAAAAGGTATGCAATACGAAAATATAAATATAAGTTTTAAACATAGATTTATACGTCCGATCGCTAGAAGTAACACGTGAATATAATATAAATATGAATATAATACATTTTAAATTGTACTATGACAGGTGAGAGGATTTTATAACGTGGTACTGTTCGTCATACGTAGGCGCTAATTTAGCGGCGAGTCCCTCGGCAGACTTGGTTTGTGGGTGTTGTCTAACTAATACTTGTTCTCCGACCGTTGGTTTCCAACGAGCATGTTGTTCCAATGAACTTGTTGTCTGGCTGCCTTTTCCATGTTTCGATGGATTACCTTGAAAATCTCTTTTAGGTGATTTACTTTGTCTTTGGTGTCTTCATGGAGGTTAGCTGTACCGATCGTTGCTTCGTCATATAGGCGGATGACAGTCTGGGTTCGCGGCCTTGATTTAGGAATGCGCGGCAGCATCCTGTCAATTCGGACACGTCCGTGTTGATTGCTAAACTGATCTCTGGCAGGTTTTCTTCGCCACGACTATGATCATTGTTGGAAAGTTCGACCCCCCTTTGTCTTAATGGTAAGGTTTGAGCGTTACCGTCGCTTTCGCCTATGGGCTGTAGGAGGCCGTGAACTACTGTTTCACTCCGACTGGTTTTAAATATTTTTTGAACTCTTGAATAATGAAGGGTGCCATTGTCGGAGATTAATACCTTTGGATCTTCAAAATGGTGCAGAATGTGCTCCCTAAATCATCGTTTCAGGTGTGGCGGCACGTACTAGAAGTATCGCTATCTACTTTGAAAAAGTTTGTCTGTGAACACGAGTAGATAAGTGTTCCCATATTTAAACTCTGAAAGTGGCCCTACGGTTTCGACGCATATGGTGGGGAATAGTTTCTTTGGAATGAACATCTTGCCGGCAGTCTTTTCCAGCTCGGGTTTGTACTTTTCGCAGAGAATGCAGCTTCTCACGAATATGCTGGCATACCTGAACTTCCCTGGCCTGTAATAACATTGCGTGAGGTGATTCTCGTTCAGGACTAGTTTTCTTTGGTATATGGCCACGCAGAGGTTCCAGGGTGTGTAATTTTCTTTCAGAACTCGTAGTGGAATACGACGGTAGACCTGACCGTGTACAATCGTGTAATCCAGTGTGATGACGCATCTTTGCGCTCAAAATGCGCACAGGCATAATTGTACTAAGCTTTCGTGAGGCGTCGGCTTGCATATGCGATCACCCTTTCCAGGTCTCCACTTTGCTGTGACAGCAATACACCATGGTTTCTGGCATCTGACTGTAGCGTGAAACGTTGGGAAATGTCCGGTAGCTTGTGTTAACTTTCTTTTCAACACATCAAATGCTTTTTGTTTTGTTGGTCGTCACCGCAAATCCAGTGCGTGCAGTTTTTTCAACAGCGTAGTTAATGATTGCACGATGGTTGAAAATAGAGGTACAAATCGGCGGTGCCACGACGTTATCCCAAGACAACGATTTGGCGTGGTAGGTTGTTGGAATACTCTACGGAGAACTTTGAAGAAATCGCATTTTTCAGGATTAATCTTCAGCTTTTTTTTGTATGGCAGATAGAACCAAACTCATGGGATGCCCCAAGGTTTCATGCAAAGCACTCGTTGGTTTAGAAGAGAAAAGGTTACTGGGAAGGGGAAAAGTGGGAGTAGTGTCGATTTACACCTCTTTTAATAGCTTCGACGTTATAAGTGGGTGGGCTTCGACGTTATAAACATGCGCAGGAAGATTGTTCCACAACTTAACTGCGCGACCGAAAAACGAATTCTCGCGGTAGTGGGTAGTGAGTTGGAACGGGATCGAGACGTTAAAGGGGTGCACCGCTCTGGAAAGCCGAGTATATCTGTTGAATACCTGAACCGAAGGAATCAGGCTGGCTATTTCAGAGGAACAATTACCATTAAAGTATGGGAAAAATAAGGTCACACACCCCACATCCCGACGACATCCCAAGGTTTCAATAGAGCTGGATACCCTACTGTCCCCTATACAGTTTTACCGCACGACCTTGTATACGGTCCAGAAGCTGAAGATATGCTTTCGAAGTTCCCGACCAAATATGCGAGTTGTACTCCATTTTCGGACGGATAAAAGTAGTGTAGATACAACGAAGGTCGTTTGGAGTGAAGTATTTCTTGCACCGCTTTAAAAAGCCTAAGCACTTGGCTGCTTCTTTCGACACATCAAAAATGTGATCGTTCCAACGAAGATCGCATTGTATTGACATGCCCAGAACACCAAGAGCCTCCGACTCATTAATATCCACACCACCCATATTTAAAGGTGGAAAGTTGTCGCCCGTCAGACGCTTGTAGGTCAACAAACAGCATTGGGTCTTCCGCGCATTGAAATCGACCCGATTCGCCTGACCCCACTCCTGGATTTTGTTGAGGTCAGATTGGAGTGCGTCATTCATATTACTGCGTTTTCTATTGATCTCCAGATTATGAGGACGCCTGGAGAATGAATATGAATGACAAATGCTACTGTCATCAGCAAACGAGTAGACGGAGTTTGATGTCAATGACAGAAGGTCATTGATAAAAATGAGAAAAAGTGTTGGAGACAGGACCGAACCCTGTGGACCTCCAGAATTAATGGATTACTCTTCGGCAGCAAAGCCGTCTATCACAACCCGAATAGAACGGCCGCTGAGGAAACTCGATATCCACCGAGTGAATGTATTACCGACACCATAAGCAGCCAGTTTAGACACAAGTGCTTTATGCCACACTTGGTCAAATGCCTTGGAGATATCCAAAGCAACAACCTTACTCTCACCGAATTGGTGAACACAACTGTTCTACCGCTCAGTGAGGAACGCCATCAAATCGCCTGTGGAGCGGTGAGCACGGAAACCGTACTGGCGATCACTGACCAATTGGTTGCTCTCCAGATAGATAAAGTTAAAATTTATAACGCTCTCCATAACTTTGGAGAGCATTGAACAGATTGCTATGGGCCGGTAATTGGCAGGATTCGTAGCCTCACTTTTCTTGGGAACTAACTGCACATTGGCAATTTTCCAGGAAGTAGGAAAAACTCCTGAAGTAAACGATAAATTAAAGAGATTGCGCAATGGGCGAGCCAGTGTTGAGGCGCACTTTCTCAACACGTGGGCTGAAATGCCATCCGCTCCCGAGGCTTTATTGACGTTGAGGTTTACAAGCACTCTTTTAACAGCCCGCGTTCGAAAGTGCATCTCAGGCATAATATGAGACACACCATCGACCACGGGTAGTGGTTGGCTACTCTCAGGAAGAGAGCAGTTTTCAGCAAAAATGTTGGCTAATAACCGAGTGAGTTATTGCCTTATCAACCGAGTGAGTGAAGATTTGATCATCCTTGAGGAGAGTTGGAATAGACGATCGTGTCTGATTCTTCACTCTCCCCACGAACGACCAAAAGTTCTTACTACCCTTCTGGTATTGAAGAACTCCACGTCTAAGGCGCTGCTCGTAAAGAGCTTTCATCAACAGTTTTGTTTAAACGCCAATTCCTAAATGCTTCCTCTTTTGACCTGACTGCTTGTCTGCAAGTCGCATTAAACCAGGAATGGTCTTTTGGTTAAATGGAAATTCTTTTATTGGGTATGAAAGACCTCATACCAAATAAAATTATATTTTCTACCAATTTTGCTACAGCATTTATGTTTCTATACTGAAACACAATTGCCAATTGAAACGGCTGAAAAAAGAGTTTAGCGCATCCCAATTAGCCTTCTCATAAAGCCACACGTAGCAGAAATCTGCCACAAAGGTAGCAGAAATTGTAGCGTTGCCCGAATTACCACGAGGTGCAAGAACATTCACATCATACTTGCTGTGATGTGAAGTTAGAAAACGGTCCAGAATATTTTGGTTTTGCCCATTACGCAGGGAAAGTGCGTTGGTTCCTTCACTAATGGAGTCAAATTATTAGACTCAGCAAATAACTCAAAATAAAAACCCTCGGGTGTCGTGTTACTCGAATGACGTAGCCAATTGGAATTATGAACATTGAAATCACCAGCAACAACAATTTCACTGTTCGGATACGATTCCTGGATTTTAGAAATCGAATCAGAGAGACTGTGCAGTTTATCAAAAGTTGGCAGCCTCTCTAGACCCGGGCTTATATAAATAAAGCCGAAGTGCAGGATATGCGACTGGATTTTGAACTTAACCCACATGGAGCTAAATTCGGCATCCGTCGTGCAAAGGTGTTGCTGACACTGGTACGCAACATTACTGCGAATATATAAGGCGAGGCCTCTCTATGATGAAAATAATGGCAGTAAGTGGTACCCAGGCAAGTGAAAGTCCAGTGGATATGCACCCTCAGACACCTGGGTCTCACCTAGTGCCATTATATGCGGTTGGTGAGTACCAACATAAGCATATGCGTGGTTTGTGGGCGAATTTCTTCACATTTGTGGAGTCTATGCGAAATATTTGTCATCGCCACCCACTGTAAAGAGGTATAAAGTCAGCTGCACAAGCGGTCAGGCCTACACCGCATGCAAAGCAAAACGCGACAAGACAAGTGTTATGCCTTTATCTTGTCACGCTTTAGCCCACGGTGCACTCACAACCGACTGCACACCTAACGGGACCAGGAAGAGGAGAAGAAAGAAACGAAATGCTGAGCTTTACTGCGGAGAGCATAAATAAGCCCTTCGCTTGGTTGTCTGCATTCCGTTTGATTGTCTATTTGTGTTATTTGGTTATGTTATTTTGCATTATTGTTTTTGTGAATTTATTAATGTTTACTGTTATGTTTTAATGCACTGTATTCAATCCAGTTCTTTTGCACTGTGACTTTTTTATGTTTTTTGAAGATATTTGTTTATATCTTGTTTGTGTTATTTCCCGCGAGCACACTGAACATTGCACTGCGGTGGGTAGCAGCATCCACCCTCGTCCGGGGTCACGACACTACTGCGGACAAAATGGTGGAGAAAAGTGGGTGAGGCTCGCTTCACGCAGGCGCTGGAATACTTCTCGTAGATTTTCTTTCTGATGTTCGACTGATTCGCTCATAACTACGATGTCGTTCAAGTAGGCGAACGCATTTGGGCGGAAACCCGAATAGCATGACACGCCATTGATAAAGGCCTCGACCTGGAACCGTAAATGCTGCATTTGTATCTGACAATATCCGTTCTTTAGGTCTAGCAACTGATGACATTCACATTCCTTAGTTTGTCCAGTATATGGTGAATGCTCGGCAGAGGGTAGACCCCTGGAGTGAACTTTGCGTTTAACTGTCGATATTTAACGCAGAGCCTCCATGTGTGTTCTTCTTGCGCACCAACACGTTTCGTGCGCTGTACGGGCTTCTTTCAGGTTCCATGCATCCGTTTCTTAAGAGTTCGTCGAGCTGATTGTTGATTATTGCCTGAATTGCCACATTCTTCGAGAAGTGCCTCTGTTTAACCCTTTGAGCCCTGAATTGCTTTTACATAAAATTATTGTTTATTTGAACAGGTAATCGCGCATGTTCTTTTGATGTTTATTTAAACAGGTAAGTAATCGCCGACATTTTTCATTGTTTTTGTCTTTTTGTATGCCTACCACTTCTCTCGAATATTCGTCTTGTGGGCGATTTTTTGCCGTCCTTCAGAAATCAATTGGTCCGCTAACGGATTAATAAGATCTAATAATCGTATTTCTTATGTTGCAATTCCTCAAAAATTATTTTTAATTTTTTATAATTGTAATTTATAATTGTACACATAAATATTCTGTAAAAAACTTTTCTCCACCATTTTGTCGACTTTCTTTCTAAATCACTGATGCGATGCGCAGTGAGCCGTCGATGCGTTGATGCGACGCACAGTGAACCGTCGATGCGTTAATGCGACGCGTGGTGAGCCGTCTGTGGATAGTCGTCGGATAAGATTGACACATCCGTCACCAGTAGGTGGTAAAAGTGGTACTAGGAACACTCGGCCTGCAGGATTGATCCAATTCGTCACAGGCAGGTGTCAAAGAGGACGAGCGACTGATAGAATTGATCCAATCAGTCACCAGCAGACAAGAGCGACACAAAGGACTCGTGATTGGTAGGATTGATCCAATCCGTAAATAACCACAGGACCGGTGCTCGGGCAAGGATGTGGAAAGGATTCAGGATCTAGGGGTGACACTATTAATACTTTTACTTACCATTGTGAAGCTGCTCGGCTGACTTCCGGAATACTATCTGCTTCGATTCCTCTATTGCAACCGTATTTATAATGGCTTGTCTTCTTGTATAAACAATAAGTTTCCTTTCGTGCCCTCCGTCTCTCTTGCTCACTCCGTTGCTCGAGCTGTGTTAATACGCCATCTCTCGCTTATTTCCACGCCAACCAGTCGCTCTTGCAGAGGTTGCCACTTATAGTAGTCTTATCATAATGTAAATCCCATGACTAATACTTGTTTCAAGTGAGTTCTCTTCTTAGAATTCTTATTATTGACTCCCTTCGGGTCAATAAAAAAACAAAGTGAATATACCCTATTCACTTTGTTCTTCCGTTTGTAACGCAGAGAAGGAGAAGAGATAGATATAGAAAAGTATATATATTCTTGCTCAGCTCAGCGTCACCTCCTGAATCGATTTAGCACTGTCCGTCTGTCTGTCTGCCTGTCTGTATGTCTGTCTGTTTATCTGTCTATCTGTCTGTCTATTGAAATCACGATTACGAGAGAACGAAAAGAGATATCGCGATGAAATTTGGCACAAATATTCTTCGTTATGTAGGGTTGTTTGAGATTGAAAATGGGCGAGATCGGTATACATCCACCCCTACTTTACGTACGGAATGTAAAGGCACCTCGTTTCAAAAAATGTTAAAATCTGAATATTTCATAAACCGTGTTAGATATTAAGGTATAATTTTATTCCGGAACATATAGCGTCATTACTAAAATGTTTGAAAAAAATCGGCGTGCCACGCCCACTTATAACAAAGTTGACAATATCTAATGAACGGTATAAATAATTACCAATTTGTATACAATGGGCGTGGTCCGCCCACTTATACAAAAGTTGTCAATATCCCATAAACGGTTCAAAATATTAATACCTTCGTAATTCTATATAGCAGTACCTAGAGACATTACAAAATCATTTTCCCGAAATGGGCGTGGTCCGCCTACTTATAGAAAAGTTGCTAAGTGGCAAAATTATAATTTTTTCCGTTACTCGGGTGTAGGGTATTTAGATTTCGGTCAGGCCGAAGACAACACTCTTACTTGTTTTACTTTAATTTTCTTCAGTTCATGTAAACAAAACTTAAAAATATTTCGAATTCAATTCCAAGACCTTAGTCAATTGTAATGGTAATAAAGATATAAAGTGATATGAGAATACGATATAATTATAAAAGGTATGCAATACGAAAATATAAATATAAGTTTTAAACATAGATTTATACGTCCGATCGCTAGAAGTAACACGTGAATATAATATAAATATGAATATAATACATTTTAAATTGTACTATGACAGGTGAGAGGATTTTATAACGTGGTACTGTTCGTCATACGTAGGCGCTAATTTAGCGGCGAGTCCCTCGGCAGACTTGGTTTGTGGGTGTTGTCTAACTAATACTTGTTCTCCGACCGTTGGTTTCCAACGAGCATGTTGTTCCAATGAACTTGTTGTCTGGCTGCCTTTTCCATGTTTCGATGGATTACCTTGAAAATCTCTTTTAGGTGATTTACTTTGTCTTTGGTGTCTTCATGGAGGTTAGCTGTACCGATCGTTGCTTCGTCATATAGGCGGATGACAGTCTGGGTTCGCGGCCTTGATTTAGGAATGCGCGGCAGCATCCTGTCAATTCGGACACGTCCGTGTTGATTGCTAAACTGATCTCTGGCAGGTTTTCTTCGCCACGACTATGATCATTGTTGGAAAGTTCGATCCCCCTTTGTCTTAATGGTAAGGTTTGAGCGTTACCGTCGCTTTCGCCTATGGGCTGTAGGAGGCCGTGAACTACTGTTTCACTCCGACTGGTTTTAAATATTTTTTGAACTCTTGAATAATGAAGGGTGCCATTGTCGGAGATTAATACCTTTGGATCTTCAAAATGGTGCAGAATGCGTTCCCTAAATCATCGTTTCAGGTGTGGCGGCACGTACTAGAAGTATCGCTATCTACTTTGAAAAAGTTTGTCTGTGAACACGAGTAGATAAGTGTTCCCATATTTAAACCCTGAAAGTGGCCCTACGGTTACGACGCATATGGTGGGGAATAGTTTCTTTGGAATGAACATCTTGCCGGCAGTCTTTTCCAGCTCGGGTTTGTACTTTTCGCAGAGAATGCAGCTTCTCACGAATATGCTGGCATACCTGAACTTCCCTGGCCTGTAATAACATTGCGTGAGGTGATTCTCGTTCAGGACTAGTTTTCTTTGGTATATGGCCACGCAGAGGTTCCAGGGTGTGTAATTTTCTTTCAGAACTCGTAGTGGAATACGACGGTAGACCTGACCGTGTACAATCGTGTAATCCAGTGTGATGACGCATCTTTGCGCTCAAAATGCGCACAGGCATAATTGTACTAAGCTTTCGTGAGGCGTCGGCTTGCATATGCGATCACCCTTTCCAGGTCTCCACTTTGCTGTGACAGCAATACACCATGGTTTCTGGCATGATGACTGTAGCGTGAAACGTTGGGAAATGTCCGGTAGCTTGTGTTAACTTTCTTTTCAACACATCAAATGCTTTTTGTTTTGTTGGTCGTCACCGCAAATCCAGTGCGTGCAGTTTTTTCAACAGCGTAGTTAATGATTGCACGATGGTTGAAAATAGAGGTACAAATCGGCGGTGCCACGCACGACGTTATCCCAAGACAACGATTTGGCGTGGTAGGTGGTTGGAGTACTCTACGGAGAACTTTGAAGAAATCGCATTTTTCAGGATTAATCTTCAGCTTTTTTTGTATGGCAGATAGAACCAAACTCATGGGATGCCCCAAGGTTTCATGCAAAGCATTCGTTGGTTTAGAAGGGAAAAGGTGACTGGGAAGGGGAAAAGTGGGATTAGTGTCGATTTACACCTCTTTTAATAGCTTCGACGTTATAAGTGGGTGGGCTTCGACGTTATAAACATGCGCAGGAAGATTGTTCCACAACTTAACTGCGCGACCGAAAAACGAATTCTCGCGGTAGTGGGTAGTGAGTTGGAACGGGATCGAGACGATAAAGGGGTGCACCGCTCTGGAAAGCCGAGTAGATCCGAGTATATCTGTTGAATACCTGAACCTAAGGAATCAGGCTGGCTATTTCAGAGGAACAATTACCATTAAAGTATGGGAAAAATAAGGTCACACACCCCACATCCCGACGACATCCCAAGCTTTCAATAGAGCTGGATACCCTACTGTCCCCTATAAGTTTTATCGCACGACCTTGTATACGGTCCATAAGCTGAAGATATGCTTTCGAAGTTCCCGACCAAATATGCGAGTTGTACTCCATTTTCGGACGGATAAAAGTAGTGTAGATACAACGAAGGTCGGTTGGAGTAAAGTATTTCTTGCACCGCTTTAAAAAGCCTAAGCACTTGGCTGCTTCTTTCGACACATCAAAAATGTGATCGTTCCAACGAAGATCGCATTGTATTGACATGCCCAGAACATCAAGAGCCTCCGACTCATTAATATCCACACCACCCATATTTAAAGGTGGAAAGTTGTCGCCCGTCAGACGCTTGTAGGTCAACAAACAGCATTGGGTCTTCCGCGCATTGAAATCGACCCGATTCGCCTGACACCACTCCTGGATTTTGTTGAGGTCAGATTGGAGTGCGTCATTCATATTACTGCGTTTTCTATTGATCTCCAGATTATGAGGACGCCTGGAGAATGAATATGAATGACAAATGCTACTGTCATCAGCAAACGAGTAGACGGAGTTTGATGTCAATGACAGAAGGTCATTGATAAAAATGAGAAAAAGTGTTGGAGACAGGACCGAACCCTGTGGAACTCCAGCATTAATGGATTGCTCTTCGGCAGCAAAGCCGTCTATCACAACCCGAATAGAACGGCCGCTGAGGAAACTCGATATCCACCGAGTGAATGTATTACCGACACCATAAGCAGCCAGTTTAGACACAAGTGCTTTATGCCACACTTGGTCAAATGCCTTGGAGATATCCAAAGCAACAACCTTACTCTCACCGAATTGGTGAACACAACTGTTCTACCGCTCAGTGAGGAACGCCATCAAATCGCCTGTGGAGCGGTGAGCACGGAAACCGTACTGGCGATCACTGACCAATTGGTTGCTCTCCAGATAGATCAAGTTAAAATTTATAACGCTCTCCATAACTTTGGAGAGCATTGAACAGATTGCTATGGGCCGGTAATTGGCAGGATTCGTAGCCCACTTTTCTTGGGAACTAACTGCACATTGGCAATTTTACAGGAAGTAGGAAAAACTCCTGAAGTAAACGATAAATTAAAGAGATTGCGCAATGGGCGAGCCAGTGTTGAGGCGCACTTTCTCAACACGTGGGCTGAAATGCCATCCGCTCCCGAGGCTTTATTGACGTTGAGGTTTACAATCACTCTTTTAACAGCCCGCGTTCGAAAGTGCATCTCAGGCATAATATGAGACACACCATCGATCACGGGTAGTGGTTGGCTACTCTCAGGAAGAGAGCAGTTTTCAGCAAACATTTTGGCTAATAACCGAGTGAGTTATTGCCTTATGAACCGAGTGAGTGAAGATTTGATCATCCTTGAGAAGAGTTGGAATAGACGATCGTGTCTGATTCTTCACTCTCCCCACGAACGACCAAAAGTTCCTACTACCCTTATGGTATTGAAGAACTCCACGTCTAAGGCGCTGCTCGTAAAGAGCTTTCATCAACAGTTTTGTTTAAACGCCAATTCCTAAATGCTTCCTCTTTTGACCTGACTGCTTGTCTGCAAGTCGCATTAAACCAGGAATGGTCTTTTGGTTTAATGGAAATTCTTTTATTGGATATGAAAGACCTCATACCAAATAAAATTATATTTTCTACCAATTTTGCTGCAGCATTTATGTTTCTATCCTGAAACACAATTGCCAATTGAAACGGCTGAAAAAGGAGTTTAGCGCATCCCAATTAGCCTTCTCATATAACCACACTGTCCGCTTCAGAGCTGGCTGATGAGCGGATTGAAGACTAAAATATGGAAAGGTAGCAGAAATTGTAGTGTGGTCCGAATTACCACGAGGTGCAAGAACATTCACATCATACTTGCTGTGATGTGAAGTTAGATTTTGGTTTTGCCCATCAACGCAGGGAAAGTGCGTTGGTTCCTTCACTAATGGAGTCAAATTATTAGACTCAGCAAATAACTCAAAATAAAAACCCTCGGGTGTCGTGTGACTCGAATGACGTAGCCAATTGGAATTATGAACATTGAAATCACAAGCAACAACAATTTCACTATTCGGAAATACGATTCCTGGATTTTAGAAATCGAATCAGAGAGACTGTGCAGTTTATCAAAAGTTGGCAGCCTCTCTAGACCCGGGCTTATATAAATGAAGCCGAAGTGCAGGATATGCGACTGGATTTTGAACTTAACCCACATGGAGCTAAATTCGGCATCCGTCGTGCAAAGGTGTTGCTGACACTGGTACGCAACATTACTGCGAATATATAGGGCGAGGCCTCTCTATGATGAAAATAATGGCAGTAAGTGGTATCCAGGCAAGTGAAAGTCCAGTGGATATGCACCCTCAGACACCTGGGTCTCACCTAGTGCCATTATATGCGGTTGGTGAGTACCAACATAAGCATATGCGTGGTTTGTGGGCGAATTTCTTCACATTTGTGGAGTCTATGCGAAATATTTGTCATCGCCACCCACTGTAAAGAGGTATAAAGTCAGCTGCACAAGCGGCCATTCCTACACCGCATGCAAAGCAAAACGCGACAAGTGTTATGCCTTTATCTTGTCACGCTTTAGCCCACGGTGCACTCACAACCGACTGCACACCTAACGGGACCAGGAAGAGGAGAAGAAAGAAACGAAATGCTGAGCTTTACTGCGGAGAGCATAAATAAGCCCTTCGCTTGGTTGTCTGCATTCCGTTTGATTGTCGATTTGTGTTATTTGGTTATGTTATTTTGCATTATTGTTTTTGTGAATTTATTAATGTTTACTGTTATGTTTTAATGCACTGTATTCAATCCAGTTCTATTGCACTGTGACTTTTTTATATTTTTTGAAGATATGTGTTTATATCTTGTTTGTGTTATTTCCCGCGAGCACACTGAACATTGCACTGCGGTGGGTAGCAGCATCCACCCTCGTCCGCGGCCACGACACTACTGCGGACAAAATGGTGGAGAAAAGTGGGTGAGGCTCGCTTCACGCAGGCGCTGGAATACTTCTCGTAGATTTTCTTTCTGATGTTCGACTGATTCGCTCATAACTACGATGTCGTTCAAGTAGGCGAACGCATTTGGGCGGAAACCCGAATAGCATGACACGCCATTGATAAAGGCCTCGACCTGGAACCGTAAATGCTGCATTTGTATCTGACAATATCCGTTCTTTAGGTCTAGCAACTGATGACATTCACATTCCTTAGTTTGTCCAGTATATGGTGAATGCTCGGCAGAGGGTAGACCCCTGGAGTGAACTTTGCGTTTAACTGTCGATATTTAGCGCAGAGCCTCCATGTGTGTTCTTCTTGCGCACCAGCACGTTTCGTGCGCTGTACGGGCTTCTTTCAGGTTCCATGCATCCGTTTCTTAAGAGTTCGTCGAGCTGATTGTTGATTATTGCCTGAATTGCCACATTCTTCGAGAAGTGCCTCTGTTTAACCCTTTGAGCCCTGAATTGCTTTTACATAAAATTATTGTTTATTTGAACAGGTAATCGCGCATGTTCTTTTGATGTTTATTTAAACAGGTAAGTAATCGCCGACGTTTTTCATTGTTTTTGTCTTTTTGTATGCCTACCACTTCTCTCGGATATACGTCTTGTGGGCGATTTTTGGCCGTCCTTCAGAAATCAATTGTTCCGCTAACGGATTAATAAGATCTAATAATCGTATTTCTTATGTTGCAATTCCTGAAAAATTATTTTTTATTTTTTATAATTGTAATTTATAATTGTACACATAAATATTCTGTAAAAAACTTTTCTCCACCATTTTGTCGACTTTCTTTCTAAATCACTGATGCGATGCGCAGTGAGCCGTCGATGCGTTGATGCGACGCACAGTGAACCGTCGATGCGTTAATGCGACGCGTGGTGAGCCGTCGGTGGATAGTCGTCGGATAAGATTGACACATCCGTCACCAGTAGGTGGTAAAAGTGGTACTAGGAACACTCGGCCTGCAGGATTGATCCAATTCGTCACCGGCAGGTGTCAAAGAGGACGAGCGACTGATAGAATTGATCCAATCAGTCACCAGCAGACAAGAGCGACACAAAGGACTCGTGATTGGCAGGATTGATCCAATCCGTAAATAACCACATGACCGGTGCTCGGGCAAGGATGTGGAAAGGATTCAGGATCTAGGGGTGACACTATTACTACTTTTACTTACCATTGTGAAGCTGCTCGGCTGACTTCCGGAATACTATCTGCTTCGATTCCTCTATTGCAACCGTATTTATAATGACTTGTCTTCTTGTATAAACAATAAGTTTCCGTTCGTGCCCTCCGTCTGTCTTGCTCACTCCGTTGCTCGAGCTGTGTTGATACGCCATCTCTCGCTTATTTTCACGCCAACCAGTCGCTCTTTCAGAGGTTGCCACTTATAGTAGCCTTATCATACTGTAAATCCCATAACTAATACTTGATTCAAGTGAGTTCTCTTCTTAGAGTTCTTATTATTGACTCCCTTCGGGTCAATAAAAAAACAAAGTGAATATACCCTATTCACTTTGTTCTTCCGTTTGTAACGCAGAGAAGGAGAAGAGATAGATATAGAAAAGTATATATATTCTTGCTCAGCTCAGCGTCACCTCCTGAATCGATTTAGCACTGTCCGTCCGTCTGTCTGTCTGTCTGTATGTCTGTCTGTCTGTCTGTCTATCTGTCTGTCTATTGAAATCACGATTACGAGAGAACGAAAAGAGATATCGCGATGAAATTTGGCAAATATTCTTCGTTATGTAGGGTTGTTTGGGGTTGAAAATGGGCGAGATCGGTATACATCCACCCCTACTTTACGTACGGAATGTAAAGGCACCTCGTTTCAAAAAATGTTAAAATCTGAATATTTCATAAACCGTGTGAGATATTAAGGTATAATTTTATTCCGGAACATATAGCGTCATTACTAAAATGTTTGAAAAAAATAGGCGTGCCACGCCCACTTATAACAAAGTTGACAATATCTAATGAACGGTATAAGTAATTACCAATTTGTATACAATGGGCGTGGTCCGCCCACTTATACAAAAGTTGTCAATATCCCATAAACGGTTCAAAATATTAATACCTTCGTAATTCTATATAGCAGTACCTAGAGACATTACAAAATCATTTGCCCGAAATGGGCGTGGTCCGCCTACTTATAGAAAAGTTGCTAAGTGGCAAAATTATAATTTTTTCCGTTACTCGGGTGTAGGGTATTTAGATTTCGGTCAGGCCGAAGACAACACTCTTACTTGTTTTACTTTAATTTTCTTCAGTTCATGTAAACAAAACTTAAAAATATTTCGAATTCAATTCCAAGACCTTAGTCAATTGTAATGGTAATAAAGATATAAAGTGATATGAGAATACGATATAATTATAAAAGGTATGCAATACGAAAATATAAATATAAGTTTTAAACATAGATTTATACGTCCGATCGCTAGAAGTAACACGTGAATATAATATAAATATGAATATAATACATTTTAAATTGTACTATGACAGGTGAGAGGATTTTATAACGTGGTACTGTTCGTCATACGTAGGCGCTAATTTAGCGGCGAGTCCCTCGGCAGACTTGGTTTGTGGGTGTTGTCTAACTAATACTTGTTCTCCGACCGTTGGTTTCCAACGAGCATGTTGTTACAATGAACTTGTTGTCTGGCTGCCTTTTCCATGTTTCGATGGATTACCTTGAAAATCTCTTTTAGGTGATTTACTTTGTCTTTGGTGTCTTCATGGAGGTTAGCTGTACCGATCGTTGCTTCGTCATATAGGCGGATGACAGTCTGGGTTCGCGGCCTTGATTTAGGAATGCGCGGCAGCATCCTGTCAATTCGGACACGTCCGTGTTGATTGCTAAACTGATCTCTGGCAGGTTTTCTTCGCCACGACTATGATCATTGTTGGAAAGTTCGACCCCCCTTTGTCTTAATGGTAAGGTTTGAGCGTTACCGTCGCTTTCGCCTATGGGATGTAGGAGGCCGTGAACTACTGTTTCACTCCGACTGGTTTTAAATATTTTTTGAACTCTTGAATAATGAAGGGTGCCATTGTCGGAGATTAATACCTTTGGATCTTCAAAATGGTGCAGAATGCGCTCCCTAAATCATCGTTTCAGGTGTGGCGGCACGTACTAGAAGTATCGCTATCTACTTTGAAAAAGTTTGTCTGTGAACACGAGTAGATAAGTGTTCCCATATTTAAACCCTGAAAGTGGCCCTACGGTTTCGACGCATATGGTGGGGAATAGTTTCTTTGGAATGAACATCTTGCCGGCAGTCTTTTCCAGCTCGGGTTTGTACTTTTCGCAGAGAATGCAGCTTCTCACGAATATGCTGGCATACCTGAACTTCCCTGGCCTGTAATAACATTGCGTGAGGTGATTCTCGTTCAGGACTAGTTTTCTTTGGTATATGGCCACGCAGAGGTTCCAGGGTGTGTAATTTTCTTTCAGAACTCGTAGTGGAATACGACGGTAGACCTGACCGTGTACAATCGTGTAATCCAGTGTGATGACGCATCTTTGCGCTCAAAATGCGCACAGGCATAATTGTACTAAGCGTTCGTGAGGCGTCGGCTTGCATATGCGATCACCCTTTCCAGGTCTCCACTTTACTGTGACAGCAATACACCATGGTTTCTGGCATCTGACTGTAGCGTGAAACGTTGGGAAATGTCCGGTAGCTTGTGTTAACTTTCTTTTCAACACATCAAATGCTTTTTGTTTTGTTGGTCGTCACCGCAAATCCAGTGCGTGCAGTTTTTTCAACAGCGTAGTTAATGATTGCACGATGGTTGAAAATAGAGGTACAAATCGGCGGTGCCACGACGTTATCCCAAGACAACGATTTGGCGTGGTAGGTTGTTGGAGTACTCTACGGAGAACTTTGAAGAAATCGCATTTTTCAGGATTAATCTTCAGCTTTTTTTTGTATGGCAGATAGAACCAAACTCATGGGATGCCCCAAGGTTTCATGCAAAGCACTCGTTGGTTTAGAAGGGAAAGGGTTACTGGGAAGGGGAAAAGTGGGAGTAGTGTCGATTTACACCTCTTTTAATAGCTTCGACGTTATAAGTGGGTGGGCTTCGACGTTATAAACATGCGCAGGAAGATTGTTCCACAACTTAACTGCGCGACCGAAAAACGAATTCTCGCGGTAGTGGGTAGTGAGTTGGAACGGGATCGAGACGATAAAGGGGTGCACCGCTCTGGAAAGCCGAGTATATCTGTTGAATACCTGAACCGAAGGAATCAGGCTGGCTATTTCAGAGGAACAATTACCATTAAAGTATGGGAAAAATACGGTCACACACCCCACATCCCGACGACATCCCAAGGTTTCAATAGAGCTGGATACCCTACTGTCCCCTATAAGTTTTATCGCACGACCTTGTATACGGTCCAGAAGCTGAAGATATGCTTTCGAAGTTCCCGACCAAATATGCGAGTTGTACTCCATTTTCGGACGGATAAAAGTAGTGTAGATACAAAGAAGGTCGGTTGGAGTGAAGTATTTCTTGCGCCGCTTTAAAAAGCCTAAGCACTTGGCTGCTTCTTTCGACACATCAAAAATGTGATCGTTCCAACGAAGATCGCATTGTATTGACATGCCCAGAACATCACGAGCCTCCGACTCATTAATATCCACACCACCCATATTTAAAGGTGGAAAGTTGTCGCCCGTCAGACGCTTGTAGGTCAACAAACAGCATTGGGTCTTCCGCGCATTGAAATCGACCCGATTCGCCTGACCCCACTCCTGGATTTTGTTGAGGTCAGATTGGAGTGTGTCATTCATATTACTGCGTTTTCTATTGATCTCCAGATTATGAGGACGCCTGGAGAATGAATATGAATGACAAATGCTACTGTCATCAGCAAACGAGTAGACGGAGTTTGATGTCAATGACAGAAGGTCATTGATAAAAATGAGAAAAAGTGTTGGAGACAGGACCGAACCCTGTGGAACTCCAGCATTAATGGATTGCTCTTCGGCAGCAAAGCCGTCTATCACAACCCGAATAGAACGGCCGCTGAGGAAACTCGATATCCACCGAGTGAATGTATTACCGACACCATAAGCAGCCAGTTTAGACACAAGTGCTTTATGCCACACTTGGTCAAATGCCTTGGAGATATCCAAAGCAACAACCTTACTCTCACCGAATTGGTGAACACAACTGTTCCACCGCTCAGTGAGGAACGCCATCAAATCGCCTGTGGAGCGGTGAGCACGGAAACCGTACTGGCGATCACTGACCAATTGGTTGCTCTCCAGATAGATCAAGTTAAAATTTATAACGCTCTCCATAACTTTGGAGAGCATTGAACAGATTGCTATGGGCCGGTAATTGGCAGGATTCGTAGCCCACTTTTCTTGGGAACTAACTGCACATTGGCAATTTTCCAGGAAGTAGGAAAAACTCCTGAAGTAAACGATAAATTAAAGAGATTGCGCAATGGGCGAGCCAGTGTTGAGGCGCACTTTCTCAACACGTGGGCTGAAATGCCATCCGCTCCCGAGGCTTTATTGACGTTGAGGTTTACAATCACTCTTTTAACAGCCCGCGTTCGAAAGTGCATCTCAGGCATAATATGAGACACACCATCGATCACGGGTAGTGGTTGGCTACTCTCAGGAAGAGAGCAGTTTTCAGCAAACATTTTGGCTAATAACCGAGTGAGTTATTGCCTTATGAACCGAGTGAGTGAAGATTTGATCATCCTTGAGAAGAGTTGGAATAGACGATCGTGTCTGATTTTTCACTCTCCCCACGAACGACCAAAAGTTCCTACTACCCTTATGGTATTGAAGAACTCCTCGTCTAAGGCGCTGCTCGTAAAGAGCTTTCATCAACAATTTTGTTTAAACGCCAATTCCTAAATGCTTCCTCTTTTGACCTGACTGCTTGTCTGCAAGTCGCATTAAACCAGGAATGGTCTTTTGGTTTAATGGAAATTCTTTTATTGGGTATGAAAGACCTCATATGAGGACGCCTGGAGAATGAATATGAATGACAAATGCTACTGTCATCAGCAAACGAGTAGACGGAGTTTGATGTCAATGACAGAAGGACATTGATAAAAATGAGAAAAAGTGTTGGAGACAGGACCGAACCCTGTGGAACTCCAGCATTAATGGATTGCTCTTCGGCAGCAAAGCCGTCTATCACAACCCGAATAGAACGGCCGCTGAGGAAACTCGATATCCACCGAGTGAACGTATTACCGACACCATAAGCAGCCAGTTTAGACACAAGTGCTTTATGCCACACTTGGTCAAATGCCTTGGAGATATCCAAAGCAACAACCTTACTCTCACCGAATTGGTGAACACAACTGTTCCACCGCTCAGTGAGGAACGCCATCAAATCGCCTGTGGAGCGGTGAGCACGGAAACCGTACTGGCGATCACTGACCAATTGGTTGCTCTCCAGATAGATCAAGTTAAAATTTATAACGCTCTCCATAACTTTGGAGAGCATTGAACAGATTGCTATGGGCCGGTAATTGGCAGGATTCGTAGCCAACTTTTCTTGGGAACTAACTGCACATTGGCAATTTTCCAGGAAGTAGGAAAAACTCCTGAAGTAAACGATAAATTAAAGAGATTGCGCAATGGGCGAGCCAGTGTTGAGGCGCACTTTCTCAACACGTGGGCTGAAATGCCATCCGCTCCCGAGGCTTTATTGACGTTGAGGTTTACAATCACTCTTTTAACAGCCCGCGTTCGAAAGTGCATCTCAGGCATAATATGAGACACACCATCGATCACGGGTAGTGGTTGGCTACTCTCAGGAAGAGAGCAGTTTTCAGCAAACATTTTGGCTAATAACCGAGTGAGTTATTGCCTTATGAACCGAGTGAGTGAAGATTTGATCATCCTTGAGAAGAGTTGGAATAGACGATCGTGTCTGATTCTTCACTCTCCCCACGAACGACCAAAAGTTCCTACTACCCTTATGGTATTGAAGAACTCCACGTCTAAGGCGCTGCTCGTAAAGAGCTTTCATCAACAGTTTTGTTTAAACGCCAATTCCTAAATGCTTCCTCTTTTGACCTGACTGCTTGTCTGCAAGTCGCATTAAACCAGGAATGGTCTTTTGGTTTAATGGAAATTCTTTTATTGGGTATGAAAGACCTCATACCAAATAAAATTATATTTTCTACCAATTTTGCTGCAGCATTTATGTTTCTATCCTGAAACACAATTGCCAATTGAAACGGCTGAAAAAGGAGTTTAGCGCATCCCAATTAGCCTTCTCATATAACCACACTGTCCGCTTCAGAGCTGGCTGATGAGCGGATTGAAGACTAAAATATGGAAAGGTAGCAGAAATTGTAGTGTGGTCCGAATTACCACGAGGTGCAAGAACATTCACATCATACTTGCTGTGATGTGAAGTTAGATTTTGGTTTTGCCCATCAACGCAGGGAAAGTGCGTTGGTTCCTTCACTAATGGAGTCAAATTATTAGACTCAGCAAATAACTCAAAATAAAAACCCTCGGGTGTCGTGTGACTCGAATGACGTAGCCAATTGGAATTATGAACATTGAAATCACAAGCAACAACAATTTCACTGTTCGGATTCCTGGATTTTAGAAATCGAATCAGAGAGACTGTGCAGTTTATCAAAAGTTGGCAGCCTCTCTAGACCCGGCTTATATAAATGAAGCCGAAGTGCAGGATATGCGACTGGATTTTGAACTTAACCCACATGGAGCTAAATTCGGCATCCGTCGTGCAAAGGTGTTGCTGACACTGGTACGCAACATTACTGCGAATATATAGGGCGAGGCCTCTCTATGATGAAAATAATGGCAGTAAGTGGTATCCAGGCAAGTGAAAGTCCAGTGGATATGCACCCTCAGACACCTGGGTCTCACCTAGTGCCATTATATGCGGTTGGTGAGTACCAACATAAGCATATGCGTGGTTTGTGGGCGAATTTCTTCACATTTGTGGAGTCTATGCGAAATATTTGTCATCGCCACCCACTGTAAAGAGGTATAAAGTCAGCTGCACAAGCGGTCATTCCTAGACCGCATGCAAAGCAAAACGCGACAAGACAAGTGTTATGCCTTTATCTTGTCACGCTTTAGCCCACGGTGCACTCACAACCGACTGCACACCTAACGGGACCAGGAAGAAGGAAGAGGAGAAGAAAGAAACGAAATGCTGAGCTTTACTGCGGAGAGCATAAATAAGCCCTTCGCTTGGTTGTCTGCATTCCGTTTGATTGTCGATTTGTGTTATTTGGTTATGTTATTTTGCATTATTGTTTTTGTGAATTTATCAATGTTTACTGTTATGTTTTAATGCACTGTATTCAATCCAGTTCTATTGCACTGTGACTTTTTTATGTTTTTTGAAGATATTTGTTTATATCTTGTTTGTGTTATTTCCCGCGAGCACACTGAACATTGCACTGCGGTGGGTAGCAGCATCCACCCTCGTCCGCGGCCACGACACTACTGCGGACAAAATGGTGGAGAAAAGTGGGTGAGACTCGCTTCACGCAGGCGCTGGAATACTTCTCGTAGATTTTCTTTCTGATGTTCGACTGATTCGCTCATAACTACGATGTCTTTCAAGTAGGCGAACGCATTTTGGCGGAAACCCGAATAGCATGACACGCCATTGATAAAGGCCTCGACCTGGAACCGTAAATGCTGCATTTGTATCTGACAATATCCGTTCTTTAGGTCTAGCAACTGATGACATTCACATTCCTTAGTTTGTCCAGTATATGGTGAATGCTCGGCAGAGGGTAGACCCCTGGAGTGAACTTTGCGTTTAACTGTCGATATTTAACGCAAAGCCTCCATGTGTGTTCTTCTTGCGCACCAACACGTTTCGTGCGCTGTACGGGCTTCTTTCAGGTTCCATGCATCCGTTTCTTAAGAGTTCGTCGAGCTGATTGTTGATTATTGCCTGAATTGCCACATTCTTCGAGAAGTGCCTCTGTTTAACCCTTTGAGCCCTGAATTGATTTTACATAAAATTATTGTTTATTTGAACAGGTAATCGCGCATGTTCTTTTGATGTTTATTTAAACAGGTAAGTAATCGCCGACATTTTTCATTGTTTTTGTCTTTTTGTATGCCTACCACTTCTCTCGGATATACGTCTTGTGGGCGATTTTTGGCCGTCCTTCAGAAATCAATTG
The DNA here is from genome assembly GCA_922984085.1 of Sicus ferrugineus. Classification (NCBI taxonomy): domain Eukaryota; kingdom Metazoa; phylum Arthropoda; class Insecta; order Diptera; family Conopidae; genus Sicus; species Sicus ferrugineus. The sequence continues at coordinate 25,702,486 of OV277349.1, forward strand.
TTCCGCTAACGGATTAATAAGATCTAATAATCGTATTTCTTATGTTGCAATTCCTCAAAAATTATTTTTTATTTTTTATAATTGTAATTTATAATTGTACACGTAAATATTCTGTAAAAAACTTTTCTCCACCATTTGGCGACTTTCTTTCTAAATCACTGATGCGATGCGCAGTGAGCCGTCGATGCGTTGATGCGACGCACAGTGAACCGTCGATGCGTTAATGCGACGCGCATTGAGCCATCGATTCGTTGATACGACGCGTGGTGAGCCGTCGGTGGATAGTCGTCGGATAAGATTGACACATCCGTCACCAGTAGGTGGTAAAAGTGGTACTAGGAACACTCGGCCTGCAGGATTGATCCAATTCGTCACCGGCAGGTGTCAAAGAGGACGAGCGACTGATAGAATTGATCCAATCAGTCACCAGCAGACAAGAGCGACACAAAGGACTCGTGATTGGCAGGATTGATCCAATCCGTAAATAACCACATGACCGGTGCTCGGGCAAGGATGTGGAAAGGATTCAGGATCTAGGGGTGACACTATTACCACTTTTACTTACCATTGTGAAGCTGCTCGGCTGACTTCCGGAATACTATCTGCTTCGATTCCTCTATTGCAACCGTATTTATAATGACTTGTCTTCTTGTATAAACAATAAGTTTCCGTTCGTGCCCTCCGTCTGTCTTGCTCACTCCGTTGCTCGAGCTGTGTTGATACGCCATCTCTCGCTTATTTTCACGCCAACCAGTCGCTCTTTCAGAGGTTGCCACTTATAGTAGCCTTATCATACTTTAAATCCCATAACTAATACTTGATTCAAGTGAGTTCTCTTCTTAGAGTTCTTATTATTGACTCCCTTCGGGTCAATAAAAAAACAAAGTGAATATACCCTATTCACTTTGTTCTTCCGTTTGTAACGCAGAGAAGGAGAAGAGATAGATATAGAAAAGTATATATATTCTTGCTCAGCTCAGCGTCACCTCCTGAATCGATTTAGCACTGTCCGTCCGTCTGTCTGCCTGTCTGTATGTCTGTCTGTCTATCTGTCTGTCTGTTGAAATCACGATTACGAGAGAACGAAAAGAGATATCGCGATGAAATTTGGCACAAATATTCTTCGTTATGTAGGGTTGTTTGTGATTGAAAATGGGCGAGATCGGTATACATCCACCCCTACTTTACGTACGGAATATAAAGGCACCTCGTTTGAAAAAATGTTAAAATCTGAATATTTCATAAACCGTGTGAGATATTAAGGTATAATTTTATTCCGGAACATATAGCGTCATTACTAAAATGTTTGAAAAAAATCGGCGTGCCACGCCCACTTATAACAAAGTTGACAATATCTAATGAACTTTATAAGATATTGACATGTAATTTCATCAGGATATACAGGGAAGTATTACACCAATAAGCCTGCCAAAAATGGGCGCCTACTCATAAAAAAGTTGTCAATATCTTGTAAACGGTAAAAGATATTATTACGATATTTTATCACGAGGTATCTACATGTATTACCAATTTGTATACAATGGGCGTGGTCCGCCCACTTATACAAAAGTTATCAATATCCCATAAACGGTTCAAAATATTAATACCTTCGTAATTCTATATAGCAGTACCTAGAGACATTACAAAATCATTTGCCCTAAATGGGCGTGGTCCGCCTACTTATACAAAAGTTGCTAAGTGGCAAAATTATAATTTTTTCCGTTACTCGGGTGTAGGGTATTTAGATTTCGGCCAGGCCGAAGACAACACTCTTACTTGTTTTACTTTAATTTTCTTCAGTTCATGTAAACAAAACTTAAAAATATTTCGAATTCAATTCCAAGACCTTAGTCAATTGTAATGGTAATAAAGATATAAAGTGATATGAGAATACGATATAATTATAAAAGGTATGCAATACGAAAATATAAACATAAGTTTTAAACATAGATTTATAATTAAAGTAATCAACAAGTAAAAATAATACTATATAAGAATATAATAGTATAAAAAACAATAAAAATTAATTATTCTTATGGATAAGTTTCAATACGAATACAAAATCAAAATTTTATTTATTTCATTTCGAACTATTCTTTTTGTATCTTTTCGTGTGATTATGTTGGATCCTCACAAATGCAGGCAGTGATGGTGATGCGTATGTGGCGTTATGTAGGCGTCGTTGGTTATGGTCTCACGCCGCCTCCGTTTGCAGGAGACCCGTTATCGTTTCCCTGATTACAGCAGTGAATCATCCAAACTCTTTGCGCCCGCAAATCCTACAGAACAGGAAGGCTGGACTCCGGCAGTCTCTTGTGATGTGACCCCTCTGTCCACAGCGTCGACATGCTTGATGAGTGTCAATGTTGTGTTGTGGTTCTCCTGGAAAGTCCTCGCTGTGGTCTCCTCCGAAGTCCCCAGTCCGTCCGAATAAAAACACTATTGTCTCACTTTGGGCACTTTATTGTCTGGAATACGTTTTCCACGTTCACTACTCACAACTCACTGATTACTACTGACTGACTTACGCAACTCAACTCAACTAACTCATACCAGTCTTATTTATATTTCTGTATGAGGAAGCTTAAATACGGAAACAACAATATGCTAACTGTAGCGGAAAAGACCTGCCTCAACACTTGAGCGCAAGAAAGTGGGTCACTAGTTCCACGGTCAACAAGTGCAATACCGCTTCACCAGCGGCTAGCGCGCGCTCGATGAATTGACCTTGGCAAGTTACAATGCGGAATCAAACCAACAAGCACAACGTGCAAAAAATGCTCAGTGCGATGTCATAATTTAAGTATCGCCTGAAAGTATGCCTAGCGGAACCAGTGACTTACAACATCCCTCCACCCCTTTTATTACAATGATTCTACTGGGTGGTTAACTGTTTGATATTAGTCTTAACGCTATTATAAATTGCTTAAGTAAATACCATAACCGATTCTTGTCTGGCGCTCCTCGGATATGCTGACTGGAGAATAAGATGATGATGGTTCTACCAAATAATGCTTTTGCCGCTACGAATGGTCGTCTCGTCTTGGTGATATCACGCGTTGCAGGGCACCCACATTTGAAGAAATGGTGTGTAACTGTGTGACAGCAGCTGCTCGTAGTTCTAGTCTACTTTGAACGGAGTGATGTGGCCTTCGGTGTTTCTTTCTCGTTTTCTCGGACTGCTGGGGTTGTGTGCTACGTTGTTGACTGTCTGGTGGACCTCCCATCTTATAGTACTTGACGCTAATTGATCATAGCTCATATCTCGACTGTGGCTTCACGATTCCCTTGTCTCACCTTGTATGCTTATGACCTATGACTTATCGAACTAAAATCAATGTATTCATCAAGTGAAACCATTAAATTTTAGGTGAAATTTTTTACACTCTTCGTTATGTGTCCTTAAAAATATTTTCCTAGTGCCTTATATATAGTTTCTTTTTTTTCCCTCCATTCTCATTTGCTTTTTTTTTTTTTTTCTTATGACAGATGAAACCAAGCTCAGGGGATGCCCCCTATCCATGCACAGCATTTGTTGGTTCCGAAGGGATGACAGGTTTGTGGGAAGGGGGAAAGAGGGAGTAGTGACGGTTTACACTTCGCTTGAATGTTTCGAATGCTTTTCCTTTCATTTTAAAATTGTTGTTCTTTATTTTTATACATTTTCCAGAATGTTTTTCTTTCTTCTTTTTCCCCCCTTTGTTTTCTTTCTTTTTTTTACCCCTTTGATATATTTTTTTTGTTTTTTTTTTTTTGTTGTTTTTCTTCCTTTCGTCTTCTCTTCTCTATTGTTCTTTCTTTTTCCCTTTACTCCAAAGTTTTGTCAGTTTGTTTTTATTTTTTGTTTTTTCTTGTATATGTACAACTTTTCCCTTACTGCTATACACAATTATTAACTCTACTTAAATTCACTTAACAATTAAAATTACTTAAATTTAACAATTATTAACTTCATTTAATTTAATTCTTTAGCAAGCTAACTTTAATTTCTATTTTACCTGCTCCGTTTCCTTAAAATGTGATACCACACGCTTGTATATCATATTCATTACATGTAGCGGTAGAGTGATCTGCGATGCCACATAATGTCATGGCGCCCTGACACCATGTGACAAAATCGACTACGAACTCTCTACCCCAAAATTATTTCAACTTGGACTTCTGTTAAATAAAATTAGGTCCAAGCAGGAAACTAAGTTTATATCGTTTCAACCATATACATGCACTTGGAAACAATGTAAACAACAAGTGCATGTATGTGGCATGGTATATGGTATAAACAACATAATAAAGCAATAAATCAACATAAAAAGCAAAATAAACAACATAAACTTAATATATTGACTTGACCAAGCCTAGATATATGGTTTAAACAAATCCTATAATTAATTAATACATCTTGTTAGTAAGCAAAGTTAGTAAGTGTCCGGTTAGCTATAGAAAATTCCCCTTAAAAAAAATTATACACGACAAAAAGGTTTTATATGGATGAGTAACTTCGGGCGTACTTACTTATCAATTTGCGGCGTCGCAGTTAATGGGATCCAGCCCTCTCTTTTCCGTCGTCCTGGTAAACATGGAATTTCCCCTTGCACCACCTACGACTGCCTTGAAATATACAAATATATATATATTATTTACGTTCGTTATTTTTCCCTATTTACTAAATTTTTTGTTGAATTGTATGTATTGAGCGTGGTTTTCCGGTTCCGATTTACTGCATCTGTATCTGTTCCTATTTTTATTGAATTGTTGTAATGTTTAAGCAAATTGTTATGGAAGGACTTATCCCTGTTCTTAATTTTTAGAACTGTAGTGACCGGACTCTTAATGCCTACCACCTCATATGGGCCTAACCATATCGGTGAAAATTTGTTTCTTCTAGTTTGATTTTTCATTAAGACCTTGTCACCTATCTTAAAAACAACAGGATTGAACTTGCTATCATATTGCTTTTAGACAACACCTTCGCCTTCTCCTGGTTTTGTCGAGCTATTTCATGCGCTTTTTGGATCTGATATTTCTGAATCTTCTAGGGATCGTCCGGATTATACACCGGACTGCACTTACGTCTCAAGTTGGTTGGTATTTCGGAATCAAAACCGTATAAAGGTCGGAAGGGTGTTTGTCTAGTGCTAGAATGGGGCGTATGGTTATGCACATGCATCGCTGTCGACAACCATTGGTCCCAATTGGAACCGTCCTCTTTAGCGAAGCTGCGCAAATATTCCGTTAGCGGTCTATGGCTGCGTTCGAGTGAACCATTGGCCTGGGGGTGGTACGGAGTGATATGCAACTTCCTAATGCCTAACATCTTACAAGTGTCCGAGAATATTTTGGAAATAAAATTAGTCCCATTGTCCGTTACACCGCGGCTTGAAGGCCCCCCAAAGGTGAATTATGGAAATCTCTCAAAACCGTTCTTATTTCCTCCGGCCTTGTTAAAACTGCCGCCTTGTCAACCTCTAGACCGCTTTCACTGTCCATATCGCTTGTGGTTGTCTGAGTGTTTCTTGGCTCCACTTGGTCCTCAAGCTCCTGCGCTTTAGCCTTAGAGTGAGTCTGTACGGCAATAATACCCTTGTTTTCCTGTTTATGTACTACTACCACTGGAATATTGGTTTTAATTCCAACTGGAACTATTCTTATTGTCCGTGCTAATACTTTGGCTCTATCTCTGTAAGAGTCTTCATCTATTGCTTCCTTTGACCTCATAATTAAACTCCCAACACTCTCTTTGTCTCCTCTTAAGAATGTCAACTTTTTAGTAAGGGTATTTATAACGGATCTATTCCACAAGTTATCCCTTCCAACTATGCCATCCCCTGGCACTTCCTCTGAAGATACAACATGTAACGCAAACTTAATGCGCTCATTGTCATTATGGTGAACGAATACCAAACCTCTTGTGGTCACGCATCCACCGAATGCCCCACTAAGGGTTTTAATTTCGCTAGTGTCCACTTCTAGCGAATGACTTAGCGCATTTTCCTTAACCAGGCTTGTGTCCGCCCCTGAGTCCACCAGTAAAATGAGTTTTCCATTTCTTGCACCCGTACACGGTACTTCAATAAACACATCATTTAAGGTGTCTGGGCGGCCCTTCTGCCTGTTGTACCCCGAGTTTATTCTTCCTGCATCCCTTCCTGCTTGTAGTCTTTTATAATTTTTGGCATTTGAAATTTTCCTGCCGCCAACTTTCGAGTAAAAACCCTTCAACGTTTTCATTGCGCTTTTTTGCAACGTATGTGAAAACGTCTTGCGATTATTCCATAACCTACCACAACAATTAAAGACCAATATATTTAATTCCCCAATAATGTCTTTTATTATAGTCGCGAGCAACAAAACCAGAATGAAAATTTGTGTAATGCTTGCACTTAAACAAGAAGCAAAAACTCCAAACGTATCCACTGACTCAATGGCCGTCGGATTTACTGTTTTGTTGTCATTTACTTTTTGTTTCACTTCCGTCTCCAATATCTTGCTGCCCGCATCAACTTTCTCATCGTTGATTTCTTATTTGAAAAACTTACTTAACATTTCTTCTTCAACTTCTTATATATTTTTTATGCTCTTTTTTGGTCGACAGTCCTCAACCTTCTTACAACAATCAGAGGAGGACGGTTCAACAATCGTTTCCGACGTCTGACTCGCTGTCCCCATAATGTGTGGCCTAATTTTCCTTTTCTTTTTGGGTTCCCAGCTTAGCGGTATTGGCTGGGCCCCTGCCAGTTTCCCTGAAACGTATCCCAATTTCGCTTAGCGTGGCAGTGCCTCACAAAATGTCCTGCTCGGTTGCAAAAATGGCATCTCAAATGATTTGCAGACTCGTCTGTAGATTTCCCGCGCTGGTTAAACCTACCTGTGTTCCCGATATTCTCCGATAATTGTCGGTTTCCATTCATCTGATTTCCTTGCCTAAGTCTTGGTGATTGCATGAATTCCCGTGGTCCCGTCCGGTAATTATTCCAGCCCGTATCGCACTTCACTTCTGACGAATTTGCACACCTTCGGCTCGTCTCATGTCCATATCTTTTACACTCCTGGCAGAAAGGCGTGTTCTTTCGCGTGATGCAGTCTTCTCTGGTGTGTCCCTTCTTATTGCAGAAACTGCAGGTCACGTTAGCCTCTAATGATTTCTTCCCAGTATCATTTTTGTTCCTGAACTGTGCCGGCGGGCTCGCAGTTTTCCGCTGCGCGAAAGAGTTAGCGTCACCGCGAAATGCTGCCTGTTGCAGTGTTGGGTCCACCCTCTTGTTACCCCGCAGGAGCGCTATATTTCTCATCTCTTGCGCTTGCTCTCTAATCGCATATTGATGGTTTAGCTGCCTCAGGTTACACTGGTGAATTTAATGGCTAAACCTCACTGCTTCCTCTACCGAATCCTCCAAGCAATTTGCTTTTGACCCTAGCATGTGTAACCTTAGCGTCGGTTCATTGAGACCCATTTCGAAACACTGTACTGCCGATCTTTCCAAATCCTGCGTTAAGCCCGTGCCAGCTTGGTCCTTGTACCTGATCCCTATAATTTCTTCCGCTTGCGACTTTAACGCGTACAACCACTCTGCATATTGCCTCACATTTTCCCCTGGCAATTGACAAACCTGTTGCAGTTCTAATCGCACTGTGTCTAACGAACTAATCTGCAAATAACTTTTTCTTATCGTCGCGCAAAATTCTTCAACTGTACTGAATTTCCAAGATCTGAGCAACTTATACGCGTTCCCATGCAATCTCTGCTTAATGCAAGGTATCAAATATTGTTTCCTTCCTCAATACCTTGAACCGCCAATTCGCACCCGTCAATGAATCTATATACTTCATTGCGCAAATCTGGGGAGGGTGTTCCCGAGAACAAAGGTACTAATTTGTTCACTACTTTGGCCACTGCTTCTATACCCATATCTACGCCGGTTTTACCCCTAGGGATCTTAAAATCTGTTGAAACTACTGACGGGCGTCCCACTGGATTCTTGTGAAGTGAGAGTTGTGTCTGCTAAAAAATTTTCCTGCTGAAGGAGTCTATTCTCTTCCTTCAACTCCTCTATTCTCCTGTGGGCTTCTTCTAGAGAGTCAAAATCTACCCTGCTTCTTTGGTTTAGAAATTTCGCGAGAAAATTTTCAGAAATTCCCTTTTCTTCCACCAACCTTCTCAATTTCTCGTTTTCCTCTTCAACTTCCCTTACCGAAACACTTTCTATTTCTCTCTCTACTAATAAGTTCTCGTATATCTTTTTAATGGCTTGAAATTCGTTCCTCCAATTTTCCAATTCCTTTCGCGCACTTTTATTCTTACTATCTATAAAGTTTAGTAACTCTTCTAGAATTGCATCTGCTTTTTCTACCTTAGAAAGCCTGCCTAAGCCACGAAGTTTTTCCTTTATCAGTTCTAAATTCTCTTTATTACCTACAGTACACGCAAGACTACCCCAAATTTTTTCCACAAATCTATCCAATTCTCCCACCAAGTTTTCATGATCTCTGCTTAATTCCCTTAACTGAATTTCTATGTCATATAGAGGTATCCATAAAACTTGCACTGTAACTGCTACTATTTCGTGTGCTTGCCTTTTTTTTCTCTTTAGGTATTTTTAGGTACCAGTCTTCACTGAACTAAACACAACACTTCTTTTTTTTCACTTCCTTTTGTGCACGCGACAAAATAAAAAGGAGAAAAAACAACCGGCTGAATGTTCGCGCACAGAAAAACGAACCCCAAGCAAGCGTCAATAGCTGCACTTGAATTACGAAACTTGAAACCCCCACAGAAAAATTTGCGTACTAATTGATTGCGCTCGCATCTTAAACGTTTTGTATCTTCACAGCAAACACAATTACTTTTTTTTCACACTTCTTATTTCATTTACCCCAATAATTTCAAAAAGAAGAACAATGTTAGTAAAAATACTTATCCCACCGTAGCCAGACTCAGCCACAGGATTACGGGTAAGGGAGTCTTGCCCAGGATTATTTATGCGTGTTAGTATTTATATATATTCGCTACAAATTCCTATATTTATTTATCACCCTTTAAATTTTATGTTTTCACAAACTCACCTGTGCGAACGATTTTCGGTTCGTATAAACCGGCTGCGCCAAATATGTTGTGGTTCTCCTGGAAAGTCCTCGCTGTGGGTTCCTCCAAAGTCCCCAGTCCGTCCGAATAAAAACACTATTGTCTCACTTTGGGCAGTTTATTGTCTGGAATACGTTTTCCACGTTCACTACTCACTACTCACTGATTACTACTGACTGACTTACGCAACTCAACTCAACTAACTCATACCAGTCTTATTTATATTTCTGTATGAGGAAGCTTAAATACGGAAACAACAATATGCTAACTGTAGCGGAAAAGACCTGCCTCAACACCTGAGTGCAAGAAAGTGGGTCACTAGTTCCACGGTCAACAAGTGCAATACCGCTTCACCAGCGGCTAGCGCGTGCTCGATGAATTGACCTTGGCAAGTTACAATGCGGAATCAAACCAACAAGCACAACCTGCAAAAAATGCTCAGTGCGATGTCATAATTTAAGTATCTCCTGAAAGTATGCCTAGCGGAACCAGTGACTCACAACAGTTGTCGTCGATGACTTGGGCGATGCGATGTTCTGGTCTTGTTTTTTCTGTGTGGGTGTGGTATTCTGTTTCTGGAGACACTCAAAATCCTCGAGCAGTTCCCCACTTTGTCGATTACAAAGTTCTAGATATGAGGAACTTCGAGGAAGATATCTTCAGTGCCATTTCGTTCCATCGGGAATTCAGTATGACAGCTTGGCTGGACGTAGGGACAGTTGTTTATATTGTGGGTGCTGCCAGACCATTTTTGGTGTACAGCGTTTCCAGCTCCTCCAGCCGCTTGAGTCGCCTATGGTTCCTATGCTTAGGAGATAAAATTGTGTGCAGGTAGCTTCCAGTAATTCTTTATTTAGATTATGAACCCATTATGTTGTGACCACTCTGTACGGATTTCTTGTTAACGTCTTGTTAATGAATAATTTGCGATTTGAACATTTAAAGTTATTGTAATGTTTTGTCTAAATATTGTGTTTCTGTGTGTGTTTTTTCCTACGAGGTAGATAGCCGAAAGGTCAAAAGTCGTCATGCGGGACTTTAACCACGCTAAAACCACATCCTTTGATCTGTTAGTCCTATCGGAACTACCGCTACGTATCACGTCGGGAGTTAACAGGAGCACTAAGACTCAATTCTATCTGTATATATCTATATGTATGTAATATATATAACAGTGACACAAAAACAAAAATCCCCGCGTTAGGTAACAAAGAAAAATAAGTCAGTCTGTTTAGTCAACCCCTCTTTCTCTTTGTGTCTCGGCATCCTGGAGCTTGTCATGCATCTGCATCATAGCGTGTCCAACGTCTTGCTTTGTATCCTCTAATTGCAGCATTGCATCTACTAGACTAGTTATACTCAAGGTCATCCGTGACGCCTCATTTAAGAAGTTATCTCTATCGGCAGTAGAAAAGCGCATGCTCCACACTCTCAACAACATCAACACAGGCAGGGCAGTATGGAGAACTATCTTTATCAAGGCGATGTAAGTAGCTCCGGAAGGCACTGTAACCCGTTAAAAACTGGCTAATGTAAAACTGATTCATTCAGTTCTCCATGAGTTCGGTTGATCCATTTATTGATCTTGGGAATCAACTCATGTGTCCATCGTCCCGTTGATGTTCGATTCCAGCGATCTTGCCATATCTCCGATGACGCATCTTTTCTCTTCGCAATTCCTCAAGCGTGCCATTTCTCGCTTCTTGGTATACAGGCGTCGGGTCTCACCTGCAACTATATTAAGCGCTGTTATCCCTGCCAAGACAAATGTAGCTTCATCAGACACTCTTTTGAATACACAGATGACTTCATCTTCAGTTTCGTGTACTCCGTCCAAACTGGAGCAGCATACAAAACTATTGATATAATTACCCTTGCTAGTAGCAGCCGCTTTGGAATTTTGAAATAGGTGGAAAAATGTTTCCCTTTAAGCAAGCTCTCATTACAAGAGATGGTGAGTTTAAGAGCATAGTTTGGGACTCCACACGGCCCGGTAAAATTTTGGTTGTCGATCTGCCTTGTAACGTTGCTGTGCCTAGGATTTAACGAGTTCGCTCAATGGGAGGAGCACACGTCCGATCGCTAGAAGTAACACGTGAAGGCTTATTATCCACTCGTCTAGACTTTATGAGGTCGCATCTGTGTCTAACGGGACCGGCTTTTCGGAAGTGGTTTCGAAAAATGTCTTTATTTCGTTGAAATCTTTTGATTTCTGGGTCGTTATACATTTTAAATTGTACTATGGCAGGTGAGAGGATTTTATAACGTGGTACTATTCGTCATACGTAGGCGCTAATTTTGCGGCGAATCCCTCGGCAGACTTGGATTGTGGGTGTTGTTTAACAAATACTTGTTCTCCGACCGTTGGTTTCCAACGAGCATGTTGTAGTACTGAACTTGTTTTCTGGCTGCCTTTTCCATGTTTCGATGAATTACCTTGAAAATCTCTTTTAGTGATCTGCTTTGTTTTTGGTGTCTTCATGGAGGATAGCTGTACCCATTGTTGCTTCGTCATATAAGCGGACCACACTGTCTTAATGGTATGGTTTGAGCGTTACCGCCGCGTTCGCCGGTGGGCTGTAAGAAGCCGTGAACTGATGTTTCATTCCAACTGGTTTTAAATATTTGTTAAACTCTTGAATAATGAAGGGTGCCATTGTCGGGGATTAATACCTTTGGATCTTCGAAATGGTACAGAATGTGCTACCTAAATCATCGTTTGTGGCTGCACGTACTAGAAGTATCGATATCTACTTTGAAAATTTGTCTGTGAACACGAGTAGGTAAGTGTTCCCATATTTAAACCCTGAAAGTGGCCCTACGGTTTCGACGCATATGGTGGCGAATGGTTCCTTTGCAATGTGGGTGAACATCTTGCCGGTAGTCTTTTTCAGCTCGGGTTTGTACTTTTCGCGCAAAATGCAGCTTCATACGAATATGCTGGCATCCCTGGCCTGTAATAACATTGCGCGAGTTGATTCTTGTTCAGGACTACTTTCGTTCCGTCACCAGTAGGTGGTAAAAGTGTTACTACGAACACTCGTCCGGCAGGATTGATCCAATCCGTCACCGGCAGGTGTCAGAGAGGACGCGCGACTGATAGACTTGAAACGACCGGTGCTCGGGCAAGGTTATGGAAAGGAAACCACAGGACCGGTGCTCGGGCAGGGATATGGAAAGGATTCAGGATCTCGGGGTGACACTATTACTACTTTTACTTACCTTGTCACTGGTCGTTGTGAAGCTGCTCGGCTGACTGCCGGAATACTGACTGCCTCGATTCCTCTATTGCAGCCGTATTTATAATGGCTTGTCTTTTTGTATAAACAAGAAGTTTCCTTTCGTGCCCTCCGTCTGTCTTGCTCACTCCGTTGCTCGAGCTGTGTTGATACGCCATCTCCTTCGCTTATTTCCACGCCAACCAGTCGCTCTTGCAAAAGTTGCCACTTATAGTAGTCTTATCATAATGTAAATCCCATGATAAATACTTGATTCAAGTGAGTTCTCTCCTTAGAGTTCTTATTTTATTTTAATTTTTGTCAGTTCATGTAAACAAAACTTAAAAATATTTCGAATTCAATTCCAATGCCTTAGTCAATTGTAATCGTAATAAAGATATATAGTGATACGAGAATACGATTTAATTATAAAAGATATGCAATACGAGAATATAAATATAAGTTTTAAGCATAGATTTATTATTAAAATAATCAACAAGTAAAAATAATACAAGAATATAATAGTATAAAAAACAATAAAAATTAATTATTCTTATAGATAAGTTTCAATACGGATACAAAATCAAAATGTTTTTTATTTCACTTCGAATTATGCTTTGTGTATTTTTTCGTGTGATCCTGTTGGATCCTCACAAATGCAGGCAGTGATGGTGATGCGTATGTGGCGTTATGGAGGCTTCGTTGGTTATAGTCTCACGCCGCCTCCGTTGGCAGGTGAATACTCGTGCAGTAATGTTGTGGCGATCGCTTGATGATTGGCTGGGTAGTAGCAGCTGAATGATTTCAATCCATTTCGGGTTGCAAGTGAATGTGTCTGGTCGACCGTATTTGCGCACGTATGTCATTGCATCTTGTGAATATTCATGCATGTGCCTCGGGCTTCCAACATACATCGGTGGCAAAATGGTTGGTCGGCCGACATTGCTTGCATTTCCATCTACATTCATAGCATCACGCAGATGAATGTATTCTTCCGTACGTAAGTTATTCTGATTGAAACGTATATACATAAGACGTTCCGTTTCTATTTTTACATACATATCAACAGCGAACTAATGAAACAATCGTCGGCATTTCAATATGTGATTGTCGTCGTTTCGACGAATCATCAAACGATATGCATAAAAGTTCATTGAGCTGAGCTTTTTGTTTGATTCTTGACCTACAAATATGAATAATAAAATTTGGTTAGGAATTGAATGGTTAATGGACCAATCATCTTGATCGAAAAATGATATCCATCCTCTCCGCGACAAAATAGCAACGGGTATTGTAACGCATCATACGAACGATGTGTTTCGCAAATACGCTGAAGGTTCTCACCATTGCGACGTCTGATCACTATCTTGTGATCATCCGAAGGCATTATTTCTAGTGCAGTCTTGAACAATTTGACCAATTGATTGACCGAACTTAATTGTTCGTGTAAGAATTGTTGTAGCTGCACAATAATGTCTCGCTTTACCGCAGTATTGATGGCACAACGCCGATTAATTTCATGATAAGAATTTCCAAGGAAATAAATTTGAAGAAATTTGTGATCAGCATTCACGGCGGGTAACAATGCTCCTGCACGATGATGAATTTGTCCTTGAATCTATAAAATCAAACAAAATTTCTTGAGTTTGTTTGATGTTTTCCTTAATTGAAGGTAAATCTGTAATATTTGCTTTCGAACAAGAATTTACCTTAAAAGTAGGGTTGTTAACGATAGGACTGTACATTATATTTACTGAAAAATTGTCTTAGCACATAACGTCTTGTACACTAAACTCTTACGTGAATAACAGGAAAACCGGTTTGGTTGTATCATTGCGTGGAAAAAACCCAAAAGACACAAGCAATAGATTACTTACAAATTATGTATTATACATGTAAGTTTACATATAAGTTTACATATGATACATACATATGTTAAAGTGATACGTTAATTTCCAAACATAAACCACCCCCCTGAAACATCGTTTTAGCTAGAAGTTAGTAACGCAATTTTGGTTATCGGCCTCTTGTACTTTGCTATCCTGTCCCGGATGGAATGCTATGATGCGGCCCAATAGCCATTTGGTTGGTGGAAGGTTCGGCTCCTTCAGTAGTACGATGTTTCCAATTGCGAAATACATTTGAGGCTGCTGCCATTTTGGTCGATGTTGTAATGACGTAATATATTCATTCGACCACCGTTTCCAAAAACGGAGTTAACGGATTAATCTCCGTGTCAGATATGGTGCATAATGGCCTACTGTTAAGAATAGCTTCGATTTGCGCAAGGACTGTGTAGAGTTCTTCGAAGGACAGAAGACTATCGCCTACCACCCTTCGTAGGTGGAGTTTTATTGATCTTACGCCCGCCTCCCAAAGCCCACTAAAATGTGGGGCCGATGGTGGGTCTGATGTCTGCATTCGTCGTTTGGTCTTACAACAACCTGAGCATTTCATCCAAACTCCGCCGAGCACTGTGAAAATTTGTTCCATTGTCTGTGTAGAGATTACTGCACTTGCCCCGACGACTTGTGAATCTTTTAAATGCTGCAATGAAAGCATTTGAGCTCAACTCACTTACCAACTCTATGTGTATAGCTTTTGTCGACATGCAATTGTGGTAATTTTACCTTTCCGCTCGCACAACATATCCCTGGTGGTTCCTGTCGGAACCTCAAAGCATTGCAATATTGACAAACAGTGCTCATTGTCCCGAAGTTGGCCATATCCGCTGCGTAATCGACTGTTGGATCGTACCTGAACGCCAAACGTTCGTTAATGATTGTGAAGATTGGCCGTCTGTTTTGTCGACGTTCAAAATTATTTCGAGCGTTAGCTTGTACTGACCGAGTCGGACTTGATTCATATCAACAATACCTTGTTCCGGACTCATAATAGATCGCCCTTGTGAAAATCTTACACGATTTTCTTCCAAACGGTGTCTGCGTTCTTTATCTGTCTCATTCACACGATGGTTACTTGTTCGAGCTGAGTTACGCGTATGTCGATCGATATTCTAATTGGTGGCATATATATATATATATATATTAGGGTAGGGTTTATTTATAATAAGAATTACAACTTTTTGTATGAATTGTATGAATTATAATTATATGACTTGTATCGAAGAATACTTTTATTGGTCATCGTCGTCGACCACTCGTCGTAACTGCGCCACGATCTTCTTTCGACTGACTCGCTGAATTTTGCGAACTTTTTTTTACGCTTTCTCTTCAGGGTTGCAGCAAAATTCTACTCCCACATTCCGGCCATCCTACAACGTATCTAACTCAAAGGATTCGACTGGTCTCTCGTCTCGTCTTCATCTTCGTCGGTGCGTGACCAGGGCTTCATATATTCAGCGCAGGTTGTGGTTTGGCCGGGACCGTTGCTGCCGCCTACTCTTTGGACGTTATAGGTGTCCTTCGGCTTTGCCTTAGTCACTTCGTAGGGCCCAAGATATTTTGGCTTTAGCTTTAAGCCTCCTCCGAATTGCGTCCTCTTAACAGCGACCAGATCACCTTTTACATATTTGACTGCTGGTTTACGCCTTAGATTATATGTCTTCTTATTTTCTTCCTGGATCTAAAGTATTTGTTGTTTAGCACTCTGCCTCATCTCGTCGCGATCTTCGTTGAAGTTTGCCTTCGTCTCGGCATTGAGAATCTCCTTGATCTGCAGGTCCTCTTTTACTCATCTTCGCTCCTACTAGCAATTCAAAAGGCGTTGTATCGATGCTTCTGCAGTAGGTGGAATTGATGACCTGCTGAACTCGGTCAACGTTTCGGTACCATTTAGAGGGGTCCTCTAGACTAAGTTTGGCTAAGACTGTGGCAATTATCGCGTTAAGCCTTTCCACCTGTCCGTTTGACCTTGGCAGTCCGGTAGTAATTTTGAAATGTTTGATGTTTTCTTCCTCACAGTATTTGCGGAATTCATCGGAGGTAAATGCTGAACCTCGATCTGATATGATCCGTACTGGATTACCAAATGTAGTGCCCTGAATGCGCATCTTAGGTATTACTTCGTTTGCTGATGTGGTTTTCGTCGGATAGAGCCAACAAAACTTCGTAAAGGAATCAATTATCGCAAAAATATGTTTATATTGTTTATTGGTAGATTCTAATGGCCCAAGAAAATCAATATGATAAGTGTGAAGCGGTACTTTTTTTTTTTTTTTTTTTTTTTATGGCAGATAGAACCAAGCTCAGGGGATGCCCCCTATCCATGCAAAGCATTCGTTGGTTTAGAAGGGTAAAGGTTAGTGGGAAGGGGAAAAGTGGGAGTAGTGTCGATTTACACCTCTTTTAAAAGCATCGACGTTATAAGTGGGTGGGAAAACATGCGCAGGGAGACTATTCCACAATTTAACTGCGCGACCGAAAAACGAATTATCGCGGTAGTGGGTAGTGCGATGGAACGGGATCGAAACGTAAAAGGGGTGCACCGCTCTGGAAAGCCGAGTAGATCTGTTGAATACCTGAACCGAAGGGATCAGGCTGGCTACTTCAGAGGAACAGTTACCATTAAAGTAACGGTAAAATAAGGTTACACACCCCACATCCCGACGACATCCCAAGGTTTCAATAGAGCTGGATACCCTACTGTCCCCTATAAGTTTTATCGCACGACCTTGTATACGGTCCAGAAGCTGAAGATATGTTTTCGAAGCTCCAGACCAAATATGCGAGTTGTACTCCATTTTCGGACGGATATAAGTGGTGTAGATACAACGAAGGTCGGTTGAAGTGAAGTATTTCTTGCACCGCTTTAAAAAGCCTAAGCACTTGGCTGCTTCTTTCGACACGTCAAAGATGTGATCGTTCCAGCGAAGATCACATTGGATTGACATGCCCAGAACATCAAGAGCCTCCGACTCATTAATATCCACACCACCCATATTTAAAGGTGGAAAGTTGTCGCCCGCCAGACGCTTGTGGGTCAACAAACAGCATTGGGTCTTCCGCGCATTAAAATCGACCCGATTCGCTTGACCCCACTCCTGGATTTTGTTGAGGTCAGATTGGAGTGTGTCATTCATAATTCTGCGTTTTCTATTGATCTCCAGAAGAGAAGGACGCCTGGAGAATGAATATGAATGACAAATGCTGCTGTCATCAGCAAACGAGTAGACGGGGTTTGATGTCAATGACAGAAGGTCATTGATAAAAATGAGAAAAAGTGTTGGAGACAGGACCGAACCCTGCGGAACTCCAGCATTTATGGAGTGCTCTTCGGAAGCAAAGCCGTCTATCACAACCCGAATAGAACGGCCGCTGAGGAAACTCGATATCCATCGAGTGAATGTATCACCGACACCATAAGCAGCCAGTTTAGACACAAGTGCTTTATGCCACACTCGGTCAAATGCCTTGGAGATATCCAAAGCAACAACCTTACTCTCACCGAATTGGTGAACACAACTGTTCCACCGCTCAGTGAGGAACGCCATCAAATCGCCTGTGGAGCGGTGAGCACGGAAACCGTACTGGCGATCGCTGACCAATTGGTTGCTCTCTAGATACCTCATCAGGTTAAAATTTATGACGCTCTCCATAACTTTGGAGAGCATTGAACAGATTGCTATGGGCCGGTAATTGGCAGGATTCGTAGCCTCACCTTTTTTGGGAACTGGCTGCACATTGGCAATCTTCCAGGAACTAGGAAAAACTCCTGAAGTGAACGATAAGTTAAACAGATTGCGCAATGGGCGAGCCAATGTTGAGGCGCACTTTCTCAACACGTGGGCTGAAATGCCATCCGGTCCCGAGGATTTATTGACGTTGAGGTTTACAAGCACTCTTTTAACAGCCCGCGTTCGAAAGTGCATCTCAAGCATAATATGAGACACACCGTCGACCACGGGTAGTGGTTGGCTACTCTCAGGAAGAGAGCAGTTTTCAGCAAACATTTTGGCTAATAAGTTTGCCTTATCAACCGAGTGAGTGAAGATCTGATCGTCCTTGAGGAGAGTTGGAATAGACGATCGCGTCTGATTCTTCACCCTCCCCACGAACGACCAAAAGTTCTTGCTACCCTTATGGTATTCAAGAACTCTTCGTCTAAGGCGCTGTTCGTAGAGAACTTTTTCGCGCTTTAGAGTGGCATTGCACATATTTCTGGCCTGATTGCGCAGCAGTTTAGTATCAGCAGTTTTATTTAAACGCCAATTCCTAAATGCTTCCTCTTTAGACCTGACTGCTTGTCTGCAAGTCGCATTAAACCAGGAATGGTCTTTTGGTTTAATGGAAATTCTTTTATTAGGTATGAAAGACCTCATACCAAATAAAATTATATTTTCTACCAATTTTGCTGCAGCATACTTCATCTTTGTTTAAAGGGTGGAGCTCTCCCTCTCTTTTGCCTTGCTTTCTATTTACTATTATGCATGGTATACAATTCGAGATGTGACATTGTATCTTTTTGTCTAATTTAGGTATAAAATAATTTCGACACAACAATTCCCTTGTCTTTTTGACACCAAAATGCCCCTTCTCGTGTGCTTGTCTAATTATTTCTCGCTGCATCACCTTGGGCACGACAAGTAGGTCTTGGTCGTCTTTCCATTTATACAATATGTCGCCTTTTAAAAAGTAATTGTCACGTGATGACTCATCTTGAAGATTTCCAATTATCGTTTTTATATCGTCGTCTTGTAACTGTGCTCGTCGTATTTTAGCAAGAACGTCGTCTTCGGTGATAATCGTGACTGCATACCGGCTTAAGGCGTCTACGTGCTTCATCTGGGAACCTGGTCTGTGCTCCACATCATAATCGTATTCCTGTAAGAACAAAAGCCACATAGCCACTCTGGTGCTTTTTTTCAATAGTCTTCGCGAAGGCGTTACAGTCTGTCACGAGTTTAAAATGTAGTCCCAAAAGGTAAACTCTGAATTTCTTTAGTGCCTCAATGGCTGCCAAAATTTCTAGCTCGTAACTTGTATATTTTCTTTCCGCTTCGGTGGTCTTTTTACTCATAAAGTATACTGGATGCTACTGCCCGTCTTCGAAAGACCTCTGTAGTAACACAGCGGCGTATCCGTCAATTGACGCGTATGTGTGCACCTCAGTTTCCAGATTTTGGTTAAATATGCTCAAGACCGGTCCGTTGGCTAAAATTCTCTTTAACATATTAAAAGCATTTACTTGTTCGTCATTAATTTCGAACTTACTATTCGTATTTTCTTTAAGTCGGTTAGCGGCTTTGCAATTAAAGAGAAGTTTGGAACAAATTTCCTAAAATATCCCGTAAGAGAAAGCGTAAGAGAAAGCGTAAAAGGAAGTTCGCAAAATTCAGGGAGTCAGTCGAAAGAAGATCGCGGCGCAGTTACGACGAGTGGTCGACGACGATGACCAATAAAAGTGTTCTTCGACTCAATTCATACAAGTCATATAATTATAATTCATATAATTCATTTAATAAATAAACTTGTAATTCTTATTATAAATAAACCCTACAAATTTTGGGGGCTCGTCCGTGATTTAAAGAAGTGGAGTGATTTTCGACGGGCTTCACCCCGTATATATATATATTAATACTGTCTCGTAGCTTAATAGAATCAAAAGATAGATTTTATTAGACCAGTTTCCACAAGAGAAGCTTCTAATTTTTTAGGATTTTTTTACCTAAGCGACCTTTTGCGATATATATATATATAAAAAGGTTATTTTTTCGTAACTGATGTTAATACTGTCTCGTAGCTTAATAGAATCAAAAGATAGAATTATTAGACCAGTTTCCACAAGAGAGCCTCTAATTTTTTAGGATTTTTTTACCTAAGCGACCTTTTGCGATATATATATATATATATATATATATATATATATATATATATATATATATATATATATATATATATATATATATATATATATATATATATATATATATATATATATATATATATATATATATATATATATATATATATATATATATATATATATATATATATATATATATATATATATATATATATATATATATATATATATCGCAAAAGGTCGCTTAGGTAAAAAAAATCCTAAAAAATTAGAAGCTTCTCTTGTGGAAACTGGTCTA
Organism: Sicus ferrugineus; assembly: GCA_922984085.1. Classification (NCBI taxonomy): domain Eukaryota; kingdom Metazoa; phylum Arthropoda; class Insecta; order Diptera; family Conopidae; genus Sicus; species Sicus ferrugineus. The sequence continues at coordinate 25,722,845 of OV277349.1, forward strand.
ATAATTCTATCTTTTGATTCTATTAAGCTACGAGACAGTATTAACATCAGTTACGAAAAAATAAACATACGACCATACATTCCGATGCCAATGAGATGTAATAATTGTTTCCAATACGGTTGTTGGAAATATACAATACGTACTCAAATAAATGCAAATACATACTCAAATAAATGCAAAGCAAAGTTGCTTCCGTTGCCAGCAGCAAACGCGCTAAATTCCGCTGGAATCAGATGTCGTCGTGGGAACAGCACCAACCCGCCGACGTGCTGCGCCCGTGTCTGTTTGCAAGCAACGTCGCCGTAAGAACCGCTGACCACGCTGCATTACTTTCACATTTTATAAATTTGTATTTTTACTGTAATTTTAATTGTATTTGATATTTTCAAGTCTATGTATGCATGTAAAGTTAGTATATAAGGAAGAAGTGTACTTAATGAAAGTTCTGTTAGCCTGACAACCTCAAATCCAGCGGTTTGCTCTCTACAAGTTCAAGTACCTGTAGGAATTAACAACTTGAGAAATATTCATTGACGCTCAACGCGCACCTGCTGAAATTTAAAGGGATACAACAAGTTCAAGTGCTTGTTGTATCAAACTAAATTCTCTAACAAATTCCTACAAGTTCAAGTGCTTGTAGGAATTACTAAATTGAGAACTAAACATTGGTGACCCCGACGTGATCGAGACTCCATCCAGCAGAATGACGTTCACAGCGCTTGTAGTATCTTAACAGGACATTGGAAATGAGATCCAACGAATCATCCGCAACTACAAAAAAGACTCTGCGGACAGGAAAACATCGGTGAAATACTTTGAAGAGCGTGTGAACCTATTGAAGGAAGCTTGGGCAAAATTCGATCAAAAAGACTACGAGATCCGTGCGCGACAGGACCTGGATTTGACCCACGAATACTTCACGAAGGACTACTCCAACAACATAAAGACAGTAGTAGACCAATACATTGAGCTTCTTCAAGAAGAACTGGATACTTTGCAGCAATCTCAACCTATCAATCTAGAAAAGGCTGCCGAAGCATATCCCAATTCATCAGACATCTCAGCTAGCACGAACACCACAACAACCAAAGGTGCCTTTATCATGCCTATCATCCGCAAACAAAGGGCAATGATGGCCTCACTTGAAAGGTTGCTCAATGGAAGTGCACGAGATAATTCACCGACAAAATGTCTCACAGTAATGGAAAAACTATGGGACAACATCGAGGCAGCCAACTTTACTCTGTGGGAACTCCATGACGACCCTCAATCAGAAGGATACGATATGGCAGCCTACATCCAACTAGAAGAGAGGGTGATTGAACAACGTGGAGCACTAAAATCCTCTGTCATCATGCCAGTAAGCAGCCCAACAAATTCCGTCAAAATATCGGCACTTCAACTACCAAAAATTGAGATCCCGAAATTTGATGGGAATTATCTGAAATGGCGTCAGTTTCATGATCTGTTTAATGAAATGATCCATACACAGCCGATTCCAAACATCCAAAAATTATGGTATCTGAAAACTAATTTGACTGGCGACGCAGAAAAACTTGTCAGACATTTAACATTGACGGAGGAAAACTACCAAACGGCCCGGGACACATTGAAATACTGATACAACAACGTGCGTTTCCTCACCACTAGCTTACTCGATAAGCTGTTGGGGCAACCCAAGCATATGGAGCCGTCAGTTGCCGCAATAAAGGCATTTCATAACACCACCAAGGAATCATTAGCCGCCTTAACCAACATTGGCATCGCTACAGATTCTTGGGGTCCACTGCTGGTTCACCTTCTCATCAAAAAGTTGGACCGAGCAACGCATCTACTCTTCGAGCACTCCCTGCAAAAGCCACGAGAACTTCCTTCGATACAGCACCTGTTAACGTCATTGGAAGTCCGATTCCAGTCCTTGGAAGCGGTTGGCCAGAAAGAAAGAGGCAAAACGTTGACGGCAATGACCACCTCCACCAGTCAGCCAACCAAAAAATGCATCGTGTGTAAGGACATGGTGCACCCACTGTTTGCTTGCCCACAATTTAAACGATTGCCCGTTAGTGAGCGAGTGAAAGTCGTCAAAACAAACAACACGTGCTTCAATTGCCAGAAAAAAAACAAAACCACACTGCAAATCAATGCGCATCAAGGGCTTGCACAAAATGCAATAAGAAGCACAACTCATTGTTGCATATACCAACAGATAGCAGCAGAAGCTTAACATCCACAAGTACCTGTAATCAATAAGCAAAAAAGACCATTACGACGATGCCATCAACAGTCACATTAGCCACATCCTCAAAGCCAAAAAGGGGATATGTACTATTCAACACAGCCTGCGTTAAAATGAAGGCAAGAAATGGTAGAATGGTGGAATGCCGAGCCTTGCTGGATTCCGGTTCACAGGTCAATCTGATCACAGTAAGGTTGGCTAATCAGCTTCAAATACACCAAACAGGGACATCGGCAACGATCGAAGGAGTCGGCAACAAAAGAAAAACAATACAAAGACGCGCCTGCATAAGTCTAGATTCCAAGAATTCGGTGTTCAACATGCAATGTGAAGTGTTCATCTTACCAAAGATCATTTCGAACCAGCCATCCCAGGAGATAGACATCTCAGCGTGGTCTATCCCTCCAACCATCAATTTGGCCGACTCCCGCTTCTACCTTCCAGGAAATATCGATGTACTACTTGGAGCAGAGTATTATCATGCGTTTTTTATGGACGAAAAACTTTCGCTCGGAGACGGATTCCCAACGTTGCAAAACAGCGTCTTCGGCTGGACCATTTCAGGAAAGATCGCTGCAGAAGACGGAAACTCCAGTACATGTGCAATCTACACGGAAGAGGAACTGGCTAATCAGATTGAAAGGTTCTGGGCATTGGAAGAAGCAGATGGAGACAAGTCAACACTCACAACCACAGAACGGCTTTGTAAAAATCATTTTGCACTCCACACAATCTGTGATAATGACGGACGATTCGTGGTGAAATTATCTTTCATCGACCCAGTCTCTAGATTAGGAGACTCTCAACACATGGCAACAGACGTCTAGATAAAGACAACGAACTCAAGGAAAATTACACGAAATTCATGAGGGAATATGAAGCGTTGGGTCATATGACCAAGGTAAACAATTTAGTGTCACCACGCTATTTTATTCCGCATCGACCCGAAAGCAGTTCCACAAAGTTGAGGGTAGTTTTCGATGCTTCCGCCAGAACATCCACAGGCGTTACATTAAATGACATCATGCACACTGGGCCAGTTCTGCAAAGCGGCTTATTCATCGTGTTGCTCCGCTTCCGACTCCCACGTTTCGTATTTACAGCCGATATCGAAAAAATGTACTGCCAAATTTGGGTACATCCTGACGATCGCCGATATCAACTCATTGTGTGGAGGAAAAATAAGTCCGATGAGCTACAGCATTACCAGCTGAATACGGCCACGTACGGCACTAGAGCTGCACCATATTTGGCAATCAAATCTTTGTTGACATTAGCAACCAAACACAAGGTCATCTATTCAAGCGGTGCCAAAGCAATCCAGCCTCGTGGTCGCACAAGACCCCAAGAGACAATTAATAGAGATTTTGCAAACTGCAGGCTGTAATCTACGGAAATGGTGTGCCAACCACCCGAAATTACTGTCAGACATTCCAGCAGAAAATAAAGAATCTAAACTTCATTTCACGGACGATGTCGACAGTGCAGTAAAAACTTTAGGACTGGCTCCCGAAGGATGACAATTTCTGCATCAAGGTACATCTCAGTCAGCATCCTCGAACAACCAAGCGAACTATAGTGTCCGATGTGGCACGAATTTTTGATCCATTGGGCTTCCTGTCCCCTATCGTAGTAAGTGCCAAAAAATTAATTTAGGAGTTAAGGCAAATCAAACTTTCCTGGGACGAGGAGTTACCTACGGCACTACTTAGCAAGTGGATCGCATTTAGAGACAGCCTGCCAATGCTCAACGACACTACAATCGGCAGGCACGTATTCAACAATAACACCACAACGTCTTTTCAACTTCATGGTTTTGCTGACGCGCAGCCGTCTTATGTGCGCAATTGATGCATCGGATAGTAAGCGAGTTGAAGTTGGGAGACGTACCCATCTTCTTGTGGCCGGACTCTGAGATCGTCTTGTCATGGATCAAATCAGCGTCATCATCATTCCACACTTTCGTTGCAAACCGAGTCGCCACAATTCAACGATTAACACTGGCTGAACAATGGCGACACGTCAAATCAGAAGACAATCCGGCTGATTTGATCTCGCGAGGGATAGCACCGAGACAGTTTAAATCATGCAATATGTGGTTCTTTGGCCCGATCTTCCTCCATAAGAGAACGAACAGCCCATCACCATTACGCCGGAGACAGACAATGAAAGAAAACAAAGGGTTGTTGTCCTAAATATCACATCCAACGCTGCAGAGTACATGCTGTACAGGATTAACCATCGGAATTCGTTTAACAACTTGATCCATATCATCACTTATGTTCAGCGGTTTCTTCGCCATACCAGAACCCCAAATATTCAACGAGATAGCGACCTCATTGCGACCCCTCAAGAGTTAAGGCAGTCACTGTCAACGATTGTGCGCATCATGCAACATTCAGAATTTGAAGAGGAATTCCAAGCACTAAATAAAAGCACTCCAGTAAGCAAAACAAGTCAACTCAGCAGCCTCAACCCTTTCTTAGATGAGGAGGGTATTCTGCGTGTGGGTGGTCGCATAGAGTCATCAACACTTCCGTACGATGCCAGACATCCAATGATTATTCCTTAGAATTATTCCTTGACAAAACTTCTAATGAAGTGGTTCCACGAAGAACACTCCCACTGCGGATCCCAGACGCTGGTAGCTCAAGTTCGGCAACGATTTTGGCCAATCAAAGCAAAAACAATGGCTCGATCAATTGTGCAGCATTGTGTTAGATGCAGTCGAGCAAGGCCACAGTTATTCAAACAAGTAATGGGAGGCCTGTCAGCTGCAAGAACTGTACCAGCACGACCATTCATCAATGCAGGAGTGGACTTTGCAGGACCCTTCTGGATACACTTCAAACTCCGTGGGAAAAGGCCACATAAGGCTTATGTTGCTATATTTTGCTGCTTGATCACAAAGGCTGTCCATATTGAACTAGCAAGTGATCTCACTACCGATGCCTTCCTGGGAAGCTTAAAACGATTCATTGGGCGGCGAGGTCACTGTAGCAATTTATATTGTGACAATGCAACCAAATTCGTTGGAGCAAAAAATAAACTTGAAGAACTTTCCAATATTATTTACTCAGACAAGGCAACAATGGCAATAAAGAGTATCTGCAGTAACAAGGGTATCCAATTTCATTTCATTCCTCCAAGGGCGCCTCATTTCGGAGGACTATGGGAAGCGGCGGTAAAGAGTGCCAAACAGTTGTTTGTAAGAGGAGCTTCAAATGCGTCATTAACCTATGAAGAGTTAGAAACCGTTATGATCGGAATTGAAGCCATCCTCAATTCACGACCACTGATTCCAGTTTCAAACGATCCGAACGATTTAAGTTGTTTGACACTGGGACATTTTCTCAATGGAGAATAATTTTGGCGACGGTGGTCACAGGAATATCTCACCGAACTTCAAAGCAGAAACAAATGGAAGGAACTCTGTCAAAATGTTGCACCTGGAACCATGGTAATCATCAAGGAAGATGGAATGCCCCCTCTAACATGGTCATTAGGAAGAATTGTGAAGGTCTATCCGGGTCCCGATAATATTGTTCGCGTCGCGGACGTGAAAACAAAAAATGGCATCTTGAAAAGAGCTATTCATCGATTGGCACCGCTCCTTGCGGAGGATAACATACCCCCAAGCACAAATGGAACAAATTACCTCACTTCACCGCGCGGAGAAGTCGCCAGCACAAGCAAAAGGAACACGAATTCACAATCTTTACAGGATGACCGAGAGATCGACGAACCACCATCCACATCTAAAAGGGTCAAACGGGCTAAAGGCGCAACTCTCCTGACAATCCTATTATGTCTGTTTTTCCCCGACGCGTATGCCTCTTCAATAACCATTCAATCTATTGATACGACTCCGGGTGCATATTTCGAGAACATTGGACCAGCTGGAATTATCACCAGTGAATGGAACTTAATCACATATTTCAACATGCAAACATATTGGAAAGAAGTAAAAATCATCGACTCATACAAACCGGCATTAACAATAATGTGTCAGTGGATTCATCATGCACCAACATGTTCAGTGTTGTTAGCACAGTTCGAACAGCTATCGCGAGGTATACATACTACAAATGAATTATTAAAATTCAACCCTTCAGCAAGAGCTAAGCGAGGTGCGATGAATGTAATCGGAAACATTGCTCGATCGTTATTTGGTGTTCTCGATAACGAATATGCCGAACACTCAGCAAGGACGATTGACAAACTCGAACAAAATGATGAATCACTACTATCAAGAATTGAAAATCAGACATCATTCTTAGATAGTACCCTCAACATCATGAAGAGAAATCAACTAGAGATCGAACGTGAATTTGCAAGAGTGGAAGTCGCGATAAATAAAACTAACAGTCAGTTAAGAAACCTCAATCAACAGCTCATTTCCGAGAAAATAGGACAAACATTCATAGAATTGACCCTTCAATCGATTCTAGCATTGACCAATGTCAAACGGATTCAAGATTCTCTAATCGATATTTTAACCGACACCCATCACGGAACCGTCAATCCAATACTTATCTCACCAGAGCAGCTTAGAATGGAACTTCTGCATATCACAATTAATCTCCCTGCGACCCTCAAGCTCCCAGTGCCACTCAATAATTTATTAAAACTGTACGCTCTCATGACCATAGAAGGAAGTATCACGGAGAAATATTTTATTTTTAAAATTAATCTACCTCTAATCTCGACAGAAGTTTTTGAGATGCTTAAACTCACCCCCATTCCGTGGAGGTCAGCTACAACTTTCAGTATCATGGCAGTATCATTTGATTTTTTCATAATCAACTTGCATCGGGATCAATACATTCCAATAACAACAGATGAACAACGCCCTTGCATCAAATATGACCAACAAAGGTACTGGTGTCATCAAATTCGTCCAGTGTACCAGAAAGGTTCAAATATAGGCGCTTGCGAAACAAGTTTGCTCACCTCCAAGACAAAATCAGCATCATGTACTGTCCGCGATGATGGACCTGTACCACATTGGATACAGCTACATGATCCGAATCAATGGAGCAGCAATATTTGCCCTCGAAAAAGAGTTGGTGTTAAATGCAGTCTGCAAAGAAAACCATACCCAATTTACTCTGCAAAATATTGGGATTCTCAGTCTAAGCGAAGACTGCACCATTCGATTGCCTTATTTAGCCATTCAAGGTCACCGTCAACTGAAAACAGAAAAGCATGTCTCCTACATATCAGAAATCAACACAACTGACCTTAATCCGGAATCAGACGATCCAATCACCTCAATACCCTCCACTACACCAAAAGGTATGTCTCCAAAGATCCGGACTTAGAATCAATTCGGTAGAATCTGGCAAACATCAAACACAATCTCCATACAGATGTACGCCCCCACGACATTCACCACTACACATTGGGATACGCATGTCTAATTATTATCATTCTCTTCATAATTATCGTCACCATAAAAAGACATCGGAAAACCAAGAAAGCCACCGAAACGAGTCGTGTTGTACCGCAACCGGCACCAAGACAGCTGGACCAATTCAGTATACATGTATACATTAACAACTTGAGAAATATTCATTGACGCTCAACGCGCACCTGCTGAAATTTAAAGGGATACGACAAGTTCAAGTGCTTGTTGTATCAAACTAAATTCTCTAACAAATTCCTACAAGTTCAAATGCTTGTAAAGGGATACAACAAGTTCAAGTGCTTGTTGTATCAAACTAAATTCTCTAACAAGCACTTGAACTTGTAGGAATTTGTTAGAGAATTTAGTTTGATAGTTTGAAGTTTTTAATTCCTACAAGTACTTGAACTTGTAGAAAGCAAACCGCTGGATTTGAGGTTGTCAGGCTAACAGAACTTTTATTAAGTACACTTCTTCCTTATATACTAATTTTACATGCATACATAGACTTGAAAATATCAAATACAATGAAAATTACTATAAAAATACAAAATTATAAAATGTGAAAATAATGCAGCGTGGTCAGCGGTTCTCACGGCGACGTTGCTTGCAAACAGACACCCGCGCAGCACGTCGGCGGGTTGGTGCTGTTCCCACGACGACATCTGATTCCAGCGGAATTTAGCGCGTTTGCTGCTGGCAGCGGAAGCAACTTTGCTTTGCATTTATTTGTATGTTCTGGAACAACGATCATTTACCCAAATATTGTAAAAATATTAACATCTGCCCAAATTGCTCAAACCCAAACCATATTATTGACTAAACAACAGAAAAATGCTTACTCAGAAAAATCTGCATTAACTGTAAATCAAATAATCTCCTCTCTTCTCAACACTCTGTTCTTGACAAATCGTGCCCTATTTTCATAAAACAAAAAGAACTACAAACCATTAAAACTATCGAGAAAGTCAACAACAAAACTGCCAATGTTCTATACAGCTCTCGCCATCACAAACACAACCTACACAACACAAGTCCTACGCTTCGTCCCGCTTCGACTACCCTAGACAACAAAACTGTTAAACTTGCTGAAACTACTGACATTCCATACACGCGAAGCCGCGACATCACATCATACTCGGATTTACTGTCAGACACTGACAATGACTCAAAATCAACAGTGAAGCAATCACAAACTAAAATCCTCCCTCGAAATACTCCGAAGAGAACTATAACATTGATGAAAAATAAGGCGAAACAACTCTCCAATAGTTCAATATTCAGAAAGAATAGTTCAGCAAACAACGAGGCCAATAGCCAAGAAGGCGATAGCCAAGAAGAATCAATGGATTTCCTCACCTGAAACTACTAATCAAGCACAACTAACTTATTTTTTACTTTTATTATAAGATTTTTGACTCCCAACTTATTTATCCAATTTATTAAATATGGCTTTAAAAATACTGCAATGGAACATTAGAGGTTACACAAACAATTATATTGATCTCCAATTTCTAATTAAGAAATTCAACCCTAAAATTATTTCTCTCCAAGAAAGTCATCTAAAAAACCACTCTAACATTCCTATCACGGTTAATTTTTGCATTTATTCCTACCCTAAAACCTACCAACCCTACCAAGGCTGGAACTCTGCGCAGCCGTCTTATGTGCGCAATTGATGCATCGGATAGTAAGCGAGTTGAAGTTGGGAGACGTACCCATCTTCTTGTGGCCGGACTCTGAGATCGTCTTGTCATGGATCAAATCAGCGTCATCATCATTCCACACTTTCGTTGCAAACCGAGTCGCCACAATTCAACGATTAACACTGGCTGAACAATGGCGACACGTCAAATCAGAAGACAATCCGGCTGATTTGATCTCGCGAGGGATAGCACCGAGACAGTTTAAATCATGCAATATGTGGTTCTTTGGCCCGATCTTCCTCCATAAGAGAACGAACAGCCCATCACCATTACGCCGGAGACAGACAATGAAAGAAAACAAAGGGTTGTTGTCCTAAATATCACATCCAACGCTGCAGAGTACATGCTGTACAGGATTAACCATCGGAATTCGTTTAACAACTTGATCCATATCATCACTTATGTTCAGCGGTTTCTTCGCCATACCAGAACCCCAAATATTCAACGAGATAGCGACCTCATTGCGACCCCTCAAGAGTTAAGGCAGTCACTGTCAACGATTGTGCGCATCATGCAACATTCAGAATTTGAAGAGGAATTCCAAGCACTAAATAAAAGCACTCCAGTAAGCAAAACAAGTCAACTCAGCAGCCTCAACCCTTTCTTAGATGAGGAGGGTATTCTGCGTGTGGGTGGTCGCATAGAGTCATCAACACTTCCGTACGATGCCAGACATCCAATGATTATTCCTTAGAATTATTCCTTGACAAAACTTCTAATGAAGTGGTTCCACGAAGAACACTCCCACTGCGGATCCCAGACGCTGGTAGCTCAAGTTCGGCAACGATTTTGGCCAATCAAAGCAAAAACAATGGCTCGATCAATTGTGCAGCATTGTGTTAGATGCAGTCGAGCAAGGCCACAGTTATTCAAACAAGTAATGGGAGGCCTGTCAGCTGCAAGAACTGTACCAGCACGACCATTCATCAATGCAGGAGTGGACTTTGCAGGACCCTTCTGGATACACTTCAAACTCCGTGGGAAAAGGCCACATAAGGCTTATGTTGCTATATTTTGCTGCTTGATCACAAAGGCTGTCCATATTGAACTAGCAAGTGATCTCACTACCGATGCCTTCCTGGGAAGCTTAAAACGATTCATTGGGCGGCGAGGTCACTGTAGCAATTTATATTGTGACAATGCAACCAAATTCGTTGGAGCAAAAAATAAACTTGAAGAACTTTCCAATATTATTTACTCAGACAAGGCAACAATGGCAATAAAGAGTATCTGCAGTAACAAGGGTATCCAATTTCATTTCATTCCTCCAAGGGCGCCTCATTTCGGAGGACTATGGGAAGCGGCGGTAAAGAGTGCCAAACAGTTGTTTGTAAGAGGAGCTTCAAATGCGTCATTAACCTATGAAGAGTTAGAAACCGTTATGATCGGAATTGAAGCCATCCTCAATTCACGACCACTGATTCCAGTTTCAAACGATCCGAACGATTTAAGTTGTTTGACACTGGGACATTTTCTCAATGGAGAATAATTTTGGCGACGGTGGTCACAGGAATATCTCACCGAACTTCAAAGCAGAAACAAATGGAAGGAACTCTGTCAAAATGTTGCACCTGGAACCATGGTAATCATCAAGGAAGATGGAATGCCCCCTCTAACATGGTCATTAGGAAGAATTGTGAAGGTCTATCCGGGTCCCGATAATATTGTTCGCGTCGCGGACGTGAAAACAAAAAATGGCATCTTGAAAAGAGCTATTCATCGATTGGCACCGCTCCTTGCGGAGGATAACATACCCCCAAGCACAAATGGAACAAATTACCTCACTTCACCGCGCGGAGAAGTCGCCAGCACAAGCAAAAGGAACACGAATTCACAATCTTTACAGGATGACCGAGAGATCGACGAACCACCATCCACATCTAAAAGGGTCAAACGGGCTAAAGGCGCAACTCTCCTGACAATCCTATTATGTCTGTTTTTCCCCGACGCGTATGCCTCTTCAATAACCATTCAATCTATTGATACGACTCCGGGTGCATATTTCGAGAACATTGGACCAGCTGGAATTATCACCAGTGAATGGAACTTAATCACATATTTCAACATGCAAACATATTGGAAAGAAGTAAAAATCATCGACTCATACAAACCGGCATTAACAATAATGTGTCAGTGGATTCATCATGCACCAACATGTTCAGTGTTGTTAGCACAGTTCGAACAGCTATCGCGAGGTATACATACTACAAATGAATTATTAAAATTCAACCCTTCAGCAAGAGCTAAGCGAGGTGCGATGAATGTAATCGGAAACATTGCTCGATCGTTATTTGGTGTTCTCGATAACGAATATGCCGAACACTCAGCAAGGACGATTGACAAACTCGAACAAAATGATGAATCACTACTATCAAGAATTGAAAATCAGACATCATTCTTAGATAGTACCCTCAACATCATGAAGAGAAATCAACTAGAGATCGAACGTGAATTTGCAAGAGTGGAAGTCGCGATAAATAAAACTAACAGTCAGTTAAGAAACCTCAATCAACAGCTCATTTCCGAGAAAATAGGACAAACATTCATAGAATTGACCCTTCAATCGATTCTAGCATTGACCAATGTCAAACGGATTCAAGATTCTCTAATCGATATTTTAACCGACACCCATCACGGAACCGTCAATCCAATACTTATCTCACCAGAGCAGCTTAGAATGGAACTTCTGCATATCACAATTAATCTCCCTGCGACCCTCAAGCTCCCAGTGCCACTCAATAATTTATTAAAACTGTACGCTCTCATGACCATAGAAGGAAGTATCACGGAGAAATATTTTATTTTTAAAATTAATCTACCTCTAATCTCGACAGAAGTTTTTGAGATGCTTAAACTCACCCCCATTCCGTGGAGGTCAGCTACAACTTTCAGTATCATGGCAGTATCATTTGATTTTTTCATAATCAACTTGCATCGGGATCAATACATTCCAATAACAACAGATGAACAACGCCCTTGCATCAAATATGACCAACAAAGGTACTGGTGTCATCAAATTCGTCCAGTGTACCAGAAAGGTTCAAATATAGGCGCTTGCGAAACAAGTTTGCTCACCTCCAAGACAAAATCAGCATCATGTACTGTCCGCGATGATGGACCTGTACCACATTGGATACAGCTACATGATCCGAATCAATGGAGCAGCAATATTTGCCCTCGAAAAAGAGTTGGTGTTAAATGCAGTCTGCAAAGAAAACCATACCCAATTTACTCTGCAAAATATTGGGATTCTCAGTCTAAGCGAAGACTGCACCATTCGATTGCCTTATTTAGCCATTCAAGGTCACCGTCAACTGAAAACAGAAAAGCATGTCTCCTACATATCAGAAATCAACACAACTGACCTTAATCCGGAATCAGACGATCCAATCACCTCAATACCCTCCACTACACCAAAAGGTATGTCTCCAAAGATCCGGACTTAGAATCAATTCGGTAGAATCTGGCAAACATCAAACACAATCTCCATACAGATGTACGCCCCCACGACATTCACCACTACACATTGGGATACGCATGTCTAATTATTATCATTCTCTTCATAATTATCGTCACCATAAAAAGACATCGGAAAACCAAGAAAGCCACCGAAACGAGTCGTGTTGTACCGCAACCGGCACCAAGACAGCTGGACCAATTCAGTATACATGTATACATTAACAACTTGAGAAATATTCATTGACGCTCAACGCGCACCTGCTGAAATTTAAAGGGATACGACAAGTTCAAGTGCTTGTTGTATCAAACTAAATTCTCTAACAAATTCCTACAAGTTCAAATGCTTGTAAAGGGATACAACAAGTTCAAGTGCTTGTTGTATCAAACTAAATTCTCTAACAAGCACTTGAACTTGTAGGAATTTGTTAGAGAATTTAGTTTGATAGTTTGAAGTTTTTAATTCCTACAAGTACTTGAACTTGTAGAAAGCAAACCGCTGGATTTGAGGTTGTCAGGCTAACAGAACTTTTATTAAGTACACTTCTTCCTTATATACTAATTTTACATGCATACATAGACTTGAAAATATCAAATACAATGAAAATTACTATAAAAATACAAAATTATAAAATGTGAAAATAATGCAGCGTGGTCAGCGGTTCTCACGGCGACGTTGCTTGCAAACAGACACCCGCGCAGCACGTCGGCGGGTTGGTGCTGTTCCCACGACGACATCTGATTCCAGCGGAATTTAGCGCGTTTGCTGCTGGCAGCGGAAGCAACTTTGCTTTGCATTTATTTGTATGTTCTGGAACAACGGTCATTTACCCAAATATTGTAAAAATATTAACATCTGCCCAAATTGCTCAAACCCAAACCATATTATTGACTAAACAACAGAAAAATGCTTACTCAGAAAAATCTGCATTAACTGTAAATCAAATAATCTCCTCTCTTCTCAACACTCTGTTCTTGACAAATCGTGCCCTATTTTCATAAAACAAAAAGAACTACAAACCATTAAAACTATCGAGAAAGTCAACAACAAAACTGCCAATGTTCTATACAGCTCTCGCCATCACAAACACAACCTACACAACACAAGTCCTACGCTTCGTCCCGCTTCGACTACCCTAGACAACAAAACTGTTAAACTTGCTGAAACTACTGACATTCCATACACGCGAAGCCGCGACATCACATCATACTCGGATTTACTGTCAGACACTGACAATGACTCAAAATCAACAGTGAAGCAATCACAAACTAAAATCCTCCCTCGAAATACTCCGAAGAGAACTATAACATTGATGAAAAATAAGGCGAAACAACTCTCCAATAGTTCAATATTCAGAAAGAATAGTTCAGCAAACAACGAGGCCAATAGCCAAGAAGGCGATAGCCAAGAAGAATCAATGGATTTCCTCACCTGAAACTACTAATCAAGCACAACTAACTTATTTTTTACTTTTATTATAAGATTTTTGACTCCCAACTTATTTATCCAATTTATTAAATATGGCTTTAAAAATACTGCAATGGAACATTAGAGGTTACACAAACAATTATATTGATCTCCAATTTCTAATTAAGAAATTCAACCCTAAAATTATTTCTCTCCAAGAAAGTCATCTAAAAAACCACTCTAACATTCCTATCACGGTTAATTTTTGCATTTATTCCACTAAATCAAGTTCCCACTCATTGGGTGGTGCTTCCCTCTTAATACATAACTCTCTTCAACATCAGACGGTTACTCTCAATAATGATTTTGATGCAATTGCAGTCATGATTACCTCAAAAATGAAATTTACCGTTCTGCCCGCTTATATATCTCCTAATAGACATTCTCTCTCAATAATTTGGAAAGAGTTCTTAATAACTTCCATACTACTTGCATAATCATGGGAGACTTCAATAGCTGGCATCACAAGTGGGGCTCTCCTCATAACAATAGAAAGGGTAACATTATATCAAAATTTATTGACAGATATAATTTTTTTTGTTAAACGATGGTTCGCCTACTAGTTTTAGCACACATAATACTTTTACCCATATCGATTTAATATTTGTGTCACCATCGTTAGCCTTACAATGTGAATGGAAAATCGAAGATGATGCTCTCAATAGTGATCATTTCCCTATTATTGTATCTCTCTTCCCTTCTACAACCTATTCAAATCATAAAATTAGGCCTCGTTTCGTTCTAAACAAGGCCAATTGGGACGACTATAAAAAATTAGCTACAGAATACCATAATGCTCGCCCAATTAGTGATAACTTGAACAAGGAATCTGCAAATTTACACAGAATCATCTTACAATCTGTAAACTCTTCCATTCCCACTAATTCTACTAATCTAAAGAAATACCAGCTCCCATGGTGGAATTCAACTTTACAGATCTTAAAAGCAGATAAAGATAAATTGTGGAAAGCTCTAAAAAGCAATATTCCAAGACATTCATTATTAAACTACAATAAGGCAAATGCTAAGTTTAAACGCGAGCTAAAAATTGCTAAAACTTGGGCAAAAGAAAAAATCTGGCAATAAATTTCGATCATGTCATTGATAATATTTTGTCTTGGTGTGATTACTCCGGAGCACAACTTTCTCTTTCGAAATGGAAACACATCCATATCTGTCGAAAACATGATTGTAAATGCACTATACAATCTAGAAATTTAACTATTGATAACACTAGCACCCTAAAAATACTAGGAGTTTTATTCGATAAAAATTACAGGTGGAATTCACATATTGAGCATCTACTTCCATCTTTGCCTAAATCTCTTAACGTTATTAAAATGTCTCTCCAGCAGTAAATTTTATTGTCATGCCTATTCCCTACTTACGCTTGTCAATTCTCTTCTAATTTCAAAAATTGACCACGGTTTATATCTTTATAGTCAAGTTCAAAAATCATTTTTATCCAAAATACAATCAATAATTAACTCAGCATTGCGCTGGAACATTTCGTACCACATCTACAAAAAATATATTATATGAGTCCAATACGATGCCAATAGTCGACAGAGCTAACTTTCTACTTTCAAAACAATTTAAAACACTTCTGTTTAGTTATGACTCTCCACTTAATAAAGTCACTAAAACTGGATTAAAGCGCCATAGTATACCTAAATTACCCTCTCTTGTTTATAAAATAATACAATCTTGTCACAAATTAAATTTTCTTTTTAAGCCTCTTAGTAATCCTCTCTCAAAAATTACTCCATAGGATTTTTCACATTCCTGCATAAATACTGACTTAAATACATTCAACAAAACGTCAACACCATCTCATGTTTTTTACTCAAAATTCAAAGATATTAAAGAAACACCAAATTTGTACAATTTTATATACACCGATGGCTCTAAATCAGACACTTACTGTAGTTACAGCATCACATCAAAAGATACTATAATCAAAACCTCTCTTTTACCCAATTACAGTATACCTATACTATGCCTATACTGCTTAAAAATATAGCCATTTTTGAAGCTGTAAACTATGTTGCTAAAACTTAAAAAAATCTCTAGTTTGTTCCGATTCTCTGTCTTCATTATCCGCTATCTCCAATCTCAATAACTCTGAATATTATTCTACTCAGATCAGTTACATTTTAATCGAAAATTATCCAAAAATCTTGTTGATATGGATACCTGGGCATTCTGGAATTATCGGTAATGAATTCGCGGATAAAATTGCAAAAAACGCCGTCTCCTCACCACTTCTATTTACTGACAATTATAACAAATACAACATTATAAGCTACATGAAAAGGTATTTCTCCTCAAAACATAAACTTTCTTTTAACCTTACATCTAATTGGTACCAACAAATTAATCATGGCAAACTTCAACTTTGCAATATCTTCAAGTCTATACAGATCGACAACATTCCTAGAAGAGACTTCATTAAATTCGAGCGACTGACACTCGGCCACTCTTTATTAACCCAACGACATTTATTAGACAATCAGTTTTCTCGTTACTGTTCCTACTGTGACACGAACACTATAATAACTATTAACCATATCCTCATTTTTTGCTCCCACTTTAGTAACATCAGATCTACAATATTCGGCAGTATTGTCCCTACCTCTCTTCTCTCTAACCCAAACAAAGAAAATTTAAAGAAAATTATTGACTTCCTCAAATGTTCCGAAATCTATAATTAATCTAAGCTTACGATCTGTAATATTACCACTAAGGTTCAATCTTGAAATTTGTTCTCATAGCCTACTATTATCTACATTACGATTTTTATCCATCGAAATTATCCACTTATTTTCTTTGTTATAGTTGAAACCAATTATTATTCTGTTGAACACTTCGTTGCTGAGTGGTCGTGTTAACTCCTCTCTCACTTAAATGAAGGACGTTCTCGGACTTCCTGAAGCAGTCGATAACAGCCTGGAGGTTACACTGGCGCTGAATATTCCGACGTCTTTGGTACAACTTTAAGGCAGTATAACAGATCACCAAAAAGACAGTTGCGCCTAATCCAGATAATAAAGGTCTCCTCAGTTGTCCCTTCTAAATTTCCCCAATGTAGAGTCGATTTTCGACGCTTAGCCTTTGAAGATACGGTAGGCTTAATATCTCCTCATGCCCCGTTATATTAAAGATAGTTGATGCAGCTGGTCCTAGGAATTTTTTAACATAGCTCTTTAGGTTTTTATATAGGGAGCCGTTGATTTCGATTTCATCGTCAAAGGTGAGAAGGAATATTCCGGACACTGCCTGCACATGGCCGTCACTTGTTTTGATCGTCGATATCGATTTCTTTATTCTTTAAGTGTTTTAGTATTAAATTAACTGTGTCAGTTAATTTATTTATTTGGTCTTGTGTTTTTGTATTGATAATTATCTGTGTTGTTTTTAAGTCAACAAGGTTCTGTTGTGTAAATTTTAGTTTTTCGAAATCATCGAAGTCCGGGGTCCCTGCTACTACCTAAAAAGCGTTGCCCAAGATATTGAAACTTCTTGCATGTCTATGGTGGACGTTTAGTGTTTCCAAAAGTGTTCTCATGTGTTTTAAATCAGAGTCCAAAATTTTTCTCATATGTGACTTCGGAAAATGGGTTGTCAATTTTTCTGTTTCCTCAATTATTTCTGAATACATGGTGAGGTTAAATGAATGCTTCAGGTACTCGAAATCTTGCCAGATTATGGCGTCTCCGTTCGTAAGTGGTAGTCCAAATTTGAATAGTCCGTCAGCTTGGCGACCGTTGTCGTAACAAAGAGCAGTGTAATCAAAATCCTAAAATAATAATAAGTTCTAACGTAAAAAATTTGAAATTCATTTTAGATTGTCCTTATGGACCACCCTCCCTTTTATGAGAACCGTTGTTCCCAGATCACCTTCTACGGTTTCCTCAACGTACAGGGGAGTTAATTTGTTTCCTAACCCTCTATTAGTTTTTACGAGTGCTTTCTCACCTACTTGGAAAGTTCGGTTCTGTGTGGACTCATTGAGTCTGCGTATTTGTATTTCCTGGGCTTTATGGAGTTTGTTTTTAATATCAGCCTCGAATTCTGGAACGGATGCGTAAATTATATCAATTGGTCGTTTTTTCGTAACAGAGTGTATTGTCTTGTTATATTCTATTGTTGCCTGGAGTATCAGCTCAACTGTGTCGTTTACTTGTTTATCAAGTTTAAGGCACCGAGAAATTTCTGTAAGAGTACTATGCAGTCTTTCGATTTGTCCATTCGAAGTGCTATGGAGCGGCGGTGCATTTACGAGTTGTACGTCAACGCAGTTATATGACTTTATTGTTTCAGAGTTGTCAAATCAATAAAAACGAATTGTCACACATTCAATGAATGTTATTTTCTGCACAAACTAATTATTGAGATGTGATTTGAACAACGACGCTGACTACACTGATCTTCTCCTCATCGCAACTCGGCACTCTCTCTCCAGTATGTGCGTGTGTGTGTGTGTGTGTGTTCTGTTGGTGTCGCTGACAGCTCGGCCCATCCTGTATCTAATCGTCCTCGATTTCGTCGGAGTCATCTTCGCTAAGATTATCCAGCTCTGGGGAAGTCTGACACCAGGGTTTTATCTTGTCTGATGCATACACCGACTTGTATTTTCGTGTGGTAACTGGTGCACCGGGAATATCCTCCACCAGGTAGCGATCCTTCTCCAGAACTCGTTTTATAACATAAGGCCCACGATATTTAGGTTCCAGTTTTCTAGATTGTGATGTCGAAGGTGCTTCATTTTCTAAGACCACGAGGTCACCTTCGCTGTAGATGGTCGGCACAGCGTGTTTGGAGTCGAACCGTTGCTTCCATTTCTTTCGCTCTTGTTGGATTCTCTCTGCAGCTATTTGTCGCTTCGAATACGTGTCGATTGTATCCGATGGTAACTGATCTATATCGTTATGCACGGCAGCAAACAGGTGATTTTGTACAACGTCTGCCAACACAAAGTCAAATACCAGTTCGTTGGACTGTAGCCCGACGTTGCGTTTTTTTGTGAGTTTATGGTACACTGTAGGTCTCGTAATGTCAAATCCCAGTCGTTTGAGTTCTCAACAGTCGTACGCAAATACGATAGAATCGTTTGGTTTGTACGCTCAACTTGGCCATTTGCCCGTGGGGTTCGTACCGCCGTTTTTATATGTTGGATTCCGTTGCGCTTGCAGTATTCCTCAAACGATTTGGCCGTGTACGCCGTACCTCGATCCGATACGATGCATTTCGGTAGGCCAAAATAACTTATGACTTCGTTGAGTGCCTGAATTACAGGGGCAGTTTTTGTGTCTCGGACTGTTTTAACGATCGTGAATTTACTAAAAGCATCTGTTATGGCGAGTATATACGATTTCCCTCTTTTACTACGGATGAACGGTCCTAAGTGGTCAATGTGGATAAGACGGAACGGAATGGGGTCAACTTCGTCAAAGTGTAGCCGTCCTTCTGATTTTCCACCATGTGCTTTAAAATAACAGCATCGTATACAGGCAGCCAAATATTGCTTTACATATTTTCTAATTTTTGGAAACCAGAAAAGTTTTTTTATACGCTGAATCGTCTTTTCTAAACCAAAATGACCCATATCGTCGCGGCACTGTTGTACAATTCTCCACCGCACTGCCTTTGGCACGACAAATTTTAGACCATCAGCGTCCTTCCGGTAAATTCTTTGATTTTGGAAATTTATCTAAGCGCAACAACCCTTCCTCGATTGTTTTGCTAGGTACAACAACGTCGTCTAGGTAAACTAGCACCTCGCCAGATTTCATTCTAGTTACGATCTTGTTCATCAAAGCTTGAAACACTGATGGTACGTTGACCAGTCCAAAAGGCATTCGATTATATTCATAGTGCCCATCTGTAGTAACGAAAGCAGTATATTTTTTTGAAGTCTCTTCTATTTCTATTTGATGGTAGCCCATACGCAGGTCCAGTTGTGTAAAATAAGAATTTCCTGCCAATTGCGCGAACTGCTCTTCCATTATGGGCATAGGAAACGGCGTCTTTATTGTTATCTTATTTAACAATCGATAGTCAATACACAGGCGATGTTCTCCATTTTTCTTTTCGACAAGAACGACTGGAGAAGCGTATGGTGATTCGGAAACTCGGATTATATCATTATCCAACAGCTCTGTAATAATACCGTTGACGATTTGCCTTTTGCTGAAAGCAATGCGGTACGGTTTTACTGCTATAGGCTCGTTAGACGACATACGGATTTCCATTTTCGCTTCGGAACATCTTCCCAACTCGGAAATGTTTTCTGAGAATGTATGACGGTGTTTATTCAATATTGACTTCAGTTGAGAGAATTCATCGTCCGTTAATGTGGTCCCGACTCTAACCCTCTGTATACTTTCCACCCAGCAGTCATCTCCTTCAATCACAACACGTTTTCCTTCAGTGCACAAGATATCCTTACCTAGAAGCACATCCTCGGTAAGGTATTCGTCAGCAACAACAAGTAGATCGGCCTTAAGTAATGTTGCATCGATTTGCACTGCTACGTTAACTTTACGTGTACTAACATATTGACCTCCTGCGAACCCGTTTAAGATAACCATGCATGCTGCTGGGTTACCTACTCGTATAGCTACTGTTTCGCGAATTAGCGTGCGATTGCTACCGGGATCGATGATGGCTCTAACTGACTCTTGATTTATTTTTATTATTTTTGTGATCACATCACTGCTAGGGGCGTTCTCCGCGATCCTATTAATAGCTACCTTCGATCGTTTTTCCGGAGTGTCATGACTTCTTGACGTACATTGCTGTGTTTGATGTGTGGTTCTCTGACAGATTTCACATCTCTGTTTTCGTTGTGGTTCGGGACAGTTTGACCTAGTTTAAAACAATTGTAGCATTTAACAATTTTGGCGTTTTTGTTAAATGTTTTATTTTCCGATACGGTAACTGGTGGACTTGATGCTACATTACCACCGGTTATTACATCTCTGCCTTTTATATAAACAGGTGTTTTGATTCCGTTATAACTGCAATAAGTTGTAATATCGCGAAGAAGTTCGTTACAATTATTGTATTCGTTGGATATCCTCTTCTTTAAATCTGGCTCGTTTATACCATTGATGATGTGCCTAGCTATAGCATACTCTGGAATGCCAGCTTTCAGTCCTATAGCGAGGAGCTTATAATAAAAAACGATTGGTGATTCGGTTGAGTTGCGTTTTGCACGAGTCATTTTGATATGTGCATCCGCCACATTTTCGGTGGACGGAAAATCCCTCAGAAACTTGTCCACAAATTGTGCCCAGTGCAGAAATACCTCTTTATGTGTGTCGATCCAATACCTAGCAGGTCCCTGCAATTTTTGTTGCACTGCAAATATTAAGGGTTGATCATCCCATTTATATGCGGTTTTTAAAGTTTCAATGCGATTGATGAATTGCTTCGAATTCAAGGATTCATCATTAATTGGGTTAAATTCTGGTAGGATGGCGATAATATCTCGGACGTTTCCGTATAAATTAGTAATTAACGATGGTTGCGTAGGTTGACAATTATTCGGATGTTGCGCAACATGTCCTTCTGGATCCGTGTTTACAGACGGATGGGAATGTTGACAAACATCGCTAGGTTTCCATTGTATAGACGATTGCAACATCTGCTGGTGACACGGCTGCAAATGTTGCGACGCAGCACTTGTTGCTCGCTGTGAAGTTTCAGAAGAAGGCTGCAAAGACTGCTGAGAGAACGGCTGCAAGTTTTGCGACGCAGCATATGTAAAATGCTGAGAACCTTGTGAGCGGGGCTGCAAAACCTGCTGGGAGAACGGCTGCAAGTTTTGCGACGGAGCACATGCAAAATGCTGAGAACCTTGTGAGCGGGGCTGCAAAACCTGCTGGGAGAACGGCTGCAAGTTTTGCGACGGAGCACATGCAAAATGCTGAGATCCTAGTGAGCGAGAATGCAAAATCTGCTGAGAGAACGGCTGCAAGTTTTGCACCGAGGTGTAGCCATTCGATGCTCTCGACGCAGCTAACTGGCTTACGGAAGTTAACTGCGCAATTTCTATTTCTGGTTGCTCTTTTGTAGTCAAGTGAAAAAAATCTGTTGGTACAGTCTGAACAGTCGAATGTGGTCTTGTCTGAAAACGGAGATTTGGTTGTTGTTCTTGTAAACGCAAACTCGGTGCTGCCGCACTAACGATATCATCAGGCCTCTCATTGTAATGATGAAATTCTGGATTCGGGAATGATGTCGAACTCCTATGATTTAAACTCTGCTGAAATTGCGTAGTTAATAGCATTATCGCATTTCGAAGCTCGCTGACATCAGTTCTTAATTTAGCCACTGTAGATTCCTCGGTTGATTCCTCGTTTGATTCCACAGACTCGGCTTCTGCGTTTTCTGAAATATTACCTATTGCCTGCGTTCCGAGATCTATTTCATTCACTCCATTTTCGAATAATCGTGCTACCATTTGGTTTTTAGTTAACGTGGTGTTCAAGTTGAGTTCCTGCAGTTTTTCGCGAAGCTGAATTATTTTATATTTCTTTAAATTTTCCATTATATCAAGATAGGCAATTTCTGGGGTAATCCCACTTCTGAATTTGTCAAATCAATAAAAACGAATTGTCACACATTCAATGAATGTTATTTTCTGCACAAACTAATTATTGAGATGTGATCTGAACAACGACGCTGACTACACTGATCTTCTCCTCATCGCAACTCGGCACTCTCTCTCCAGTATGTGCGTGTGTGTGTGTGTGTTCTGTTGGTGTAGCTGACAGAGTTAAAGATGGTTCGTTATCGCAAAATATTGTTTTAACACGAGGGTAGAAATTCATGAGTTGTAATATTGGTGCTTTTATGTCCGTTATCGTTCTAGAGGCAATTGGCTGAACAATTGCGAATTTTGAAAATTTGTCAATACAGGTTAAAAAATGTTTTGTCTGTAGAAAAAATACCAACCATGTAATATTTCACCTAATGGAAATAGTGTGAGGAAATAGGCGTCTTGCCGACAACCTGATTTTGTGGATGCCAGTAGTATGAATATGCGGGTTCTAATTCAAATGGCACCGCCTGTGTATTTCGGCAGTGCCTCCACCAGAGGGACACTGTGTGTGTGTAAGAGTGAGAAAGGAGATTGAAGGCTGGCGGCTGGCGGCTGGCGGCCGGACAGACGATCAGTCGGTTAATAGGGGAGATGGAGCGGAAAGAAAGGGAGAGGGAGGGGAGAGACGTGTGTGTTATGGTATGTGAGTATTGGGGAGAGCAGCAGCGGCAAGATGCTTGCCTTTAGAATTGTTGTTGTAGGATACCATATTAAGATTTTTATGAGTCAAGCGACTGTGGGAATGTGTGTGCTCGCGGGTGGCAGCTTGCTAAGCAGAGGCTGCGTAAGCAGAGGCTGCCTAAGCAGAGGCTGCCTAAGCAGAAGTGTGTTTTAGTTGTTGTTTACTTAATTGCTTCGCTTTTGAGTCGCCGTCCCAGAAGCGTAGTGAAATTTAATGTAAAAATAAAGTGAACGGATCGAACTGTGGCTTCGCGTGCATGTATTATATGATCTGGAGCGTGGGGCTGCCTAAACAGAGGCAGAGTGTTTGTATTGTTTATTTAATAGCTTGGGACCGAACTGCGGCTTGACTCGAATTTGCTGGAATTAAAGTAATGTAAACATTTCCGAAGAATGCAATGAGATTAGGCGGAACTGAGCCGTACATGATTGAACATATTCAGATTTTTTTAATTTCAATTTCGTTTTTGTTGGTATGTTTCTTTTTCTTTTTTTATTATATTTTTTTAAAAATTTAGAAGGGTTCAGCTGGAGTATGAAAATGTATATGCATGTATAAATTTTACATTTTATTGTTTTCTTATGGCCAGATTTTCAATTATCACTGTCACTAAGAAGCGAGAAATCGTTACTCGTCACCGTGAATGTAAAAAGCGATTTCTAAACACTTACGTAGCGAGTAGTTCGCTTCTCGTAGGCACTTTAAAGATGTGTTTAATTTTTTAAGGGTAAACTCGGATTTCTCTTTTCTTCGCATGCTTTCTAATTTTTGCTTATCATTCTTACTCGCTCATTATTTTACCCTGGTTTCCCCTATGTTTATGAACATATTGTTACTTTTGATGTGTTGTGTTTCGAGTGCTGAAAATTGTGAATTATGAAGCGGAAAATTTGTATTCGGGGTTATTGGTCATTTCCCGCAGCAGCAGGTTGAACTGCACGTTGTTCGTAATTCTAAGAAAAAGTTAGAATTAATTTTCATTCTGTTTAAAATTCACCATTAAATAGAAAATAACCTCTTCTTGTTGGAATTCATTGTTACACGTTCAGATTACAGATTTTTCTATCAGATATTTCAGATTCACAAAAATTTGCGCCAGTTTAGCTGAAAGAATGGAGTAACGACAGCCTTTTAGCAGTCGTTACTTTTGACAGTTCATATCGCTGAAATAATGATTGAAAATACCATGTAACGAACGAGAACTCGTAACAAGTATGGAAAGTGTTGTTGTGTTTTTAACGAACGAGCTGCTCGTTGTTTGAAAATCACAAAGTAACGATATCGCGAAAATAAGAAAGCAGAATCACGAAGAATCACCTCGTTCGTTGGTTGAAAATCTGGCAAGTAATTC
Organism: Sicus ferrugineus; assembly: GCA_922984085.1. Taxonomy (NCBI): domain Eukaryota; kingdom Metazoa; phylum Arthropoda; class Insecta; order Diptera; family Conopidae; genus Sicus; species Sicus ferrugineus. The sequence continues at coordinate 25,747,762 of OV277349.1, forward strand.
TTGGAATTAGCTTAATTAATTCTTGGAAAATACGGTATAAAACCGTAAGTAACGTGGGAGAGGCAGAGTGTTTTGTATTGTTTATTTAATAGCTTGGGACCGAACTGTGGGTTGGCTTGAATTTGCTGGAACTAAAGTAATGTAAACATTTCCGAAGAATGCAATGAAATTAAGCGGAACTGAGTCGAACATGATTGAACATATTCAGATTTTTTTTATTTGAATTTCGTTTTTGTTGGTATGTTTCTTCTTCTTTTTTTATTTAGAAGGGTTTAGCTTGGAGTATAAAGGACTTAAAATTTATAATCAGACTTCATTCAGTATTTAGATATTGAAGTGTGAAGTCGCTTGTGTTTTTACTTGTGCCTAATAAAATTGTATAGTAATAAAAGAATATTTGATTTTTATCAAAAATTAAAGTAAGAATAAAAAGATTTTTAAAAAGTAAAAAATTTTGAAAATTAAAAAGTCAGGACAATATTTTGAAAGTGAAAAACTTGGAAAAGATTTTGGAAAGTGCACACAACATTTTGAAAGTCAAGACAATATTTTGAAAGTGAAAAACTTAAATAAAAAGATTTTTGGAAAAGTCAAAGACAAACATTTTGAAAGTGAAAACTTAAATAAAAGTCTTCAACAACAACAATAACAACACCAACAACAACAACAACACTAAAAACAACTACAGATAAGGAAAACCACATTATTTACACGGTAAGTAAATTTATATATATTATAAAATAAATACCTACAATAAAATAGTCTCTAATAATAAGTAATTAATAGTTGAAAGTATTTACAAGTATAATTATAATTGTATTAATAATACAACAATTTTTAAAAAATATAAAATAATATAACACGAATATATTTAATATTTTCTTTTTCTGTAGTCTGTAGATTTGTATGTTTAATATATTCCTTTAATTTACAGAATCTACAGCAAGAACAACAACAACATCAATAAACCAACAACAACATCAACAAAAACAACAAAAACAACATCAACAACATCAACATCGCCTCCACCTTCACCGCCACCACCACCGTCATCACCACTACTACCATGGCTGCCAACGGCAACATCAACAACACCACCATTTTCAATACTATGAAAGGCTCTATTTGTAACGAGTGTGGTCAGATGTTTTCTGAAAAGCGCAGCTTAAAACGACACATTGAGTCGAAGCACGAGAAGCAGACATTCGATTGCAGCGAATGTGGGATAAAATTTGCACGACGTGACAACCTTCAGAGGCATAATACTAAATTTCACCCTCATTCATCATCATCGTCAGTAGCAACAGCAGCATATTTAACCAATCCCCAGTGTTCAACATCAACAGCATCATCATCATTAACAGCTCATATTCGTTGCCCCAACTGCAACGAAAACGTCTTACAAAAAGATTGGGCCCATCATGTTCGGACCAATAAACATAAAAAGAATTGTTGGGTCCCAATAAACGGTCATCTAAAATTAATAAAGTCTGCATTTAATGGCAAAATTGAGACATATGTGTTGGAGAATGATGATGAGGGTTTGCTAATACCGGAGCTGTTTTTTAAAAAGGCTGAGGAGGCAGTTTTGGCTGCTCTGCAAACGTTATTATTGAAACAATCAGCATATAAAAACAATATGGAGATATATGCTGAGTATGTTAAAATAACTAATGATGATGAAATCATTGTTGAAATTAAATCATTTCAATCGAAAATGATAATGGTTAACCGGGCCGAAGAGTTGGCAAACATATATAATGATATGCACGACCATCTACGGAAAAAAATGTCCGAGTTCCAGGAAAGGGACAGTGGCTGGTCGTATTATATATATTCAGATTTATATGCATATTCAGATTTTTTTTATTTGAATTTCGTTTTTGTTGGTATGTTTCTTCTTCTTTTTTTTTATTTAGAAGGGTTTAGCTGGGAGTATAAAGGACTTAAAATTTATAATCAGACTTCATTCAGTATTTGGATATTGAAGTGTGAAGTCGCTTGTGTTTTTACTTGTGCCTAATAAAATTGTATAGTAATAAAAGAATATTTGATTTTTATCAAAAATTAAAGTAAGAATAAAAAGATTTTTAAAAAGTAAAAAATTTTGAAAATTTAAAAGTCAGGACAATATTTTGAAAGTGAAAAACTTGGAAAAGATTTTGGAAAGTGCACACAACATTTTGAAAGTCAAGGCAATATTTTGAAAGTGAAAAACTTAAATAAAAAGATTTTTGGAAAAGTCAAAGACAAACATTTTGAAAGTGAAAACTTAAATAAAAGTCTTCAACAACAACAATAACAACACCAACAACAACAACAACACTAATAACAACTACAGATAAGGAAAACCACATTATTTACAAGGTAAGAAAATTTATATATATTATAAAATAAATACCTACAATAAAATAGTCTCTAATAAATAGTAATTAATAGTTGAAAGTATTTACAAGTATAATTATAATTGTATTAATAATACAACAATTTTTAAAAAATATAAAATAATATAACACGAATATATTTAATATTTTCTTTTTCTGTAGTCTGTAGATTTGTATGTTTAATATATTCCTTTAATTTACAGAATCTACAGCAAGAACAACAACAACATCAATAAACCAACAACAACATCAACAAAAACAACAAAAACAACATCAACAACATCAACATCGCCTCCACCTTCACCGCCACCACCACCGTCATCACCACTACTACCATGGCTGCCAACGACAACATCAACAACACCACCATTTTCAATACTATGAAAGGCTCTATTTGTAACGAGTGTGGTCAGATGTTTTCTGAAAAGCGCAGCTTAAAACGACACATTGAGTCGAAGCACGAGAAGCAGACATTCGATTGCAGCGAATGTGGGATAAAATTTGCACGACGTGCCAACCTTCAGAGGCATAATACTAAATTTCACCCTCATTCATCATCATCGTCAGTAGCAACAGCAGCATATTTAACCAATCCCCAGCCTTCAACATCAACAGCATCATCATCATTAACAGCTCATATTCGTTGCCCCAACTGCAACGAAAACGTCTTACAAAAAGATTGGGCCCATCATGTTCGGACCAATAAACATAAAAAGAATTGTTGGGTCCCAATAAACGGTCATCTAAAATTAATAAAGTCTGCATTTAATGGCAAAATTGAGACATATGTGTTGGAGAATGATGATGAGGGTTTGCTAATACCGGAGCTGTTTTTTAAAAAGGCTGAGGAGGCAGTTTTGGCTGCTCTGCAAACGTTATTATTGAAACACTCAGCATATAAAAACAATATGGAGATATATCCTGAGTATGTTAAAATAACTAATGATGATGAAATCATTGTTGAAATTAAATCATTTCAATCGAAAATGATAATGGTTAACCGGGTCGAAGAGTTGGCAAACATATATAATGATATGCACGACCATCTACGGAAAAAAATGTCCGAGTTCCAGGAAAGGGACAGTGGCTGGTCGTTGGTTAAAATATGCCACTTAGACGTTAATGTTAACCAATATCGGCCTCTGAAGGGATCGTCGTACATCCCACTCTCGAAGAAGCTGCAGGAGAAGCGGGCGTGCATCAATGTCAGAAATGACGACGAATTCTGCTTCAAGTGGGCAATAATATCGGCAGTAAACCTATCAGATTGCAATCCACATAGACCTTCCAGCTATCATATTAATAATATTGAAGAGCCTGTAATAGTATTGGAGAATGGTGTGTCGTTGAATTTCAACGCATTAACTTTCCCACTGCCGTTAAATCAAGTCTCCCGATTCGAAGAAATAAATCCAAACATCAGTATAAATGTGTTTGCATATGATGAGGAGATCGGGAGCATCGTGGGACCTTATTACTCCACCAAGCAGGAGAAATCCTCCCACATAAACCTCCTGCTAATTCAGGAGGAGGAGCGGTCCCACTACGTGTGGATAAAGAGCATGTCGAGGTAATTTAAATTAACACTAATGATTAATGATTTTCATAACACTAATTTTGTGTTTTTTATTCTTTTCTCTTTTCAGATTATTGATGAGTCAGCAGACGGCTCATAAATGTAGAGCGTATTTCTGCAATAGCTGCCTGCAGTACTCGCACAATGCGACTACTGCAGAGCAGCACAAGGAGATATGTAAAAAGGTGGTGACGGTGATGCCCCAGCAGGAGGAGGCATCACTTATGGCCAGATTTTCAATTATCACTGTCACTAAGAAGCGAGAAATCGTTACTCGTCACCGTGAATGTAAAATGCGATTTCTAAACACTTACGTAGCGAGTAGTTCGCTTCTCGTAGGCACTTTAAAGATGTGTTTAATTTTTTAAGGGTACACTCGGATTTCTCTTTTCTTCGCATGCTTTCTAATTTTTGCTTATCATTCTTACTCGCTCATTATTTTACCCTGGTTTCCCCTATGTTTATGAACATATTGTTACTTTTGATGTGTTGTGTTTCAAGTGCTGAAAATTGTGAATTATGAAGCGGAAAATTTGTATTCTGGGTTATTGGTCATTTCCCGCAGCAGCAGGTTGAACTGCACGTTGTTCGTAATTCTAAGAAAAAGTTAAAATTAATTTTCATTCTGTTTAAAATTCACCATTAAATAGAAAATAACCTCTTCTTGTTGGAATTCATTGCTACACGTTCAGATTACAGATTTTTCTATCAGATATTTCAGATTCACAAAAATTTGCGCCAGTTTAGCTGAAAGAATGGAGTAACGACAGCCTTTTAGCAGTCGTTACTTTTGACAGTTCATATCGCTGAAATAATGATTGAAAATACCATGTAACGAACGAGAACTCGTAACAAGTATGGAAAGTGTTGTTGTGTTTTTAACGAACGAGCTGCTCGTTGTTTGAAAATCACAAAGTAACGATATCGCGAAAATAAGAAAGCAGAATCACGAAGAATCACCTCGTTCGTTGGTTGAAAATCTGGCCATTAGTTATAAGAATTTATAACGTAAGTTAGATGTACAGTTTGTAGTTTATAGAGATTTCGAATGTATTTTAAGAAATGTACATAGTAGTGTAGATGTAAATTTAAATAGTAGTAGTAAGAATGTAAATACACATATACCAATAGCTTTTAGTTATTACATAGTTTGTAAGTATAATAGTAATTTAAATAAGTTCGTTGTATATATGGGTGAGGATGCCCCCACTAAATTTATTCAAAGTTTGGTGGGCGATTGTATAGAAATTTACATTAATTATTTGAGTGTCGTGAGGCCTATGACTCCCTTGGGTTCGGGAGAACTCAGACATCAGTCTGAGTACAATGTCTGTCACATTTGTGAACAGATATTGGGGGCAGATAGGGTGGCAGATCATTGCCATTTAACGGGAAAATATAGGGGTCCAGCACACAATGAGTGCAATTTGAAATATCAAATCCCTATATTTTATTAATATATAATATTAAAATATTATCCCTATATTTTTTCACAATTTTTCTGGCTATGGCTGCCACTTATTTATTAAGGAACTCAATTTATTTGAGGGGGATATAAATGTTATCCCCCTAAATAAAGAGTTGTACGTATCCCTGTCGAAGAGGATACACGTTATCCCCCTAAATAAAGAGTTGTACGTATCCCTGTCGAAGAGGATTCTTGGATTCTTTTCGCTTTATGGCTTCCAGTTTGGATACATTGGCGCAAAATCTTACAACTAATGATTTTCATGCAGTGCGCCGAATGTATCCAAACGATGAAGAATTTAATCCTCCAGGAGGAAAGGTGTATTCCCATATGAATACATCAATTCAGTCGATCGCCTGCAAGAGACCAGCCTTCCTACTCGGGCTGATTTCTCCGGTCGATGACTGTTACAGAATGTGCAGTGGAGGATTATGAGCATGCTCAAAGAGTTTGGCAAGTTTTCAATTGTCAAACACTGAATGATTACATGATCCTTTATCTGAAAACAGATGTACTTATCTTCGCAGACGATTTTGAAAATTTCAGAAACGTGTGCAAAAATATTTACAATCTGGATCCCTGTCAGTACTACACGGCTCCAGGTTTGTCTTGGGACGCAAGGTTGAAAACAACCAACATAGAACTGGAGCTGCTTACTGACGTTGACATGTATCTTTTCGTACAGAAAGGCATACGGGGCGGCATTGTTCAATGTAGCAAGAGGCATTCAAATGCAAATAATAGGTATATGACGGATTACGATCCAAGTAAGCCGTCAGAATACTTAATGTATTTGGATGCCAATAACCTATACGATTGGGCAATGTCGCAATATTTACCGTATGGGGGATTTGAATGGGTTGCTGACGTTAATAATTTTAGCGTCAGCAGCATTCTTTCAATGCCATAGGATTCATCCACTGGGTTTATTTTTGAAGACATGATTGCGATTCAAATGAGTAGAATTCGCACAGTTTACAACAAGCCCATTTATTGAGGATTTTCGGTGCTTGAATTGTCAAAGTGGAAGATGTATGACTTCCACTATGACTTCGTGCTACCGAAATTCCAACAGAGTCTTGCGTTGAATTATATGGATACAGATTCATTCATATATTCAATCAAGACTCTAGATTTTTATAGGGATATTCGAGATGATATCGAATCAAAATTCGATACATTCGAATATCCGGAGGACAATGCATATAATTTTCCCCTTAGGAATGCCAAAGTCCTCGGCATGATGAAGGATGGGTGTAAGGGGAAAATAATGAGGGAGTTCATAGGCCTCCGCTCAAAAATGTACTCCATAGCCATCGAAAATAGCAAAGAAATCAAAAAGGCTAGAGCAGTCAATTAAATAGGTTAGGTCTTAGCGATTATAGAAATTGTCTAGTTAATAAGTATATTCTATATGGAGACATGTATATATTTAGAAATAAAATGCATAATATATATACTCAGTTACTTCATAAGATAGCTTTAAGTTCTAGTGATGATAAACGGTATATTAGAAATGATGGCGTCAACACTTATGCGTGGGGCCATCACAAAATAGATTTAGAAATGGAATTAGATATAGACGATGATATTTTTGATAATTTAAACTATTCATAATTAAATTTAATTTTAATAAAAATATATTGTAATTTCAAATATAAACAAAATAATTTAATGTTATAAATAAATTCTTTATTAATGCATATATTGTAAATATTGTAAATATAGACATTAAGTGTACAATTGTTAGGTTAAGAAATTTTATAAATAAAAAAAAGTGTAAATATGAACTTGTAAACATTTTCTTCTTTATTTATTGATGGAATTTATGAATTTTCTTAATAGCAGAGCATTTTGAAGCGCACAGCAGCCATTATGGGAATGGCACCTTTGTAGTAAGTATGTATCTCGAAGAGTTTCAACGTTGCTGCATCCGAATTCTTCAAAGTTAAATACGGGCGCGTCTAAAAGTTCTTCAACCCATTTAGATTTTTCAGCTCCCTTAACGTACACGGGTATATTTTTTAGATTTTGCTTCACGAAATGTTTTACACTACAACAGTCGATGAAGCCATCATTCCATGTGAAACCAGGATGATTACGATATAACCACTGTACTTGTTTTTGGCACTGACGTGTTAATTTGTTAAATCCATATGGCGGTTTTATAATAAAATTCCAACTCTTTCGCGATAAATTCATTAAAATTGCCTTTGAAGCCCTGCACATGCAGAGTAATAAATTTGTCATTCTCCATTTGCACTTAGACGACTTTTTTAATTTCACCAGTCGTTGGTGTATATTCAATTATTTTGTCAATCAATGCACAAAATCCAAAATTGATGACAATTGTTTCAACCCGCACGCGTCAACTGGTTGATAGTAAGAATCGGAAGGAAGTACCTCGTGTGGGTCCAGCGACGATCGCTGGAAGCCGGTCAAACTGTGCCAGTTGCCCCGGGGAGAGCCCGCAGCCGAGCTTACTCACATGAGAGAGGCGCATCTCATGACCGGCAGGCTGACAAGAGAGAGAACTGCAATTCTCACGCCTGACACCCTACCGATCGATGATGGAGCACCTCTGGCGAGCGGCAGTTGGCGTTAACATACCGCCCGCCTTGCAGGACTGCAAACCCACAAACCCCGACAACTGGCTCCGCGCATCGGCTCGAGCTCAATGTAGAAGGGTGTGGTGCGCCTCTCCGCACGTTCGGCAGCGCATGGGCTCTGGCAAGCGGGCATCCGGTGCGAACGTGCCAAACAGTTTAGGCACACGTGCCGAGCTCACGCCGTCAGATTTCGCTGCACGATGGTCTGCTGCAGGAACCGATGGCAGCGACGCAGCACATGCTGCCCTGCGCACAGAGGGCAACACAACTCTCGCTCCCGTTCATCGGCGGTGTGGGCGAGCGTCGTGTCGTGGCAAGCGCTTGTGCCTCGTCGGCCGAGACGTCGAGCACCAGGACGTCGAGCACCAGGACGTCAGCCGTTGGGGACAGCTCCCGCGGACGGTGGGCAGCAATAGGCGGCGCGGCGGCGCAGAGGGGCACCGCCCCGGGTGGACGCGGCAGACGCCCTCTTCGGGTCCGCGCATATTGCCGGCGGATTAAATACATGTGGGCTCTGTAATGAGAAAATGTGTTAATAATGGGCTGTCATGTACAGGGTTCCTTGCTTCTTCCGATGTAGGATGCAAGGCTTGCAGGTATGAGTCGTCGTTTTGATAAGGTTGTAACCTTGGGGATCCAGAATTGGGTACGGAGCAGACGAAGAACTGATTGGTTGCCCCCGTGTAGAGATATTTCGTGTATAAAACGAATGAGCAATTGCAAGAATTGGCAGCCGTATGGCAGAATAATCGGGTGCCGTTCGTCGAAAGGCAAATTGGGACACGAGGACAACCGCCCGCCAACGCGCATCGTGTTATCCGTGTGGGGAAAAGGTGTTCAACGAAAGTAAGCTACTTTCAGATCGCAGCATTGTGTGATGTTCGAGAGCGGCGTACTCGTCCGCAAAATTAGTCTTCTGGCAGGAGATCGCGAGGCAGCGTTTAGTTTCCTTTATTTCTCCCGGTGGGAGGTGCAGGTTGGGGTGCGAGTGCAGGTGCCGCTTAGCCAGATGATCGTTTTGGAGAAATCGATATACGTATGAGTATACACGTAGGGATCGTGGCAGTGACGACAATCGTTTGAGAGGATCCTCATCGGTAGCGCAATGGGTGTGCAGCGTTTTGACAGTTTTCTGCTCGTGTGGTGACATATTCGTCGGAGACGCGGAATTCGGGCCAGCGATTCTTGTCGTGGGCACGCCAAGCAGGTCCATTCCACCAGAGGGTGTTCTCAGCGAGATCTTGGGGCGTGGCACCGCGACTGGCTAAATCCGCGGGGTTGTCCTGGGATTCAACATGAGACCATTGCGAAGTCGGTACTTTCTCGATGATTTTGGCAACTCGTGAAATGAAGCAGCTGCAGCGTAGGCACGAGAGTGTCGATCATCTCAGCTACTATAGTGGCTCCACACAATTCTAAACTGGGGAGAGACAAAGTTTTAATCGGGGCTACACGAGTTTTGGAGTACAAAAGGAAACTTGGACTTCCTGAGCGACCTTGATGCGGGCATAGATGACTCCTGCGTAGGCCTTTTGTGAGACATCATAAAAGGCATGGAGTTCAACTTCGCTGTGGGGGGTGTAACTTACCCATCGCGAGATGCGAATAGAGCGGATGTGCTGGTAATTCTGTAGAAAATTTAACCAGTTAGCGTGAGTTACCTGAGGCAGCATGCCATCCCAATCGATTCTGTCCAACCATACTTGTTGACTCAGAATTTTCGCTGCAACGATGATCGGAACCAGCCAGCCGTCTGGATCGAACAGCTTGGCGACCAGAGACAGCATTTCCCGTTTTGTGTACGCAGCTTTGATGACGATAGCTTGGACATCGAAGTAGAAGTCATCATGGGTCGCGTTCCAGCGAATTCCCAGCATTTTAGCGATGCGGAACTCTTCTAACGTCAGGAAATCGGTATGGAGTAGATGGGAAGCCGGCAAGTCTGCCAGAATGCCTTTATGGTTCGCAGTCCGTTTGCGAAGGGAAAAAACCTGCTGAGTCGAGAGCCGCTATGAGTTGGTCACGGGTCTGGGTAGCTGTCAGCGGGTCAAGCGTGCCTGCGAACACATCATCCACGTACATGGAATGTTGTAGAATGTGTGACGAAAGCGGAAACTTGCGCTTCACCTCGTCTGCCAATGGAAGAAAGGTGCGTATAGCAAGAAAAGGGGCGCAATTAACTCCAAACGTTACCGTTTGAAGCTCGAAGTCGGTAAGTTCGGACTTGTACGGGTCTCGGAAGAGAATGCGCTGATATGGTGAGTGCTTTGGGTCGACCAATATTTGGCGATACATTTTGAATGTCTCGAGGCCCCTGAGCGGAGCGTGTCTGGAAAGCCGACCTTAAAGGCAATGGCACGATGTAGCTGCCGTCATCGCGTCTTCGCGTATTTTTCTTAGCGAAACTTTTCGGAGTGGGATAGCAATCTAGTTTTGGGAAGTTCCTCCACCTCCCAAAAACGTTCGAACTGTTGTTCGAAGGTGACTTCGTTGTGTAAGCCGCTTTGATGCGTGCAGTGGCAGATTGCATGGTGGGAACCGGGCCGGTTAGCCCGTGTACCGCGTATTGTTACCATAGCAGTCCTTAACAGTACCTGTTTTGGTGCTTTCGCGAAGCACACCTGATGCGTGTCCTGTGAATTTCGTTGTTGCGTGGGGGGAGAAGTGGACTGTATATGTGTGGGAGGTCGCATCGAAGAATGCTGAAAAGCATGACGAGTCGAACCTGGAATAAAGTTCGAATAGGCAGGGGCTTGAGCACGCGTAGCGTTTTAAAACCGCCGCTCTTGATGTGAGGCACGTTGGGTCGAGTCTGGTGCAGCATTCGATGAGGATGGAGCGTGCTCACGATGCAAGAGGGTGTGATGCCTGCCATTACATTTGACGCAATTGAATCTGCTTGGACAGTTTTTCACGGAATGAGATCTGGCCAAGCAGTTGCTGCACAAGCGGTTTTTCTGAACGGTATTCAGCCGCTGTGGAACGGGCAAGCTGAGAAACTGAGAACAGGAACTCAACTTGTGCTGCTTCTGACAAAGAAGGCAGCTATCTTGTGACACCTTCAATTGAAAGGTGCTGACGCGTTTAGAGGCTGGAGTTGAGTGAGTGGGATTGGCGGGCTGCGTAGACTTCGAGGCGGGTGTGCATTTAATATCTTGCACCGTTTCAAAGGTCTGGAAGCGATGAGTGAGAAACGCATCCAGATCTGTCCATTTCGGGATCTCCGTTTTTTACTGAGAGATTGTTCCCAAAGGGAAAGCGTTGCTTCCGGGAGCTTGCTGGAACACAAAAAATACGATTATCGCGTCCCAATGGGAGGTATCAACACCTTGTAGCGCGAGCGCGGCGAAAATATTATTGATTTCGCGCTGTAGATCTTTAATAGCGCCACCGGTTTCCTTCGTGATGGGGTACAGGCCGAAGAGCTTCTTTAAATGGACGTTGGTGAGGACACGCCTGTTCTCGTATCTCTCGGACAGATTTTTCCACGCTTGGGCAAAACCTTCGTTCGTGAGAGGGGATTTCTGCACGATTTCTTTCGCTTCGCCCGTAGTTTTCTGGTTCAGGTGGAAAAGCTTCTCCACCGGCGCAATTCTGGTGTTCTGGATATAAAGAGCGGTGAACATATCCCTAAAAGAGGGCCACGAAAGGTAATCGCCATGGAAAGCTTGGGTGTCGCCGGGGGGCAGGCTGATATTGTAGCCAGACTGGGGCATCTCAGCTGGCACCGGCGAAGGGGTCGCTGAATCCGAAGGGGACGCTGCGGCTTCGGTCAGTTGATCAATTTTTCCCGCGCAGCGCAGATATACCGCATAGCATTGACGGCGCTTCTCCCTTACGCCTTCTAGTTCTTTGTCTTTTTCCTCCGTCGAGTCCAGCTCCGGAAACACCCTTTCATAGGCGCTTTTTATCAGCAGCCACTGCGATCGTATTTCTTCCCGCTGAATTACAAGGGTGTATACGATGTGGTCCGTGGTGGGTGTCTATTCGAAGTTCACCTCGAACTCGATCAGCGCATCGGCTATCCGAATAAATGCGAGCGCAGCCAATATATGTCTCGGTTTCGGTAAGCGGCGGCGAAGGAAGTCGCAAAATCGTAATAAAATGCACCGAAAACTTATTTCGGAAACAAAAAAACTTTTTATTTTATTTGTAAAGTCGCAAAAAAAAGGTTTCGGGTCGCTATGCGGTGGCGTTGTGGCTCGAAAAGCCTTGCTGCAGACGGTTGACCACTTGTTTACTAAAGTGCTTGCAACTAGTTGAAGAGAGACTAGTTGCTGCGAACACTTCTGCCTACTGGGTATTTCGCTTTTTGTAATTCCCGTTGGGTCGCCGTTGAATCGCGAATTCCACGCTGCTATCACCAGCGTGAGTGCAGACAGAAAAACTGGTTTTCCGTTCTGTGTGCACTCTGCGTGTGTGGGCAGCGCAAGCAGAAGAGCGCGCGCAGCAGAGAAATTTACCCGCATAAGGTGGTGGTTCTGATTTACCAACCAGCAAAAGGTGGTGGTTTTTCGACTTGCACTGAGCGCACAAGTAACTCGCTCTTATAGTGGCAAGGAGAGCGCAAACCAAGAAAGCGAAAGTGTTTGATCTTTCCACTTTCTTTGTGAGAGCGCGGGGCTTGATATGAATCAAGCAATTGTGGAGTAAAATGGTTTGTCCGGAAACTTATGGTATATATATATATATATATATATATATATATATATATATATATATATATATATATATATATATATATATATATATATATATATATATATATATATATATATATATATATATATATATATATATATATATATATATATATATATATATATATATATATATATATATATATATATATATATATATATATATATATATATATATATATATATATATATAACTTTCGTTATTACTACCTGCACCGGTGAATAGGTACAATTCGGTCTTTTACCTAAAATCCTGTTAAATGTGTTCTGATAAAAGAAGGGGTAACATATTACTAATAAATTTTAAAAGGATTGTGTCCATCTCTTTCTCTACAGGCAGAAAATGACACAATTGTGGAGTAAAATGGTTTGTCCGGAAACTTATGGTATATATATATATATATATATATATATATATATATATATATATATATATATATATATATATATATATATATATTACTAATAAACATATAACATATTACTAATATAAATATAATAAGTATATAATAAACATAAATAACATATTACTAATAAATTTTAAAAGGATTGTGTCCATCTCTTTCTCTACAGGCAGAAAATGACACAATTGTGGAGTAAAATGGTTTGTCCGGAAACTTATGGTATATATATATATATATATATATATATATATATATATATATATATATATATATATATATATATATATATATATATATATATATATATATATATATATATATATATATATACCATAAGTTTCCGGACAAACCATTTTACTCCACAATTGTGTCATTTTCTGCCTGTAGAGAAAGAGATGGACACAATCCTTTTAAAATTTATTAGTAATATGTTATTTATGTTTATTATATACTTATTATATTTATATTAGTAATATGTTATATGTTTATTAGTAATATATATATATATATATATATATATATATATATATATATATATATATATATATATATATATATATATATATATATATATATATATATATATATATATATATATATATATATATATATATATATATATATATATATATATATATATATATATATATATATATATATATATATATATACCATAAGTTTCCGGACAAACCATTTTACTCCACAATTGTGTCATTTTCTGCCTGTAGAGAAAGAGATGGACACAATCCTTTTAAAATTTATTAGTAATATGTTACCCCTTCTTTTATCAGAACACATTTAACAGGATTTTAGGTAAAAGACCGAATTGTACCTATTCACCGGTGCAGGTAGTAATAACGAAAGTTCTTAACGAAAGAATTTGGTTGACCCATCATAAAACTCATAAAAAAAGAAGAATGCTCCCGTTTTTTAAAAGAAAAATGTTTACAACTTCCAGGTAAACAGTAGTAAAGTCTAATGCATTTAAATTTTGTAAAAAATGCCTCTATAAAAGCATTGGTCATGTGGTTTTTGGTTCAATTGTTCTCAACGTCTACAATCGTGAAGTTGCGCTGAAAAAGCTAAAAAAATTTATAAAAATGGGCGGAAACAAGGAAAATTCGGAGCCAAAACGCATTGGAATAATTACTTTACACAACGAAGGATATACTGTGCGCGACATTTCAGAAAAGTTGAAAATACCGAAGTCCACAATCCACGACACTATAAAGCGCTTCAGAGAGACCTCCAGTATTGTCGGCAGACCAAGAAGCGGAAGGCCAAAAATTACTTCAGTGCAGGAGGATCACACCATCAAAATGATTAGTAAGAGGAATCGACGGCTTACAGCTCCAGAAATTTGCGCAGAATTCAACAGTTCGCATTCAAACAAGATATCGGTTTCAACGACGAAGAGACGTTTAGCTGCCGCAGACCTGCATGGTAGAATAGCAGTACGAAAACCGTTGCTACGACCAGAAAATAAAATCAAGCGATTAGAATGGGGAAGAGAGCATAAGGAATGGTCAAAAAGCTAATGGTCTAAGGTTTTATAGACGGATGAATCCAAATTTGAAATTTTTGGACAAAAGAGGAGAATCTTCGTTCGACGGTCAGCTGCAGAAAAGATGAATCCTGGCTGTGTGGTTCCAACAGTGAAGCAGTGGAGAAGTGGTTCTACAATGGTCTGGGGATGTTTCTCCTCCGCCGGAGTTGGAGATCTCATCCGTATTGATGGAAGCATGAATAAGGAGACCTACAAACAAATTTTAGAAGAGCACACTATTCCATCAGGCTTGCGGTTAATTGGACCTGGATTCATCTTGATGCAAGATAATGATCCCAAACATTCTTCTAAGCTATGCCGAGGATATCTGGAAGAAGAAGAACGCAAAGGAACCTTAAGGAATATGAAATGGCCTGCCCAGTCATCTGACCTTAACCCCATAGAGCTTCTTTGAGATCACCTGGACAGGGAGGTCCAAAAACATGTCCCACATCGAGAGAAAATCTTTGGAATATTTTGCAAGAGGCCTGGAGATCCATACCACTCCATATAATACAGAAAGTAATCGACAGCATGCCAAAAATATCGTCAAAATTAGTAAAAGTGAAAGGTGAATTTTTTGACGAAAAAGACATTTGAAAAGAAAAGTATTAGTTTTTAAATTATACTGTTGAGTTAAGTGAATATGATAAATTATTTAAGTAAATATATTGTTAACAAAACATAATAAATATTATTTTAATTTCTAAAATGAAATAATGTGGAGATTTTCATCTGTTGCTGTGGAAAAATGGTTTGTCCAGAAACTTATGGTCGGCAGTATATGTATATGTATATAGAAAGTATTAGTTTTTAAATTATACTGTTGAGTTAAGTGAATATGATAAATTATTTAAGTAAATATTTTGTTAACAAAACAAAATAAATATTATAGGCTTGCCTTGCCTATTCTTGCCTAATATGGCAAGAATATGTGCACTCACCGCTTCGTACACGGCTTGGTGGAACGGGAGTCACTGAAGATGACGTTGTGACTCCTGGGTGGCGGTAATCCGGCTCGAAGGACCAATGTTTAGCTCAAAACGGTTGGGTGGTCTCCGAGCACAATCCGGCTCAAAGGACCAAAATGTAAAGCTCAAAACGGTTGGGTGGTCTCCGAGCACAATCCGGCTCGAAGGACCAAATTTAAATGCGAATTCATTCACAAGTTTACTGTTTATTCTTTAAGTTCACAATTCTTTCAAATAGCTTTTTAAAAACTGTTTTGCATGTTTGCATTGTATGCACAAAATTCAAAATAGATGACAATTGTTTCAACCTGCACGCGTCAACTGGTTGATAGTAAGAATCGGAAGGAAGTGCCTCGTGTGGGTCCAGCGACGATCCCTGGAAGCCGGTCAAACTGTGCCAGTTGCCCCGGGGAGAGTCCGCAGCCGAGCTTACTCACACGAGAGAGGCGCATCTCATGACCGGCAGGCTGACAAGAGAGAGAACTGCAGTTCTCACGCCTGACACCCTACCGATCGATGAGGGAGCACCTCTGGCGAGCGGCAGTTGGCGTTAACAATTTGTTATACTCAGCTTTAATTTTTCAGTTGCAACACTTGAAGAAATAGCGTTTTCGTCTGATTTCGAACGTAGTAGTACAAGTTCATGTTTAGCATTTAGGATAATTTTATTAAAGTCTTCAGCAAATCCCAAAAGCATTTTCAATGGTGTACAAAAATTAAAATATCCATCCTTTATTTCAACTTAATTTATTGTAAACCAACCAGCATTTTTCAGTGTATTACTCTCAGTCGGACTCAAAGAGACGTAATTCTTCAGTGTTGTAGTTACACCCAAGTGACGTGTACGATCAATCTCCAATCCATTCATCTCATAGCGAATTTCATCAAACATGAATGCCATACAATTGTTTTTTAATTTTGCGCTTGAAGTTGCATCTCCATTTTCCAAGGTGACTCTACCTTCAATATAAATTAAACTCTCACTGGGTAAAACGTATAGATCTTGGTTTTGAACTGCAATCCTTATCTCAGCATTGCTTTAATATGATTATAGATATGATGAGTAGCTATGGTATTCCTTTTTAATGATGCTTTCATCATATAGTGGTTTTTGTACAACATCAAGTATTTGACTCATTTTAATTTAGTTTCTCTTTAGTTGAAAACCCGAAGATTTTAGAAACTCTTTATTGGCAAATGTCAACTTTTTGCGTTGTAGAGCGTTAGGTGTTGTCTGTGACCTTGTTACTTCAAATGGCAAAGTAGAAGTGAATGCAGGTACACCCATGTAAGCGCTTTTATTATAGATAATCATTGTTCTTGGGGTTTTAAATGCATTACCGCTTTGATAAACAATTTTTATTGTAATTGAACTTATCTGTCTAGTGTTTACTGGCAAAAAAATGACATCGGAATCTCATCTATTTTATACCCGGGGCTGACATTCAGTGCAAACATGTGAATTGTATGCGCCGGTGTGTTGTTAATATATGAACTGCTTATAATGTCACACTCAATGTGTATAACATTGGTTTTTGTTATGGTCACAGGCAAGTCGGAAGTGTGCAGATTTCCTGTTTCCAATACTTTTTTACTGAAGCCCAACAGTGAACCAATGCTTCGTTCTTTATTAAAGAAAATTTTATGTTCACTGGACCCTACGATTGCTTGCAGTGTATTTAGGTTGGCGGCTATTTCCAGTTTCTCATGCAGCTTCTCATGTGGCACTATACTAAAATATTTATTTTGAATGTACTCGGCACTATCGTCGAGCTCATATGAACCAACAGGAATTTCAATTGTATGGTCTCCGATGTGAAATAAATTATTTTCATGGTCAACGTTTGGTATGGTGTTATAGCTATGAAAGTCAACGAGACCGCATACATACTTCCCATCTAAATCTATAGGCGGAAATTAATCAGCCGATAAAATGGATTTGTTTCCACTTAAGGTGGAAAAAAATTGGGAGTAGTGTCGTGACCACGGACGAGGGTGGATGCAGCTACCCACCGCAGTGCAGTGTTTAGTGTGCTCGCGGAAACAAAGAAACAAATATAAAGAAATATTTTCAAACAAACAAAGTCACAGTGCAATAACATTGATTTGGATTACAGATTAAAACATAACAATAGACATCAATAAATTCGCTAAAACAATAACACCAAATATCACAAATAGACAATTAAACGGAATGCAGAGAACCAAGCGAAGGGCTTATTTATGCCCTCCGCAGTAAAGCTCAGCATTTCGTTTCTTTCTTCTCCTCCTCCTTCTTCCTGGTCCCGTTAGGTGTGCAGGCGGCTGTGAGTGCACCGTGGGCTGAAGCGTGGCAAGATAAAGGCATAACACTTGTCTTGTCGCGTTTTGCTTTGCCTGCGGTGTAGGCTTGTCCGCTTGTGCAGCTGACTTTATACCTCTTTACAGTGGGTGGCGATGACAAAATTTCGTATAGACACCACAAATGTGCGTGGCTTGAGGGCGAATTTCTTCGCGGTCTATGCGTATGTCTGTACTCACCAACCGCATATAATGGCACTAGGTGAGACCCAGGTGTCTGAGGGTGCAGATCCACTGGATTTTCACTTGCCTGGGTACCACTTACTGCCATTATTTTCATCACACAGAGGCCTCGCCTTATATATTCGCAGTGATGTTGCGTACCAGTGTCAGCAACACCTTTGCACGACGGATGCCGAATTTAGCTCCATGTGGGTTAAGTTCAAAATCCAGTCGCACATCCTGCACTTCTGCTTCATTTATAGAAGCCCGGGTCTAGAGAGGCTGCCAACTTTTGATAAACTTGACAGTCTCTCTGATTCGATTTCTAAAATCCTGGAATCGTATCCGAACAGTGAAATTGTTGTTGCTGGTGATTTCAATGTTCATAATTCCAATTGGCTACGTCATTCGAGTCACACAACACCTGAGGGTTTGTATGTTGAGTTATTTGCTGAGTCTAATAATTTGACTCAATTAGTGAAGGAAGCAACGCACTTTCCTTGCGTTGATGGGCAAAACCAAAATATTCTGGACCTTTTTTTAACTTCACATCACAGCAAGTATGATGTGAATGTGCTTGCACCTCTTGGTAATTCGGACCACGCTACAATTTCTGCTACCTTCCCATATTCTAGTCTTCAATCCGCTCATCAGCCAGCTCCGAAGCGGACAGTGTGGCTTTATGAGAAGGCTAATTGGGATGCGCTGAACTCCTTTTTCAGCCGTTTCAATTGGCAATTGTGTTTCAGGGATAGAAACATAAATGCTGCAGCAAAATTGGTAGAAAATATAATTTTATTTGGTATGAGGTCTTTCATACCTAATAAAAGAATTTCCATTAAACCAACAGACCATTCCTGGTTTAATGCGACTTGCAGACAAGCAGTCAGGTCTAAAGAGGAAGCATTTAGGAATTGGCGTTTAAATAAAACTGCTGATACTAAACTGCTGCGCAATCAGGCCAGAAATACGTGCAATGCCACTCTAAAGCGCGAAAAAGTTCTCTACGAACAGCGCCTTAGACGCAGAGTTCTTGAATACCATAAGGGTAGCAAGAACTTTTGGTCGTTCGTGGGGAGGGTGAAGAATCAGACGCGATCGTCTATTCCAACTCTCCTGAAGGACGATCGGATCTTCACTCACTCGGTTGACAAGGCAAACTTATTAGCCAAAATGTTTGCTGAAAACTGCTCTCTTTCTGAGAGTAGCCAACCACTACCCGTGATCGACGGTGTGTCTCATATTATGCCTGAGATGCACTTTCGAACGCGGGCTGTTAAAAGAGTGCTTGTAAACCTCAACGTCAATAAATCCTCGGGACCGGATGGCATTTCAGCCCACGTGTTGAGAAAGTGCGCCTCAACATTGGCTCGCCCATTACGCAATCTGTTTAACTTATCGTTCACTTCAGGAGTTTTTCCTAGTTCCTGGAAGATTGCCAATGTGCAGCCAGTTCCCAAAAAAGGTGAGGCTACGAATCCTGCCAATTACCGGCCCATAGCAATCTGTTCAATGCTCTCCAAAGTTATGGAGAGCGTTATAAATTTTAGCCTGATGAGGTATCTAGAGAGCAACCAATTGGTCAGCGATCGCCAGTACGGTTTCCGTGCTCACCGCTCCACAGGCGATTTGATGGCGTTCCTCACTGAGCGGTGGAACAGTTGTGTTCACCAATTCGGTGAGAGTAAGGTTGTTGCTTTGGATATCTCCAAGGCATTTGACCGAGTGTGGCATAAAGCACTTGTGTCTAAACTGGCTGCTTATGGTGTCGGTGATACATTCACTCGATGGATATCGAGTTTCCTCAGCGGCCGTTCTATTCGGGTTGTGATTGACGGCTTTGCTTCCGAATAGCACTCCATAAATGCTGGAGTTCCGCAGGGTTCGGTCCTGTCTCCAACACTTTTTCTCATTTTTATCAATGACCTTCTGTCATTGACATCAAACCCCGTCTACTCGTTTGCTGATGACAGCAGCATTTGTCATTCATATTCATTCTCCAGGCGTCCTTCTATTCTGGAGATCAATAGAAAACGCAGAATTATGAATGACACACTCCAATCTGACCTCAACAAAATCCAGGAGTGGGGTCAAGCGAATCGGGTCGATTTTAATGCGCGGAAGACCCAATGCTGTTTGTTGACCCACAAGCGTCTGGCGGGCGACAACTTTCCACCTTTAAATATGGGTGGTGTGGATATTAATGAGTCGGAGGCTCTTGATGTTCTGGGCATGTCAATACAATGCGATCTTCGTTGGAACGATCACATTTTTGATGTGTCGAAAGAAGCAGCCAAGTGCTTAGGCTTTTTAAAGCGGTGCAAGAAATACTTCACTCCAACCGACCTTCGTTGTATCTACACCACTTATATCCGTCCGAAAATGGAGTACAACTCGCATATTTGGTCTGGAGCTTCGAAAGCATATCTTCAGCTTCTGGACCGTATACAAGGTCGTGCGATAAAACTTATAGGCGACAGTAGGGTATCCAGCTCTATTGAAACCTTGGGATGTCGTCGGGATGTGGGGTGTGTAACCTTATTTTACCGTTACTTTAATGGTAACTGTTCCTCTGAAGTAGCCAGCCTGATCCCCTCGGTTCAGGTATTCAACAGATCTACTCGGCTTTCCAGAGCGGTGCACCCCTTTTACGTCTCGATCCCGTTCCATCGCACTACCCACTACCGCGAGAATTCGTTTTTCGGTCGCGCAGTTAAATTGTGGAATAGTCTCCCTGCGCATGTTTTCCCACCCACTTATAACGTCGATGCTTTTAAAAGAGGTGTAAATCGACACTACTCCCACTTTTCCCCTTCCCACTAACCTTTACCCTTCTAAACCAACGAATGCTTTGCATGGATAGGGGGCATCCCCTGAGGTTGGTTCTATCTGCCATAAAAAAAAAAAAAAAAAAAAAGGTAAGGGTTATTGACATCTTGAATGTTGGCCGACTAATGAAATAAAAAACACACAAAGGAATCTTTTTATACAAGAAAATTTATTTACAAAATTTCATTACTATTGATCCAAGAATTATGTTTATTGGAAAACCCTAGCCACTTCACAAAGACTTTGTTCTCTTTA
Organism: Sicus ferrugineus; assembly: GCA_922984085.1. NCBI lineage: Eukaryota > Metazoa > Arthropoda > Insecta > Diptera > Conopidae > Sicus > Sicus ferrugineus. The sequence continues at coordinate 25,769,006 of OV277349.1, forward strand.
GTTTTTAAAACTTTTTCTACAAGGTATGTGCTGGGATATTTTGTTTTCAATAGTTCGCTTTCGTAAAATACTCCTCCAATTGTGTTTCCCTGGTAGTCTTCAAGAATATATGTTGGTGTGTTTGTAATTCTTATATTTTTAATTTTAAAAATTTCTGTAGTCCAATTCGGTGTGTAGCCTTTTTCAAAAACGTGTTTATGTTTACTGATGCGAACATAGTCTCCTATTCGGAACTTTAACTTTCTAAATATTTTCAGATTGTTGTAGGCTGTATTTAATAGCAACTTTTCATTAGACGGCTTCACATCAATGGGAGCCATATTTAGTGTTCTATGCTTTTTCTTATTGTATTTGTCGATCAAATTTTTATAATTATCAATCCATCGATACGATCCATGGTAACTAAATTCCCTCCACATCATTTGTTTTAGTGATCTATTGAAACGCTCAACAATTGATGCCTTCAAAACACTGTACGAAGAGTAATGGTTGACATGGAATTTCCTCATTAAATTTTGAAATTGTCGATTAAAGAATTCTTTACCATCATCGGTTTGTAAATTTCTGGGTATACGACCCAAATTGAATACGGTTTCCATGGCTTTGGTGACATCAGCAGATGTTTTCGATTTTATAGGTACAGCCCAGGCAAATTTTGAAAATGTATCTATTACGGTGAGAAGGAAGCGAAATCCGCTGTTATCTGTGGAATAGTTTCCCATTTCTACTAAATCCACTTGCCAGAGGTCGTCGATCCCTTTAGTAATTACACGTCTTCGTTTAAAATTTTTTCGAGCTTGAGTGTGTAGTTCATCAACTAAACCCCGCTTTTTACTCATTTTGGCATTTCTTTTAGAATTTTGTCCTCCAATGCGGCTATTGATTTCGGTTTTTGTGCTTGTTGAAATAGATAGCTTTCAATTCGTTTAATTTGTTCACTAATATATTTTGTGAAATCTTGAATATTACTGTCGACGTATTCTTTAGTGTCTTGAAGTTTTGTGTAGACTACTTCAATGTCACCTTCTATTCTTTCCTTTAGTATTTGCCTTTCTTTTTTAAATTCTGTGGTAATTTGATTCATACAATTTTTCACAAAAGATTTTGTTGCACCATCATTATTTTCAACAGGCTCACCAACACTCTTTAAACGCTTTCAGCGCAGATCTAAATGGTTATCATTATCCATATTAAATCCCAACACTTTGGAAAGATTTCTTTTTAATTTATTATTTGTTGCTTCTCGCATGGAATGACGACCGAACTTATCGACGCTCATTGTGAATTAGGCTTACAACTCTATTAATACAACATATTTATACAATTATATTAGCTTCTCTCAACTCCTTAATGATGGAAATAATTTCATTGTTGTGATTGATGTGTCCAGCTGACTGTGAGGATAATAAAAGTCGTAATCTATCAACTAATTCATTCGGATCATCCCAGTAAATGTAATTAGGTTTTTGCGGATTGACTCTCATCAAACCGGTTCCTTTTTTACGTTTATATGGTGTAGATGTCGATGAAGATTTATCACTAAATAGTCCCTTTATGATGTTGATATAATTGAAAGCCTTGGTTCATTTGCTCATTTGCATCGTAATTACGTTTGTGAGCACTAGTATTGTTTAAAATTGTTTTGTAAACTTGTAGATCTGCTTCGTTATAATTTGATGGTGTCTTGTGGAACAATAACTGAAAGAGACCGGGTGTAAGGTTGAAAGAAGTGGGGGATGAAGTGTCAAAGGATTTGTCAGATATTAATATTTCGCCGTTTTTTATTGTGAAAGCACTGTTTCCAAATCTCCATTCACCATCTGTTCCTTTATGCAGTCCATATGCAGTATCCAGCTCATTTTGTTGTTCAAGTTCAGATAAATCCATAACTTTAGTTAATTTGTTTACATCTTCCTCTGTATCATTTATTTGAGAGAAAAAGGCACCGTCTTCATTACTATTGGCAAGAGTCTCGTCTGTAAAAGCGATCTCTTTCTTTGCTTTATGTGGTGTACTTGTTTTTAGTTTGAGTGGCATATCATTATGCGTAAAATCTAGAACATTCTTGTTATTTGTTGATGTTGTTGGTATTGCAGTGTTTCGAACCAATTCCTTTAGAGGTTTTGTGATTGGCTTAAGTGACTCTTCTATTTGATTTTCTACATCTGCTTTACTCAGTTTTAGGTTGAGAAATTTCTGTTTCAAAATACGTCTGGTTTTTACCAGGTCTTTTAATGTTCTTTCATTCATTCTTAACATCTGCTTAAACAGCTAACAGATCAGATCAGGTGTATCAGCTAACAGATCAGGTGTATCAGCATTCAGATCAGGTGTATCAGCTATCAGATCAGTTCAAAGGCTGTTTTCATACTAGTATGAAAGTAAAGGGGATGCTTTTATTTATAGTTGGATGTAAATGTCAAAACCTTTTCTATAACGCTCATCATCAATCGGGTCGTCTTTGCTGATTACCAGAAATCCATACTTGTCTTACCAACACTCTCTACATATATTTAGAAATTTTTCAAAAGTCATGTCTGTTCCTACATGATCATTGTATAGTATATGTGCTTCATTTTCATCTCGTCTTGCTTAAACATAATAATCATGTTGGCATTATCGCGTACTAAATGCTTGGGGATGCGTGTATATGTTTGACATAAATAAAAGCAATCGATGCATTTGTATCTGCCCATACAAAAGTATTCTTTAATTTTATTTTGCTTCTCACAAGCAACATCATCGAATATCATTATTGAGTTCGTTTTTGCTTCATCTGGTTTGAGAACTTGTTCGTTGTCGGAAAATGTAAATAGTCTCATATTTTCATATGAATAGTCTTCATATAATAGTCTCATATATCCCGAAGTTATTCCCAGTGCTATAAAAATCGCACAAAAGGTTGTCAAAAATTCTTTCGGACGGAAGAAATCCACGATTGACATTCCACGCGTTATACCCGTTCCTAAGACATTAGGGTTTCTACCATTAGTACCGATTTTAACTGCTCTGGGAGCTGTTGGAGGCTTATCATCTGGAGGAGCTGCAATCGCAAAAGCAATTAATGAAACAAAAGCCGCACGACAACAATTGGAAGTGTTGTGGTTCTCCTGGAAAGTCCTCGCTGTGGGCTCCTCCAAAGTCCACAGTCCGTCCGAATAAAAACAATATTATCTCACTTTGGGCACTTTATTGTCTGGAATACGTTTTACACGTTCACTACTCACTACTCACTACTCACTGATTTACCAATCTAAAACCCAAAACCATGCCCTACCACTATTTATACACTTAAACCCGAAATTTAAACATGGAAATAATAATACGCTGACTGTAGCGGAAAAGAGCCGCCTCACCAAATGAGCGCAAGAAAGTGGGTCACTAGTTCCACGGTCAACAAGTGCAATACCGCTTCACCAGCGGCTAGCGCGCGCTCGATGAATTGACCTTGGCAAGTTACAATGCGGAATTAAACCAACAAGCACAACGTGCAAAAAATGCTCAGTGCGATGTCATAATTTAAGTATCGCCTGAAAGTAAGCCTAGCTGAACCAGTGACTCACAACATCCCTCCACCCCTAGGGAAAGGAAAAATTAATATCGTGAAGCGATGTTAATTTTTCCTTTTATTACAATATTTCTACTGAGTGGTCAACTGTTTGATATTAGTCTTAATACTATTACAAATTTCTTAAGTAAATACGATAATCGCTTCTTGTCTGGCGCTCCTCGGATATGCTGACTGGAGAATAAGATGATGATGGTTCTACCGAATTATGCTTCTGCTGCTACGAATGGACGTCTCGTCTTAGGGTGATATCACGCGTTGCAGGGCACCCACATTTGAAGAAATGGTGTGTAACTGTGTGACAGCACCGATTGGACATGCTGCTCGTAGTTCTAGTCTACATTGAACGGAGTGATGTGGCCTTCGGTGTTTCTTTCTCGTTTTCTCGGACTGCTGGGGTTGTGTGCTACGTTGTTGACTGTCTGGTGGACCTCCCATCTTACTTGACGCTAATTGATCATAGGTCATATCTCGACTGTGGCTTCACGATTCCCTTGTCTCACTTCGGGACGTTAGCTCTAATTTGCGGGGATGGTCCCAAGAAAAATATTTTAGCACGTCCACCCTGTTGACTAATGCTAGCGAGAAAACATCGCCATGGCCGTCTTTGTCGAACAAAAATGTCTGTGCTGGTGCCGTACAACGTGATGGTTCGGAGAAGCAACTTCGATGTACCGCTCGTATCTTGGAGTCCATAATTAAATTGAAGCTACCAGCTACGTGTTGATGCTGTTGGTGGCTTTTCCTATTTATTTTCTAATACTTATACTACGAAGTAATTCAATGACATTTGTTATTTCATGAGTATCTTATGCTTGTTCTGTAATATATATATACTTATGACTATATACAACTTTCGTTCGTATTCGATTATCGAACTAAAATCAATATATTCATCAAGTGAAACCATTAAATTTTAGGTGAAATTTTTTACACTTTTCGTTATGTGTCCTTAAAAATATTTTCCTAGTGCGTTGTATCTAGTTTCTTTTCTTTTTTCATTCTCATTTTCTTTTCCTTTAATTTTAAAATTGTTGTTCTTTATTTTTATACATTTTTCAGAATGTTTTTCTTTCTTCTTTCCCCTCTTTGTTTTCTTGCTCTTTTTTTCTTTGATATTTATTTTTTTTGTTTTTTTTTCTCTTTTTTTCTTCTTCTCTTCTCTCTTTTTCTTTCTTTTTCCCTTTACTCAAAAGTTTTGTCAGTTTGTTTTTTTGTATGTACAACTTTTCCCTTATTGCTATACACAATTATTAACTCTACTTAAATTAACTTAACAATTAAAATTACTTGGTTCATTAAATTTAACAATTATTACCTTAATTTAATTTAATTATTTAGCAAGCTAACTTTAAATCTATTTTACTTGCTCCTTTTTCTTAAAATGTGATACCACACGCTTGTATATCAAACGTATTCATTACACGTAGCGGTAGACCCTACCCCAAAATTATTTCAACTTGGACTTTTGTTAAATAGAATTAGGTCCAAGCAGGAATTGAATTAAAACTAAGTTTATATCGTTTCAACCATATACATGCACTTGGAAACAATGTAAACAACAAGTGCATGTATGTGGCATGGTATATGGTATAAACAACATAATAAAGCAATAAAACAACATAAAAAGCAAAATAAACAACATAAACTTAATATATTGACTTGACCAAGCCTAGATATATAGTTTAAACAAATCCTGTAATTAATTAATACATCTTGTTAGTAAGCAAAATTAGTAAGTGTCCGGTTAGCTATAGAAAATTCCCCTTAAAAATATACTAGCCAAAACGGTTTTATATGGATGAGCAACTTCGATCGTACTTACTTATCAATTTGCGGCGTCGCAGTTAATGGGATCCAGCCCTCTCTTTTCCGTCGTCCTGGTAAACATGGAATTTCCCCTTGCACCACCTACGACTGCCTTGAAATATACAAATAAATATATATTATTTACGTTCGTTATTTTTCCCTATTTACTAAATTTTTTGTTGAATTGTATGTATTGAGCGTGGTTTTCCGGTTCCGATTTACTGCATCTGTATCTGTTCCTATTTTTATTGAATTGTTGTAATGTTTAAGCAAATTGTTATGGAAGGACTTATCCCTGTTCTTAATTTTTAGAACTGTAGTGACCGGACTCTTAATGCCTACCACCTCATATGGGCCTAACCATATCGGTGAAAATTTGTTTCTTCTAGTTTGATTTTTCATTAAGACCTTGTCACCTATCTTAAAAACAACAGGATTTAACTTGCTATCATATTGCCTATTAGACAACACCTTCGCCTCCTCCTGGTTTTGTCGAGCTATTTCATGCGCTTTTTGGATCTGATATTTCTGAATCTTCGAGGGATCGTCCGGATTATATACCGGACTGCACTTACGTCTCAAGTTGGTTGGCATTTCTGAGTCAAAACCGTATAAAGTACGGAAGGGTGTTTGTCTAGTGCTAGTATGGGGCGTATGGTTATGCACATGCATCGCTGCCGACAACCATTGGTCCCAATTGGAACCGTCCTGTTTAGCGAAGTTGCGCAAATATTCCGCTAGCGGTCTATGGCTGCGTTGGAGTGAACAATTGGCCGGGGGTGGTACGAAGTGATATGCAACTTCCTAATGCCTAACATCTTACAAGTGTCCGAGAATATTTTGGAAATAAAATTAGTCCCATTGTCCGTTACTAACACTTTTGGAACTCCGTAGCGAGTAACTATCTCGTCGAAAAATGCCTTGGCTACTGTGCTCGCTTCCGCATCCGGAATTGCTACGCCATTAGTTTTGAGAAGTCGTCCTGAAAAGTGAGTATGTATTTATTTCTTGACACAGTCTCCGGCAAAATACCTACTATATCCATATACACCTTTTGAAAAGGACGCTTCGGTGTATCAGTTAACACCATCGGCATTATCGTAAGTCTCGAACTTTTATTGGCTTGGCACTTCGGACAATTCCTGACATAATCCTTAACTTGTCTTTTCATACCAGGCCACCTGAACTGTTTTCTAATGCGCTAATGTTTCTAATAATGTTAAAACTGCCGCCTTGTCAACCTCTAGACCGCTTTCACTGTCCATATCGCCTGTGGTTGTCTGAGTGTTTCTTGGCTCCACTTGGTCCTCAAGCTCCTGCGCTTTAACCTTAGAGTGAGTCTGTACGGCAATAATACCATTGTTTTCTTGTGGGATTCTGCTCAAAGCGACTGCATTCATATTCTTCTTGCCGGGCTTATAAATAATCTCGAATTCATACTCCGACAATTTATGTCTAAACCTAGCCAGGCGTGAAGTCTGATCCTTCAAATTCGCTATCCCCTTCAAGGGTTGGTGATCCGTGTACACTTTGAATGGCCTGCCCAAGAGATACGCTCTAAAGTTCTTTGTTGCCCTCACTATAGCCAAAAATTCTTTTTCAATTGTGGAATACCGTTTCTCGGCTTCATTCAATGCCCTACTGGCAAAAGCTATTGGCCTGTCTTGGCCTACTATACCTTGGGACAACACCGCGCCCAGAGCCTCGTTGCTGGCGTCTGTTGTTAATAAAAACGGTTTCGAAAAATCAGGATAAGCAAGTACCGGTGGTGAAATTATCGCTTTCTTCAAACTTTCAAACGCCTCTTGACATTCATCTGTCCATTGGAATTTTACTTCCTTTCTCAATAATTTGTTTATTGGCAACGCGATTTTTGCTGTATTTTCAATAAACTTCCTATAGGAATTTACTAACCCTAAAAACGCTTGCACTTCCTTGGTGGCTTTATACTCCTTGGTGACTTTTTTACTCCTTGGTGGCTTTATATTTCTTACACATTCCACCTTCTGTGGGTCGGGGAGTGCACCCTGTTCCGAACACTTATGACCTACATATACAATTTCTCGCCTTAAAAATTGACACTTCTCTGTGTTCAATTTTCAATTATTTTCTCTAAGAACCTTAAATACTTTACATAACCTATCCTCATGCTGTTGTAGGTTTCTACGTAAACTATTATGTCATCTAAATAAATAAAGCAGTCTACATCCTGAAGTCCAGTGAGAATATGATTCATTATTCTCTGGAAGGTTGCAGGCGCTCCAGTCAACCCGAATGGTATTCTGTTAAACTCGAAATGTCATAGACCCGAGCTAAAAGCAGTTTTCTCCCTGTCCCTTTCGTCAACTAAAGCTTGATGATATCCACTAGCAAGATCTAGAGTCGAGAAATACCTGCAGTGTTCCAACTGCTCCAGAATTTCCTCAATTCGTGGAATCGGAAAGACTTGCTTTATAGTTACATCGTTCAATTTTCTATAGTCAATCACTTTTTTTGGCACTAGTAGCAAGGGCGAATTCCAAGGAGATTTGCTGTGGGAGACAATCCCGTCATCTAACATTTTCCCCACCTGTCTATTAATCTCCTCCCTATGCACCTGTGGAAGCCTATACTGCTTCTGATTAACCGGAGGCTGATCCTGCAAGGTTGGTGTCTCGTGCTCCAAAACGGGCTTGTAAGACCCCTTTCCAGAAGGAAAATATCATTGAATGATGCGCTTGAATTAACACTGTTGTGTTAAATTAACACCGTTGAATTTAACACTGGCACATAAACTGTATCCTCTTGTACATTTACCAGTGTCCCATATATACCCCTGGCGTAATTTTCTGTTTATGTACTACTACCACTGGAATATTGGTTTTAATTCCAACTGGAACTATTCCTATTGTCCGTGCTAATACTTTGGCTCTATCTCTGTAAGAGTCTTCATCTATTGCTTCCTTTGACCTCATAATTAAAGTCCCAACACTCTCTTTGTCTCCTCTTAAGAATGTCACCTTTTTAGTAAGGGTATTTATAACGGATCTATTCCACAAGTTATCCAACTATGCCATCCTCTGGCACTCCTTCCTCTGAAGATTTCCTTAACCAGGCTTGTGTCCGCCCCTGAGTCCACCAGTAAAATGAGTTTTCCATTTCTTGCACCCGTACACGGTACTTCAATGAACACATCATTTAAGGTGTCTGGGCGGCCCTCCTGCCTGTTGTACCCCGAGTTTATTCTTCCTGCATCCCTTCCTGCTTATATTATTATATAATTTTTGGCATTTGAAATTTTCCTGCCGCCAACTTTCGAGTAAAGACCCTTCAACCTTTTCATTGCGCTTTTTTGCAACGTATGTGAAAACGTGTCTGGGTGTCGTGTATACCATAACCTGCCACAACAATTAAAGACCAATATATTTAATTCCCCAATAATGTCTTTTATTATAGTCGCGAGCAACAAAACCATAATGAAAATTTGTGTAATGCTTGCACTTAAACAAGAAGCAAAAGCTCCAAACGTATCCACGTACTCAACGGCCGTCGGACTTACTGTTTTGTTGTCATTTACTTTTTGTTTCACTTCCGTCTCCAATATCTTGCTGCCCGCATCAACTTTCTCATAGTGCATTTCTGGGAAAAACTTATTTAACATTTCTTCTTCAACTTCTTCTATATTTTTTATGCTCTTTTTTGGTCGACAGTCCTCAACCTTCTTACAACAATCAGAGGAGGACGGTTCAACAATCGTTTCCGACGTCTGACTCGCTGTCCCCATGATGTGTGGCCTAATTTTCCTTTTCTTTTCGGGTTCCCAGCTTAGCGGCTTTGGCTGGGCCCCTGCCAGTTTCCCTGAAACGTATCCCAATTTCGCTTAGCTTGGCAGTCCCTTACAAAATGTCCTGCTCGGTTGCAAAAATGGCATCTCAAATGATTGGCAGACTCGTCTGTAGGTTTCCCGCGCTGGTTAAACCTACCTGTGTTCTCGATATTCTCCGATAATTGTCGGTTTCCATTCATCTGATTTCCTAGCCTAAGTCTTGGTGATTGCATGAATTCCCGTGGTCCCGTCCGGTAATTATTCCAGCCCGTATCGCACTTCACTTCTGACGAACTTGCACACCTTTGGCTCGTCTCATGTCCATATATTTTACACTCCTGGCAGAAAGGCGTGTTCTTTCGCGTGATGCAGTCTTCTCTGGCGTGTCCCTTCTTATTGCAGAAACTGCAGGTCACGTTAGCCTCTAATGATTTCTTCCCAGTATCATTTTTGTTCCTGAACTGTGCCGGCGGGCTCGCAGTTTTCCGCTGCGCGAAAGAGTTAGCGTCACCGCGAAATGCTGCCTATCCAATTCTCCCACCAAGTTTTTATGGTCTCTGCTGAATTCCCTTAACTGAATTTCTATGTCATATGAGGTATCCATAAAACTTGCACTGTAACTGCTAATATTTCGTATGCTTGCCTTTTTTTTTTCTTTAGGTATTTTTAGGTACCACCCTTCACTGAACTAAACACAACACTTCTTTTTTTTATACTTCCCTTTGTGCACGCGACAAAATAAAAAGGAGAAAAAACAACCGACTGAATGTTCGCGCACAGAAAAACGAACCTCAAGCAAGCGCCAGTAGCTGCACTTGAATTACGAAACTTGAAAACCCCACAGAAAAATTTGCGTACTAATTATTGCGCTCGCGTCTTAAACGTTTTGTATCTTCATAGCAAACACAATTATTTTTTTTCACACTTCTTATGTCATTTACCCCAATAATTTCAAAAAGAAAAACAATGTTAGTAAAAATACTTATCCCCCGCAGCCAGACTCAGCCACAGGATTACTTTCAGCTTCTTTTTTTTTTGTTAGCTTTTTTTTCTTATATATATATTGATACAATAAGTATAATTCCTGAAACAGCAATACTAACTAATTGCAATCGCTTACCTTATTTGCACGATCCTCGGTTCGTATTAAAAAATCCGGCTGCGCCAAATATGTTGTGGTTCTCCTGGAAAGTCCTCGCTGTGGGCTCCTCCAAAGTCCACAGTCCGTCCGAATAAAAACACTACTATCTCACTTTGGGCACTTTATTGTCTGGAATACGTTTTACACGTTCACTACTCACTACTCACTACTCACTGATTTACCAATCTAAAACCCAAAACCATGCCCTACCACTATTTATACATTTAAACCCGGAAACTTAAACATGGAAATAATAATACGCTGACTGTAGCGGAAAAGAGCCGTCTCACCAAATGAGCGCAAGAAAGTGGGTCACTAGTTCCACGGTCAACAAGTGCAATACCGCTTCACCAGCGGCTAGCGCGCGCTCAATGAATTGACCTTGGCAAGTTACAATGCGGAATTAAACCAAAATTAAAACAAAATTAAACCAACAAGCACAACGTGCAAAAAATGCTCAGTGCGATGTCATAATTTAAGTATCGCCTGAAAGTAAGCCTAGCGGAACCAGTGACTCACAACAGAAGAAGCAAATCGACATAATAAAACTATGGAAGCAATCGCCATGGGAAAAGGCATATACCTGAAACCATACAAAAAAGAATTGGGTTTATATTATAGTCCGCAACCAAAAAACTTTTAAAGAATCTACCCAAAAGGGCCCTCACAGACGTCGACTTGATGAAACATGCAAAGAATCTACCGCATTTCAGAGGTATTTTTATGCGAGACAGTCTCCCGAAACGACCTCGTCAGCAAGAATGTGGAATCGTTAATCTGGATACATCAAAGGGCCCTGGTACTCATTGGGTAGCATATTACAAAGCCAGGCACTGCAAAGAATATTTTGATAGTTTTGGAAACTTGCAACCACCGCATGAAATAATAAATTATTTGGGAGATGACGTAAATTACAACTATACCCAACATCATAACTATAATTCATACAACTGTGGTCATTTATGTCTAAATCTAAATTCTAAATCTAAATCTAATTTCTTTATAATTTAAACAAAATAAACAATAAATATAGTTCTGAAAAGTAATATTATTGACTTTTTATTGAGCTTTTAATATAAACATTATTTAAATTTTTTATATTCTATGTTGGATTTCGATGATGCTGAAGTTGACGATGAAGGTCACTATATAATGCAACTTCTTTGACCATGATTCTTTCATTTCGATGTCTTTCTTCTTATCCATTGTACTGCTCTTGTTGTTGTTCTTGTCTTTGTACTTCAAATTCCAAGATGCGACTAAAGCTTTTTGATGATTTTTACCACTATTAATACTTATTTTAACACATGATCGTTATAGCTATGATATATAGATACTGCATTTTTAGCTTTGGACATTTAGTCTCTGTGTACTTTTGAATCGGTATAGACAACTCGAAAAATTCAGTAAATTATTTGTTTAAATAAATACAAAAAATAATAAGAATACAAAAATGAATCAACTGTACCAAGATGATTGCACGTCTCCCTCATTTACTGCTGTGAAGGACTTTAATGGAAAAAATTTTAATCAGAAAAATATTCTGTATGTCAAGGACATGGAACCCAGCAGATTTTATACAATAAAAAGTGTGCGCAGGACAAAAACCAAATATGGGGATCGAATCCTAATGGAGCTGGAAGATTGCGAAATTTTTCTACCGCAGAAATTCAACGAAATTTGTGATGCGACTATAGCAGAGTTCAACAACGGAAATTATTACATAATAAAACTGATGGAGGAAGATGGAGACGATTTTCGATTGGAGGTTCAGTTCGACTTTCCCCAATCGCAACCCCTGCTCGAAACATATACAAATTGTCAAAAAATTTTTAATAAAAAATAAAGAAATAATTTAATTTTACAAATATGTTGCCTTTTATTTATAGATTCTTGCATAAAATGATATCAATTTATTTATTCTGGCAATAGTTAAATTTATAGTGCAGCAGATGCAGGTGTCTGGTCCATCCACAGTTTCACTACAAGCCCAGCAACATGTACCATAATGACATCCATGTTTGGAGATAATCGCAAAGGCATCTTTGTATTTGATTAGTTTTGTATAGCATGTAAATGTAATCAAAATGTATATTTTCCTTGTGAGTTACTAAAAACTCATGAACTCGCACATTACTTACGGTTGTTTACCGTATTTTCCAAGAATTAATTAAGCTAATTCCAAGAATTAAGAAAACAATAAAATGTAAAATTTATACATGCATATTCATTTTCATACCACGGCTGAACCCTTCTAAAATAAAAAAAGAAAAAGAAACATACCAACAAAAACGAAATTGAATTAAAAAAAATCTGAATATGTTCAATTATGTTCGGCTCAGTTCCGCCTAATTTCATTGCATTCTTCGGAAATGTTTACATTACTTTAATTCCAGCAAATTCTAGTCAAGCCGCAGTTCGTTCCCAAGCTATTAAATAAACAATACAAACACTCTGCCTCTGCTTAGGCAGCCCCACGCTCCAGATCATATAATACATGCACGCGAAGCCACAGTTCGATCCGTTCACTTTATGTTTACATTAAATTTCACTACGCTTCTGGGACGGCGACTCAAAAGCGAAGCAATTAAATAAACAACAACTACAACACACTTCTGCTTAGGCAGCCTCTGCTTAGGCAGCCTCTGCTTAGGCAGCCTCTGCTTAGGCAGCCTCTGCTTAGGCAGCCTCTGCTTACGCAGCCTCTGCTTACGCAGCCTCTGCTTAGCACACTCGCTTGACTCATAAAAATCGTAATATGATATCCTACAACAACAATTCTAAAGGCAAGCATCTTGCCGCTGCTTCCCTCCCCAATACTCACATACCATAACACACACGTCTCTCCCCTCCCTCTCCCTTTCTTTCCACTCCATCTCCCCTATCAACCGACTGATCGTCTGTCCGGCCGCCAGCCGCCAGCCGCCAGCCTTCAATCTCCTTTCTCACACACACACACCCACACACGCACGCACGCACGCACGCACGCACGCACGCACGCACACACACACACACACACACACACACACACACACACACACACACACACACACACACACACACACACACACACACACACACACACACACACACACACACACACACACACACACACACACACACACACACACACACACACACACACACACACACACACACACACACACACACACACACACACACACACACACACACACACACACACACACACACACACACACACACACACACACACACACACACACACACACACACACACACACACACACACACACACACACACACACACACACACACACACACACACACACACACACACACACACACACACACACACACACACACACACACACACACACACACACACACACACACACACACACACACACACACACACACACACACACACACACACACACACACACACACACACACACACACACACACACACACACACACACACACACACACACACACACACACACACACACACACACACACACACACACACACACACACACACACACACACACACACACACACACACACACACACACACACACACACACACACACACACACACACACACACACACACACACACACACACACACACACACACACACACACACACACACACACACACACACACACACACACACACACACACACACACACACACACACACACGCTCCAGATCATATAATACATGCACGCGAAGCCACAGTTCGATCCGTTCACTTTATGTTTACATTAAATTTCACTACGCTTCTGGGACGGCGACTCAAGAGCGAAGCAATTAAATAAACAACAACTACAACACACTTCTGCCTAGGCAGCCTCTGCTTAGGCAGCCTCTGCTTAGGCAGCCTCTGCTTAGGCAGCCTCTGCTTAGGCAGCCTCTGCTTACGCAGCCTCTGCTTACGCAGCCTCTGCTTAGCACACTCGCTTGACTCATAAAAATCGTAATATGATATCCTACAACAACAATTCTAAAGGCAAGCATCTTGCCGCTGCTGCTCTCCCCAATACTCACACACACACACACACACACACACACACACCTATGAGGAATTTGTTGGATCACATTGTAAAATTATACGATACAGCAGAATTGGAAGCGGAGAAAAATTTGCTAGTAAACCAGCGGGCACCTGGTAGAGGCCAAAACGAAGGTAGCAGTGGGCGCGCTAGCGCTAAAAAAGTACGCGAGTCTTCGACGCAGACGTCTCCACTACTGAAGCCTAGAAAGGAGGCGAAAAGGCTTCTGGAAGAACGCAGCTTAGGTCAACCTCGTGTAAAAAAGGCTCGTGAGAGCCAGGTTGTTAATAAGGAGCCTGAAGTAAATAATCAGCAGGAGAATATCAGTGTTAAAAAACATGAAGATAATGAGTGGAAAACCGTGAACCGGAAGGAAAGTGCAAAATCGGACGGAAATCGTGTGCTTAAGGCAATAAGACCAGAGTCTATTGTTATCGAAAAAACGGGGAATCTCTCGTATAGCGACATGTTGAAGACCGTCAAAGGCGATCAAAGTCTCGCAAAGTTTGGGGAAAAGGTGGTAAAGATTAGAAAGACGCAGAAAGGCGAAATGCTCTTTGAGCTTAAAAGGACCCCTGGCGTTAATGTGCACACAATACAAAAAGGGGTACAACAGGTTTTAGGTGAGCAGGCGAAAGTTAAAACTCTTGGAAACGAGATACAGCTAGAAATTAGGGACTTGGATGAGGTCACTACTAGCGAAGAAGTTACGCTGGCTGTTAGAAGTATCTGCGATGAAGAACCTGTGATCAGCTCGATCCGCAAATCTTACGGAGACACACAGATTGCAGTGATCCGCGTATCTGCCAGATCAGCCAAGGCGCTTCTAGACGCAGGGAAAATTAAAATAGGATGGACAATATGTCGAATAAGACTGAAGGAGTTAGTTCCTCGTTGCTATAAATGCTTAGAATTCGGGCATATAGCCAAAGCGTGTAATAGCGTCGAAGACAGGAGCAAATGTTGTTTTAATTGTGGACAAGAGGGTCATTTAGCAAAGGACTGCAAATATGAAGCCTTTTGCATAGTATGCTCCAGTAAAAAAGTGGACGGTAAGCATGCTTCAGGAGGACGGCAATGCCCTGCATTTCGGGCTGCATGCAGAGGTCGGAAATGAGGATATTGCAGATTAACCTCAATCATTGTGTAGCCGCGCAGGAGCTTCTTAAACAGTCTGTAGTTGAAGAGAAGATCGATGTTGTGGTTATTGCCGAGCAGTACCAAAACCAGCTTCATTGGTTCTCGGATATAAAGGCGAAGACAGCAATATGGAATTGTGGTAACCTGTCGCTTCAGTGGAAGCTTGATATGGAGCGTCACTACTATGTTGCTGCTAGGATTGCTGGTGTATATATCTACAGCTGCTATTGCCCACCAAGCCTAAGCGAAATGGAATATGCAGCAGTGGTCGACAACCTGGTGAGCGATGCTCGAAATACTTACCCTTTTGTCATAGCGGGAGATTTTAATGCATGGGCCGTTGAATGGGGCAGCCGTTTTACTAACGTAAGAGGTAGGATTTTGTTAGAAGCTTTT
This sequence comes from Sicus ferrugineus, assembly GCA_922984085.1. Taxonomy (NCBI): domain Eukaryota; kingdom Metazoa; phylum Arthropoda; class Insecta; order Diptera; family Conopidae; genus Sicus; species Sicus ferrugineus. Next base: position 25,784,905 of record OV277349.1, read on the forward strand.
GCTTTGTTAGATGTGGTGCTGCTGAATGACGGTCGTGAACACACGTTCGAACGAGATGGCAGAAAATCGACGATAGACATCACTTTTGCAAGTGGTTCTTTAGTTGGACGCATCGATTGGGGCGTTAGCAGCCTGTATACGAATAGCGATCACCGTGCTCTTATAACTGCTCTTAATTATAATCGGACTGAGGTGTTGAATCAGAGTATCCCTAAAGTAAGAAGATGGAAACTCCATACGCTGGATAGAGAAGTTTTCGAGCTAATGCTTCATAGCTCTGACCCTCAAACTGGTAGCGCAGAAGAGCTAGCCGACGAAGTGGTGTCGTGGCTCAACTCAGCTTGTGACGCATCCATGGCGAGGGCAATAAATAAAAGAGGTCGACGATCAGTTTACTGGTGGAACGAAATAGCCGAGCTAAGAAGGAAATGCCTGAGTGCCAGAAGAATGGAACAGCGTAGCATTGGTACCGAAAATTACCCAATGCACAGATCCTCTTATACACTGGCTCGTAAAGCACTTAAGAAAGCTATAAAAAAGAGTAAAGATACTTGCTTCAGAACCACACACACACACACACACACACACACACACACACACACACACACACACACACACACACACACACACACACACACACACACACACACACACACACACACACACACACACACACACACACACACACACACACACACACACACACACACACACACACACACACACACACACACACACACACACACACACACACACACACACACACACACACACACACACACACACACACACACACACACACACACACACACACACACACACACACACACACACACACACACACACACACACACACACACACACACACACACACACACACACACACACACACACACACACACACACACACACACACACACACACACACACACACACACACACACACACACACACACACACACACACACACACACACACACACACACACACACACACACACACACACACACACACACACACACACACACACACACACACACACACACACACACACACACACACACACACACACACACACACACACACACACACACACACACACACACACACACACACACACACACACACACACACACACACACACACACACACACACACACACACACACACACACACACACACACACACACACACACACACACACACACACACACACACACACACACACACACAACCTGATTGATTTCTGATTTGTGTGTCATTCAAGGGAAGAAGTATAAACAAATAAAAAAGATCTGACAACAGCTTTGACACCTGTTGCTAGATAAAGTGGTTGGTGCACATCCTAACAAAAAACAAAAAGCAAAAGAGCAATTACATACTGCAAGTAAACTTTGCTCACTCTTTGCGAAAAGAGTGAGTGAAAGTTTTTCAGCAGGCGGCGCTGTTAAATTTTTGGCAAACATACGGTGGTCTCAGCATCGCAACTGCAATACCGGCGAAGTGCGCAGGGTTCTGGTCTCGGCTTAACTCATGTTTGCCATGAGCAAGAACGAGACACCCACGCAGGTTCGCATAAGGAGTACGCCAACAGGTAAGAATGAGGAAACGAAAGAACCAGGTGTACAGTGCAGTGCTGGTGAGCAGCGGGATGTGAGCCAATCAGGGGAGTCGTCGGCAGCAGATCCACCTGATCCGTTCAAGAGATGCTAGCGGTTGGCTAGATCACCCGTCAACCAAACTAGTGGACTATTGGTCGAGCAGAAGGCACAGCGAAAGGCCAGCTCTACTCCCCTTTTCCCTGATAAAACAGAAGATGGCGGCGGTAAGTGGGATTTTAAAGCTAATTTTTGTTTTGCAAAGTTGGGTAGGAAGATCGGCGAGTTAATTGAGATGATTGGTGGTGGTAGGCGCTCAATACACCAACCAATGCGTGATCTTATTGAGGGTATAGCTGCGTTGTATGAGTCTGTGGAGACGGAGACTTTGAGACGCGATTCAGGAGAGCAGCATGGGATGGCTGGTTGTGATACAATAGGTGGAGCTAAAAAGGCTCAGGAGAGCAGTACGCAGACTTCACCGCTGCTTCAAAAAAAATATTGATTTTTCAACAAGAGGCAGAGAAAATCAAGAAGAGGAGTCTTCTGCACCTAAAAGTAAAAGAAACAGGCTGCCGGAAAAGGCAAGTTATGCTAGTATAGCTAAAAAAGGAGTCACTGAGAAAAACGACGAGCAGAAGTCCAGTGGAGAGTGGACTAAAGTGGGAGGCAAAGCTGCCAAAGAGAAAAAAAAACCCATTAAAGAAAAGCCTGAAGCGCTTCTTATAGCGTCACGTGACGGGTCAAGCTATGCAGACATATTAAAAAAGATAAGAGCAGAGCCAAGCCTTAAGGAGTTGGGCGAGAACGTGTTTCGCATTCGCAGAACACAAAAGGGTGAAATGCTCGTTCAGCTGGCTGCTAATGCAACCGCCCCATCTAGTGAATTCAAGGACCGGCTGAAACCAATTTTGGAAAAGGAAGCCGAAGTCAAGGCCCTATCGCAGGAAGTCTTAATCGAATGCAAAGAGCTCGACGAAATTACAACGAAAGAGGATATTATGCTGGCGTTCCAAAATAAATTTGGAGATATTGGCGACAGAGCTGTGAGATCAGTGCGCAATGCTTATAGAGGCACTAAGACAGCTATAGTTAGTCTTCCTGTAGCAATGGCCAATGTGGCCTTAAAAGAAGGGAAAATTAAGATTGGCTGGACTGTCTGTCGGTTGCGCAAATCAAGTCAACCAATTAAATGTTTTAGATGCTTGGAATTCGGTCACATGGCTTCGGCGTGCAAAGGCATCGACCGCTCGAAGCTGTGCCTAAGATGTGGAGAGGAAGGACACTTTGTCCAAAACTGTAGTAAAGAGGCCAAATGTCTAATATGTGCGCAAAATGGTACAGACACAGTGAACCACGTAACAGGTAGTAGACGATGTGCCGCATACCAGAAGGCAGTCGAAATAGAGAAATAATGAGATTCATACAAATAAATCTTAACCACTGTGAAGCAGCTCAGGACCTGCTCGAGCAGATGGTACGAGAGAAGAGGGCGGATGTGGCCATTATATCGGAGCCGTACAGAATGTCGCAGAGCAACTCATGGATCACTGATTCCACCAAAAAAGCGGCAATATGGTCATGCGGAAAACACCCGGTGCAAAAAATCAGTCAGCAAATTAGTAATGGCTTTGCTTATGCCGTGGTGGCAGGAGTTCACATCTACAGCTGTTATGCAGCGCCTAGTCTGACGGAAGCTGAATTTGAGGCAATTGTCATGAATATTTCGAACGACGCAAGAAACAATAGTCCTGTAGTTGTTGCCGGGGATTTCAATGCTTGGTCGACTGAGTGGGGTAGCAGATACACCAACTCAAGGGGAAGGATCTTGTTGGAAATCTTCTCGACACTAAATATTGTGCTCGCAAATGTTGGCTCGGCAAGCACCTACCGTAGAAATGATAGGGAGTCAGTGATTGACGTCACGTTCGTCAGCAGCGCACTGGCGCGGAACACAAATTGGCAAGTTAGTGAGGAGTTCACATTCAGCGACCATCAGGCAATAGTGATAGATATCCAACGGCAGAATGAACTTAGAGCAAGCAGGGTTCGCCAAACACATTGTGGATGGAAGGAGAGCGCTCTGGACAAAGAGCTTTTTAATATGATGTTCGCCGATGAGCATGAGTGGCCGGAGGAAGCGGAGGAGCTGGCCGCGCAACTCGCAAAACAATTAACGAAAGCATGTGATGCTGCTATGCCCAGACGGAAGGCAACAAATCGTGGCCGGCCTGCCTATTGGTGGAATGCCGAAATTGGGGCTCTTCGCGCTCGGTGTTTGCAGGCGAGACGACGTTATCAACGCTGCAAACAGGTGATGGAGAGAATTAATCTTCGAAGTGAGTTCTCAAGGGAACGAAAAAGGCTCCGAAATGCCATTCGAAGCTCCAAAACGCAATGTTTTAAAAGATTATGCGAAGAAGCCAACTCAAATCCCTGGGGCGGAGCATACAGGTTAGTCATGGGAAAAATAAGAGCCAGCAACCAGGAAAGGTGTCCATTACTTCTTTCAAAAATTGTGGCTACCTTATTCCCACAGCAACGGGAACGCAGAAATCTGTTCCCGGGAGTGCCAGCCAATAATAATGCTATCGTGACATCCGAAGAAGTGCTTTCGGCGGCTAAAAGAATACAGCACCACAAAGCTCCAGGTCCGGATTCTGTCCCAAACGCAGCGTTGAAGACAGCTGTTTTGAGTTACCCACTACATTTTGCTGCTGTCATGCAATCCTGTCTGCGGCAAGGAGTTTTTCCGGCGATTTGGAAAATTCAAAAATTGGTATTGCTGCCCAAACCTGGAAGGCCGCCAGGCGAGCCGTCTTCTTATAGACCGATCTGTCTCTTGGATACTGTTGGAAAGGTCCTTGAAAGAATAATTTATGAGCGGCTTCTGCCTTTTACTGAAGGAGATCAAGGTCTTAGCGCCAACCAGTTCGGTTTTCGAAGAGCCCGTTCAACTATTGATGCTCTTAGTGCAGTGATATCTGTGGCGAAGGAGGCCATAAAAGGAACCAGGTGGAAAGGAGGAAGCAAAAAGTATTGCTTAGTAATCACGCTAGACGTTAAGAATGCGTTCAACACAGCTGACTGGGAGCACATCATTAATGCACTACTGGCGAAGAACGTACCAGATTACCTGCTAAGAATTATTATGAGCTACCTTAGCAACAGAGTCTTAATTTACGACACTGACGATGGCCCGAAAAAATACAGCATTACTGCTGGCGTTCCACAGGGCTCAGTATTGTGTCCATTACTCTGGAACTTCATGTACGACAGCGTTCTCAGGTTGCCAGTTCCTGAAGGAGCCAAAGTAATCGGTTTTGCGGACGATTTGGCTGTCGTAGTGGTAGAAAAACAAGTGTCAGACCTGGAGGAAAAAGCAAATCTTACTGTTTCGATGGTTAAACAGTGGCTAACTTCGGTTGGCTTGCAGCTTGCTGAGCAAAAAACGGAAGCCGTCCTTATTAGTAGTCGCAAGAAAGTGGAATCAGTGCAACTGAGGGTGGGAGGTGCTACCATCCAATCGCAGAGAGCGATAAAGTACTTGGGCGTTTTTATTGATGATCGCCTTAGTTTCCGACAGCATGCAGAGTATGTCTGCAAAAAAGCTTCGAAGTGCTACGCGGCGCTGTCCAGGATGCTGCCGAACATAGGTGGACCGAAAAGCACCAAGCGAATGTTGCTATCTAATGTGGTAACATCAGTGCTCATGTATGCCGCGCCAATTTGGGCAGACTCCTTAAAGGTGAAGTCGAATAGGAAGCAGCTTGAAAGAGTTCACCGACTAAATGCCTTGCGCGTGATCAGCGCTTATCGAACTGTCTCCGACGAAGCTGCGTTTGTGTTGGCAGGCATGATGCCGATAGAAATAATGGCTGATGAGGCACATCGACTGTATGCAGCGAAAAGTTTCAGTCTGAGCTTGGGCTTTTTGCTAACTGGCCATGGCTCTCTTAATGCATTTTTGTTTAAGAGATGCCTCACGGCTTCAGAAGCTTGTGACTGTGGAGCTGAGATTGAGGATTGGCTGCATGTCCTGTGTGTCTGCCCGTTGTACTCGGACTTTAGGGATTTGGGGGCTATGGGTATTAGTTGGACTGACCAGGGGTTCTGTGTGAGTGAGGCTCTCTCCACATCAGAGCAACTGGAATGTCTGGACCGGTTCGCCGGTAGAGTGTTCGTGGAGCGTCGTGCGAGGGTATGTTAGCTGCCCAATTTTGTGCGTGGGTGGTCTTGTGTATGTGGCGTATGGGTTGTATGAATAGGTAAGTTGTAGGTGATTGTGTGTGTGTGTTGGGTGGGGTTGGATGGCGATGTATGTATTGGTTGTGCTGAATGAAGTGTGCGTGTTATGTGTGTGCCAGCCTGGCTGTCGCCCTTCGGGAGGACAGAGCTGTTGTGCTGCACTGGTGTGCGTTCCTGGTGTCCGTCTCTCCCGGGCCACCGGTCCCCGAGCGGTATGGAGCTCACCGGTAGTAACACCGTTACGAAGCCTGACCAGAGGTTATCTGGTACCCACGGGTTTCGGAGGGTGCTGAGGTTGGTCTCAACGCCTCACCCCGGAATCAAAGATTTTTACATCTTGTTGGGGGTCCAGCTAAATTGGGGTTAAACCCCGTCTTAGGTGCCGCTCCCTGTCTGAGTGGAAGAGGTACGGATAGGCCTCGCTCCCGCAGTGAGGAAGACATGTCCATACACATGTCTTTTAGACTGTTTTTCACGTTTGGTGTGGGCAGTTTCTGTCTGCACCAAGTTCTATCCACAGCTGGACTTAAAAACTTATAGGCGACCGGTCCCGGGCTGTAAGGAGCCCAACTGGTAGTAGTCTTGACTACGAAGTCTGACCAGAGGCTTTGTCTGGTACCACGGGGATCAGGAGCCCCTGTAGCGTGTTCGCTCACGCTCAGCCTGGTCATTGTTGGAAGGACCCCTTGTGGGAGCATCGTGGGGGCTGTGGTTGACGCCCAAACGTACGCGGGCAGAGCTATAATTTTATAGCTCGGTGTGGAGTTGCATTGCAACCGGGTGCCGTGACCCATAGAACGGCAGAGGTGTTAGAAAGGCCTCGACCCCTCACCAAGAGGGGAGTGCTTGTCCTTTACGCAAGTACTCGAATTGGTTTCCCGCGGACTGGTACCAGGTACCTATTCAAGGGGGCGTTGGTTGACGCATAGACTTCAACCCCATGTGTGATGGCACACCGTGAGCTTAAGCCAGTCTTGGACGGCGCTCACGTTAAACACCCGGAGACACTTCTGTATGCAGCGAAAAGTAATGGCGCTGAGATATACCCGCAGCGAGAGCGTTCACTCTCAGTAGAAAGGTGGCAAACCGCTGGAATGCTTCAAACAAGGGCCGTTGACATTCGCTCTGATCCCAAATATTGAAAGTTGGATAAGTCGATCGCATGGTGAAATGAGCTTTCCTCTAACGCAGTTTCTGACTGGCCATGGAGTTTTTCGTAGCTGCATATACCGCTTTGGGTATGATACCTCGCCCTTTTGTCCTGCGTGCATGAATGAAATAGAGAATTCGCATCACGTCTTTTTCATTTGCTCCCGATTCGTGGAAGAACAAAATATGCTGAAAGGCATCTATGGGTCGCAGGTCTCGCCAAGAAACATTGTGGAGGCGATGCTGGCATCGCAAAGAATGTGGGAAGCGGTCTGCGAGGTATCTGCGCAAATATGCGGAAAACTTAGAAATGCTGAGCGAGCTAGGAGAGCTACTGAGTTGACTGGCTGATATGTCAATACAATGACGTAGGGCAATAAACACGACAAACTGTTTTGCGACGAACTCTAATTGGTGACTTTGAGCTGTCAAGCTCCATATGCCTCCCGACGTAAATACTTGACGGTAGTTCCGGGAGGACAGACAGACCTGGGGAGGTGGTTTTAGCGTGTTAAAGTCACGCACCTTGGCTTTCGATGCTTTCCACCTCATTTAAAAACACACACACACACACACACACACACACACACACTCACACACACACACACACACACACACACACACACACAACACACACACACACACACACACACACACACACACACACACACCACACACACACAGCACACACACACCACACACACGCACACACACACGACACACACACACACACACACACACACACACGCACACACACACACACACACACACACACACACACACACACACACACACACACACACACACACACACACACACACACACACACACACACACACACACACACAACCACACACACACACACACACACACACACACACACACACACCACACACACACACACACACACACACACACACACACACACACACACACACACACACACACACACACACACACACACACACACACACACACACACACACACACACACCACACACACACACACACACACACACACACACACACACACACACACACACACACACACACACACACACACACACACACACACACACACACACACACACACACACACACACACACACACACACACACACACACACACACACACACACACACACACACACACACACACACACACACCACACACACACACACACACACACACACACACACACACACACACACACACACACACACACACACACACACACACACACACACACACACACACACACACACACACACACACACACACACACCAGCACACACACACGCACACACACGCACACACACCACGACACACACACACACCACACTACACACACACACACACACACACACACACACACACACTCACACACACACACACACACACACACACACACACACACACACACACACACACACACACACACACACACACACACACACACACACACACACACACACACACACACACACACACACAGGGTGATGAGAGGTGATGAGAAGTGGACGTTCATCACATCGTCTCCTAATAAAAAGTGTTTTTTGCAAGTGAAAACATTGTGATTTGGAGGCTTAAGCGACTTTAACTGAAGTGCGATAGTGCGGTTTCGTGTTGTTAGTAGTGGCTACGCGAATCGCCTTGGACACATTGTCAAGATTCAAAACCAAAAATTTTGGTTTTTGTGAGACTGGGTGCTACTCATTTGCGCGCAATACTCGATCAGCTGATCAGGACAGAGCGCTGACAGGTGTTTAGTACGCTTTATCGGCTCTGGGTCCTTGCTAAGGGAGCTGTCATAAAGTTTTTGGTTGTTGGGCACATCAAAACGTCTATGCAGGTGAGTGCCTTGACTATTTACTTATATGTCAGATCATAAAGTACAGGAGCGGAGCACGGGCCCTGTTAATTTAGTTGAGGGCCGCCAGTCAAAAAACAACGACGTGGCTGGAGCAGGTGCAGACGATACGGCGCAAAGAAGCACTGATAGCAGCAAGCGTAACCCTCTTACACCAAAAATGGCTTCGCGAACAGGTGACCCGTTTCGAAAAAGTATGCTGGTTGCTCGTTCACCACCGGCAGTAGCAGCAGTAGCAGTGGAGAACCAGAAAGAAAAAGCGGAGAAACAGTCACCTTTTCAGAAGCTGGGAGAGGAGATAAAAGCGTTGGTGGAAATGCTAGAAGAAAATGGTGGTAAAAGAAGGTCGATCCACCAGCCAATGCGGGATACCATTGAAAATATAAGATTGCTATATGACCAATGTGCAATCGAAGATTATGGAGAAGGGGTAAAAGAAGTACCCAAGGAGCCCAAGTCCTCACAGACATCACCATGGCTGAAGGAGCAAAGGCGCAAACGCGGACAATCCGCAGAAATAATGACGCCAACACCAAAGAGGAGAGCAAAAACTGCAACTAGCGAAAAAAAGACCACAAAAGCTCCAATGACGCCTTCAACGAATGATGGCAAAAAAGACACGATGGGAGCGATACAGGATACGCAGGGCCAGGATGCTGCATGGACCACAGTTGTAAAAAGGAAGGCTGCCCATAAGAGCACTGAAAAAACATTAAAGGTGAAACCAGACGCAATTGTCATTGCAGCAAAAGGCCAGCTTTCCTACGCGGATATTCTACGGCGCATCAAAGCTGACACCAAGCTTAATGATCTCTGTGGTGCTGTAAACAAAATTAGAAGAACGCAGAAAGGAGATCTACTACTTCAACTCAAGGAAGCCGGGGAGAAGGCCGATCAGTTCAAAACTGTTATTGGTGACACATTGGGAGAGCATGCATCAGTACGCAGTGTAAAGCAGCGAACGGTCCTCGATATAAAGGATGTGGATGAGGTAACTACCAAGGCAGAGGTATACGAGGCTATCAAATCGCAATTTGATGTTCGCGATTTCGCAATTGAAAATGTGCTGAGCCTACGAAAATCGTATGGTGGCACACAAACAGCCGCAATTAGCGTACCTGTCGACAGTGCGATCAACCTCCTTAAATCCGGAAAGATTAAAATAGGGTGGGTAATTTGTCGAATACGCGAAAGAAAGGAGCTTACAAAATGCTTTAGATGTCTTGAGTTCGGACATACGGCGAAATTCTGCAAAAATGAATGCGATAGATCCAAATGTTGCAGAAAGTGCGGAGAAGAAGGCCATTTTGCAAAGGAGTGCAGTGCTACCCCAAACTGCATGTTTTGTAGAAAAGATAGCACAAAAGATGCGCAACATATTGCCGGTAGCAGCACATGCCCACTATTTAAGATGGCGTTAGCTTTGAAAATGAAATGAAGGTAATTCAGTTAAATTTGAACCACTGTGAGACAGCACAAGACCTTCTCTCCCAATCAGTGATTGAAATGGAAGCCGATCTAGCGCTGCTGAGTGAACCATACAAGGCCCGACAGGACGGAACCTGGATAGAGGACGCGAGTGCGAAAGCAGCAATATGGACATGTGGTTCCTTCATTTTGCATGAGGCGAGCAACCAGTTTGACGGCTTCGTAAGAGCAAACGTGGGTGGCTGTTACTTCTATAGCTGTTATTCTCCACCCAGCTGGACGCAGTCTCGGTTTCAAAACATGTTGGATGAACTTGTTACAGATGCCAGAAATAGGACCCCTGTGATTATCGCTGGCGACTTCAATGCATGGGCAGTTGAATGGGGTAGCAAACATACGAATGCCAGAGGTAGCGCTCTCTTAGAATCCTTTGCTCTATTGAATGTGGAGCTGCTCAACGATGGATTGAAAAGCACGTTTAGGAAAGCTGATGCATCTTCGTTTATAGACCTCACATTTGCTAGTACGGGTTTAGCTCGGTCCACCAAATGGCAAGTAAGTGAGCATTATACGGGCAGCGATCATCAAGCAGTTGTCTTCCAACTAAAATATCGGAGAAGTATAAGCAGAAAGAAACCAAAATTATCGGGGCCGAAATGGAAGGCTAATATGTTCGACAAAGAAATCTTCGAGGAAGAAATCGAATCAGCCAACATGATTTCTGGGTCTGTCGACGAACTTACGCGGAAACTTAACGCGTTGATAAGTAACGCATGTGATGCATCTATGCCTCGAAGGTCAGATAAAAATAGGAGATCACCCTGCTACTGGTGGAATGACAGAATTCGATCTTTGAGAGCAGACTGTCTAAAATCGCGGCGGAAGTTACAGCGGGCGAGAGGCCGACCCAATTTTTGTGATCGTCTAACTTTATTTAGAGACAAGCGAAATGCACTAAAAAAGGCGATTAAGTCGAGCAAGAAAGAATGTTTCAACAGACTTTGTGAGGAAGCCGACATCAATCCCTGGGGAACGGCATACAAAATAGTTATGAAGAAGATGAGCAATCCAAAAAAGCAGATTACCACTTGCCCGGTAAAACTGCTTAACATAATAGCTACATTGTTTCCACAACGACACGCATCAATGCAAGGTGCGACTATTAGACATGAAACTGGACTTGTTCCGCTAATAACAGTTGAGGAACTTCGGGCTGCCTGTAAAAGAATTGGCGACAGCAAAGCACCCGGCCCGGATGGGTTTCCCAATATAGCAATTAAAACTGCAATTCTTCGAAGGCCAGAAATATTTCTGCACGTATTTCAAAAATGTTTGGATGATGGAGTCTTCCCGAATTCATGGAAGATACAGAAGTTAGTGCTGATTCCGAAACTAGGAAAACCTCCAGACGAGCCCTCGTCATACCGGCCAATATGCTTGCTCGACACACTGGGAAAAATATTGGAGCGCATAGTATATAATAGGCTTGCGCCAATTGCAGAAAATAATCTTTCCGAACACCAATACGGCTTCAGAAAGTCCCGATCAACGATCGATGCGGTGAAAGCAGTTGTAGATATTGCAAATAACGCCATCTCTGGCGAACGCTGGAAAGGCGGGACGAAAGAATATTGCGCGATCGTTACGCTGGATGTAAAAAATGCTTTCAATTCAGCCAGTTGGAAGCATATCCGACAAGCCCTTAGGAAGATGGAGGCTCCGGGATATATACGTAACATAATTGCAAGCTATTTAAAAAACAGAAGGCTTATATATGAGAGCGATCGAGGGACTGAATACTACGATATCACTGCAGGCGTCCCGCAAGGTTCCGTGCTTGGTCCCATTCTTTGGAACATCATGTATGATGAGGTCTTGAGACTCCCACTGCCGCAAGAATCTACGATTATCGGATTCGCTGATGATATAGCAATTATAACGGTGGCTAAGCACATACATCAGATCGAAGCTGCAACTAGCTCTTCTATTGCAAAGGTAAAGGAGTGGCTTCAGTCAGTGCAAGTAGAATTAGCTGAGCATAAAACGGAGACAATACTTATCAGCAGCCGGAAGATAGTTGAACATATATATGTAAGAGTCGGCGAGAGTACAATTAAATCAAGTTCTTCGCTTAAATATCTCGGAGTCAGGCTGGATGGTAGGCTAAACTTTAAAGACCATATAAGCTATGTTAGTACAAGGGCAGCAAAAATGCAGGCCAGTCTATCAAAAATGCTACCCAACATAGGCGGACCGAAGCCAGCAAGACGGAAGCTACTGGCAAGTGTAGTTACCTCGGTGATTCTCTACGCCTCACCAGTTTGGGCACAAGGCTCAGCACTCTGAGGATCATTAGTGGTTTTCGAACGATTTCAGATGAAGCCGCATGCGTTATAGCATCTACGTTGCCTATTGATATTCTAGTGGACGAGATGAAGCGGATTTATGAACGCAGATCAACCAGAGGGGCAGAAGACTTTGCCAAGGAAGAAAGAGCTATCTCCATCGCTAAATGGCAAGCACGTTGGTCCACTGGAAGTAAAGGTAGGTGGACTTATCTACTTATTCCAGACGTTGCTGCATGGTACCAAAGACAGTACGGAGAAGTCAACTACTACATGACTCAGTTCCTGTCGGGTCATGGCTGCTTCCGAAAGTACTTGCACAGATTCGGACACGACAGGTCACCTTTGTGCCCCAGCTGTGTAAATGAAGAAGAAGATGCAGAACACGTGATGTTTCACTGCCCTCGTTTTAGAGCACGTGGCGCTGCGATCATCGATCCACGGCATATAGAGCAATTTATGCTACAGTGCGAGGACAACTGGACCAAAGTTGACTCATTCGTCTCAGTTGTGCTTACGGAGCTTCGGCTTATAGAAAGAAGGCGGTTCGCTGAGATAAGAAATTAATACAATGATATAATCGCACAGAGATAGCATGATTGCTTACCAGCCCCCGTGAAGTAATACTTAACGGCAGTTCCGCGGGGGATAGTGGTTGAAGTGCGAGGTTTGTGGTTTAGCACGTAGGCACCATGGTGAATCGTGCATGCCAATTGGGTCGGTCCATTGGTATCTATGAAGATTCCACAATCCAGGTCGTCATACCAAAAAAAAAAAAAAAAAAAAAAAACACACACACACACACACACACACACACACACACACACACACACACACACACACACACACACACACACACACACACACACACACACACACACACACACACACACACACACACACACACACACACACACACACACACACACACACACACACACACACACACACACACACACACACACACACACACACACACACACACACACACACACACACACACACACACACACACACACACACACACACACACACACACACACACACACACACACACACACACACACACACACACACACACACACACACACACACACACACACACACACACACACACACACACACACACACACACACACACACACACACACACACACACACACACACACACACACACACACACACACACACACACACACACACACACACACACACACACACACACACACACACACACACACACACACACACACACACACACACACACACACACACACACACACACACACACACACACACACACACACACACACACACACACACACACACACACACACACCCACACACACACACACACACACACACACACACACACACACACACACACACACACACACACACACACACACACACACACACACACACACACACACACACACACACACACACACACACACACACACACACACACACACACACACACACACACACACACACACACACACACACACACACACACACACACACACACACACACACACACACACACACACACACACACACACACACACACACACACACACACACACACACACACACACACACACACACACACAGAGACAGACCGCGGTGAGTTTTTAGGGAGAAGACGTGTGCACGTCGACTCCTTCTAAAAAAGCCGTTCTTCGTCGGATTAAGTGCGTTTTAATTGCAGTTTTCGATTCGAAGGGATTATTTAGTGTGCGATAGTGCAATCTCGCGTCGTGTTTTACCGTGCGGTTTGCCTGGGACACAGCAGTGTTATTTTTTAAATTTGAAACACAAGAAATTAAGAAACACAAGAGCAAAATTTCCTTGCAACAAAAGATCCCGCGCAACATTAGTGCAAATAGTTTGAACATAAGCAAATCTGTCAAAGTGCGGAATACGAATTTGGCGCGCTGACAGTTTTTGACAGTTTCTTGCTACCAACAAATCTGAAAGAGCGCCACTTTCTCCCCCTATCAGCTGGGCTAGCTTGGTATAGCTTAGTGAAGACAACTTTAGCAACGGTTCTGGCCTACGCTAAAGCTATGCTTGGTGGGAGCGAGACGGCACTACTATCAGAAGGTGGGAAAAAGAGTGCGAAATCAGCAGAAGGCAGAACTAGTGATCTGCAACAGAATGGCGGCGGCAGGCAAAAGGCAGAACTAGTGATCTGCAACAGAATGGCGGCGGCAGGCAATTAAGGGAGGCGTACATAGGCTCAGCGGATCCATTCAAAAGGAGCAACCGTATTGGACGAACGCCAGTGAAGCTTAGTAAGGAGGGAGGCATCGCTCGCTCAAGCTCCTCACCACCGAGTTCGGCAGCAGTAAGTATAGATGCTAACAAACGGGCTTGCTCGTTCGAATTACTAGGCAGCAAAATTCGCGAGTTACACGGTATGATGACGGAGACAATCGCATCAACGGGTAGCTTGCGGCGCAGTATTCACCAACCAATGAGGAACCTCATGGATAGCATTCTAGAGGTTTATGATGATGCTAGAACGGAGGTAGCGCATAAGTTGGCGTTAAGTCCTAATGCTCCTCACAGTGCATCTGGTGAAATTGAATGCGAGAGTGTTAGCGCAAGAGAGATTTGCGAGTCTTCAACGCAAACTTCTCCTTTCCTCAAGCAGAATAAGAAGTCTAAGCGCTTAAGAGACGAATCGGTAACATCGGTATCGGTTAGCTGCCCAATTTTGTGCGTGGGTGGTCTTGTGTATGTGGCGTATGGGTTGTATGAATAGGTAAGTTGT
Source organism: Sicus ferrugineus (assembly GCA_922984085.1). Taxonomy (NCBI): domain Eukaryota; kingdom Metazoa; phylum Arthropoda; class Insecta; order Diptera; family Conopidae; genus Sicus; species Sicus ferrugineus. Next base: position 25,800,326 of record OV277349.1, read on the forward strand.
AGGTGATTGTGTGTGTGTGTTGGGTGGGGTTGGATGGCGATGTATGTATTGGTTGTGCTGAATGAAGTGTGCGTGTTATGTGTGTGCCAGCCTGGCTGTCGCCCTTCGGGAGGACAGAGCTGTTGTGCTGCACTGGTGTGCGTTCCTGGTGTCCGTCTCTCCCGGGGCCACCGGTCCCCGAGCGGTATGGAGCTCACCGGTAGTAACACCGTTACGAAGCCTGACCAGAGGTTATCTGGTACCACGGGTTTCGGAGGGTGCTGAGGTTGGTCTCAACGCCTCACCCCGGAATCAAAGATTTTTACATCTTGTTGGGGGTCCAGCTAAATTGGGGTTAAACCCCGTCTTAGGTGCCGCTCCCTGTCTGAGTGGAAGAGGTACGGATAGGCCTCGCTCCCGCAGTGAGGAAGACATGTCCATACACATGTCTTTAGACTGTTTTTCACGTTTGGTGTGGGCAGTTTCTGTCTGCACCAAGTTCTATCCACAGCTGGACTTAAAAACTTATAGGCGACCGGTCCCGGGCTGTAAGGAGCCCAACTGGTAGTAGTCTTGACTACGAAGTCTGACCAGAGGCTTTGTCTGGTACCACGGGGATCAGGAGCCCCTGTAGCGTGTTCGCTCACGCTCAGCCTGGTCATTGTTGGAAGGACCCCTTGTGGGAGCATCGTGGGGGCTGTGGTTGACGCCCAAACGTACGCGGGCAGAGCTATAATTTTATAGCTCGGTGTGGAGTTGCATTGCAACCGGGTGCCGTGACCCATAGAACGGCAGAGGTGTTAGAAAGGCCTCGACCCCTCACCAAGAGGGAGTGCTTGTCCTTTACGCAAGTACTCGAATTGGTTCCCGCGGACTGGTACCAGGTACCTATTCAAGGGGGCGTTGGTTGACGCATAGACTTCAACCCCATGTGTGATGGCACACCGTGAGCTTAAGCCAGTCTTGGACGGCGCTCACGTTAAACACCCGGAGACACTTCTGTATGCAGCGAAAAGTAATGGCGCTGAGATATACCCGCAGCGAGAGCGTTCACTCTCAGTAGAAAGGTGGCAAACCCGCTGGAATGCTTCAAACAAGGGCCGTTGGACATTCGCTCTGATCCCAAATATTGAAAGTTGGATAAGTCGATCGCATGGTGAAATGAGCTTTCCTCTAACGCAGTTTCTGACTGGCCATGGAGTTTTTCGTAGCTGTATATACCGCTTTGGGTATGATACCTCGCCCTTTTGTCCTGCGTGCATGAATGAAATAGAGAATTCGCATCACGTCTTTTTCATTTGCTCCCGATTCGTGGAAGAACAAAATATGCTGAAAGGCATCTATGGGTCGCAGGTCTCGCCAAGAAACATTGTGGAGGCGATGCTGGCATCGCAAAGAATGTGGGAAGCGGTCTGCGAGGTATCTGCGCAAATATGCGGAAAACTTAGAAATGCTGAGCGAGCTAGGAGAGCTACTGAGTTGACTGGCTGATATGTCAATACAATGACGTAGGGCAATAAACACGACAAACTGTTTTGCGACGAACTCTAATTGGTGACTTTTGAGCTGTCAAGCTCCATATGCCTCCCGACGTAATACTTGACGGTAGTTCCGGGAGGACAGACAGACCTGGGGGAGGTGGTTTTAGCGTGTTAAAGTCACGCACCTTGGCTTTCGATGCTTTCCACCTCATTTAAAAACACACACACACACACACACACACACACACACACACACACACACGCACACACACACACACACACACACACACACACACAGACACACACACACACACACACACACACAGACACACACACACACACAGACACACACACAGACACACAGACACACAGACACACAGACACACACACACACACACACACACACACACACACACACACACACACACACACACACACACACACACACACACACACACACACACACACACACACACACACACACACACACACACACACACACACACACACACACACACACACACACACACACACACACACACACACACACACACACACACACACACACACACACACACACACACACACACACACACACACACACACACACACACACACACACACACACACACACACACACACACACACACACACACACACACACACACACACACACACACACACACACACACACACACACACACACACACACACACACACACACACACACACACACACACACACACACACACACACACACACACACACACACACACACACACACACACACACACACACACACACACACACACACACACACACACACACACACACACACACACACACACACACACACACACACACACACACACACACACACACACACACACACACACACACACACACACACACACACACACACACACACACACACACACACACACACACACACACACACACACACACACACACACACACACACACACACACACACACACACACACACACACACACACACACACACACACACACACACACACACACACACACACACACACACACACACACACACACACACACACACACACACACACACACACACACACACACACACACACACACACACACACACACACACACACACACACACACACACACACAGAGACAGACCGCGGTGAGTTTTTAGGGAGAAGACGTGTGCACGTCGACTCCTTCTAAAAAAGCCGTTCTTCGTCGGATTAAGTGCGTTTTAATTGCAGTTTTCGATTCGAAGGGATTATTTAGTGTGCGATAGTGCAATCTCGCGTCGTGTTTTACCGTGCGGTTTGCCTGGGACACAGCAGTGTTATTTTTTAAATTTGAAACACAAGAAATTAAGAAACACAAGAGCAAAATTTCCTTGCAACAAAAGATCCCGCGCAACATTAGTGCAAATAGTTTGAACATAAGCAAATCTGTCAAAGTGCGGAATACGAATTTGGCGCGCTGACAGTTTTTGACAGTTTCTTGCTACCAACAAATCTGAAAGAGCGCCACTTTCTCCCCCTATCAGCTGGGCTAGCTTGGTATAGCTTAGTGAAGACAACTTTAGCAACGGTTCTGGCCTACGCTAAAGCTATGCTTGGTGGGAGCGAGACGGCACTACTATCAGAAGGTGGGAAAAAGAGTGCGAAATCAGCAGAAGGCAGAACTAGTGATCTGCAACAGAATGGCGGCGGCAGGCAATTAAGGGAGGCGTACATAGGCTCAGCGGATCCATTCAAAAGGAGCAACCGTATTGGACGAACGCCAGTGAAGCTTAGTAAGGAGGGAGGCATCGCTCGCTCAAGCTCCTCACCACCGAGTTCGGCAGCAGTAAGTATAGATGCTAACAAACGGGCTTGCTCGTTCGAATTACTAGGCAGCAAAATTCGCGAGTTACACGGTATGATGACGGAGACAATCGCATCAACGGGTAGCTTGCGGCGCAGTATTCACCAACCAATGAGGAACCTCATGGATAGCATTCTAGAGGTTTATGATGATGCTAGAACGGAGGTAGCGCATAAGTTGGCGTTAAGTCCTAATGCTCCTCACAGTGCATCTGGTGAAATTGAATGCGAGAGTGTTAGCGCAAGAGAGATTTGCGAGTCTTCAACGCAAACTTCTCCTTTCCTCAAGCAGAATAAGAAGTCTAAGCGCTTAAGAGACGAATCGGTAACAACACAACCGCGCGTTAAAAAGGTTCGCGAAAACGAAGTGCCAAAAACCTGCAGTGGGGAGCAAAATATAGACGTTGTAAAAGATACTGAAGATAATAGTGAGTGGATTACAATAAGCCACAAAAAGAAACCGCAAGAGATGAGCAAACGCGTTAGGGCTTTGAAGACAATGAAGCCGGAATCAATTATTATTGAGAAAACGGGCAATGTGTCGTACAGTGACATGTTAAAAAAGGTCAAAGGCGAACAAAGTCTTACAAAGCTAGGAGAAAATGTGGTCAAGATAAGGAAGACCCAAAAAGGCGAAATGCTTTTTGAACTTAAGAGGAGCCCAGACATTAATGCGCAAATGCTTAAAGCGGATGTGCAGAAAATACCAGGTGAACAGGCAAAGGTGAAAACTCTTGGCAACGAACAGGTGATGGAAATTAGAGACTTGGACGAAGTCACAACGAGCGAGGAAGTGGTGGTAGCAGTTCGAAGCATCTGTGAGGAAGAACCAGTGGTCAGCTCGATCCGGAAATCGTATAGCGACACTCAGACTGCAGTAATTCGAGTATCGACGAGGGCAGCCAAAGTACTCCTAGAAATAGGTAAGCTTAAAATTGGGTGGTCAGTGTGTCGAATAAGAATGAAGGAGTCGGTTCTCCGCTGCTTTAAATGCTTAGACTTCGGTCATATAGCCAGAGTGTGTACGAGCCAAGTGGACAGAAGCAAATGCTGCATAAATTGTGGGCAGGAGGGTCACTTAGCCAGGGCCTGCAAAAATGAAGCTTGTTGCCTTATATGTTCAAGCAAAAAAATGGACAGCAAGCACGCTACAGGTGGGATAAAATGCCCTGCATTTAAAGCGGCATGCGGCAATCGGAAATGAAGTTGCTGCAGATTAACCTCAACCATTGTGAAGCGGCCCAGGAGCTTCTCAAACAGACGGTAGCCGAACTAAAACTGGACGCAGTGATTATGGCTGAGCAGTACCGAAATCAGCGAGGATGGTTCTCTGATAAAAAGGCGAAGACGGCTATCTGGAACTGTGGAAACTTACCTTTCCAGTGGAAGCATGAAGTCGAAAGGGATTACTACGTTGTAGTAAAGATTGCTGGTATTTATATATATAGCTGCTACTGTCCGCCAAGTTTAACCGACCTGGAATACTCGGCAGTAATTGATCAGTTGGTAAGGGACGCTCGCAATACTTCACCCTTTATAATAGCTGGGGATTTTAATGCGTGGGCCGTGGAATGGGGCAGCCTGCTCACTAATGAAAGAGGTAGAATTCTGCTCGAAGCCTTTGCGTATTTAGACGCCGTACTGCTAAACAATGGGCGTCAGCACACATTCGAAAGGAACGGAAGAATATCGACGATAGATATTACATTCGCAAGCTGTTCGTTGGTAAGACGCATCGATTGGCGGGTTAGCAACCGGTATACAAATAGTGACCACCGTGCTTTGATAATTCATATCAGGCGTGATCGCGCAGAGGAGATGGTACAGAGTACCTCAAGAATAAAGAGTTGGAAACTACACACGTTGGACAGAGATGTTTTTGAGCAAATGCTGCGAATGTCTGCTCCACAAGCGGAAAGAGCAGAAGACTTAGCCAGACAAGTTGTCTCGTGGCTTAATGCAGCTTGCGATGCGTCAATGGCGAGAAGGGGCAATAAACAAGGCCGACGATCAGTGTTCTGGTGGAATGATGAGATCGCTGCGCTTAGAAGGAAATGCCTCAAAGACAGAAGAAGGGAACAACGCAGCATTGCAACCGAAAATTATGAAGCACATCGAGCTGCACATACGATGTCACGCAGGGCACTTAAAAAGGCGATCAAGAAGAGCAAGAATGCCTGCTTCAGGAAATTGTGCGATGACGTGGATTCTAACCCATGGGGTGACGCGTACAAAATCGTAATGTCGAGGGTAAAATATCCAAAGGTACAAATTCCCACAGCGCAGGAATTTATGCAGAAGGTGGTGCAGAAACTCTTTCCGCAGCATGAGCATAATACACCCACCACAGAGTCTGAGACAACTATTATGCCAGCGCCGACTGTCACCGACGAGGAAATAGTTGCGGCAATGAGTTCCTTCGGCTGTAAAAAGGCACCAGGACCAGATGGGATACCCAATGAAATTATAAAGTTGGCATACAGCATCACACCTGAACCATTTCGGGAATTATTTCAGGCTTGCGTGAACGAGCATATCTTCCCAAAAATATGGAAGATTCAGCGCTTGGTTTTACTTCCAAAGCCCAACAAGCCTTCAATGGAGCCAAGCTCATACAGGCCATTATGCATGGTGGATGCACTGGGAAAGGTACTCGAACATATCCTGCGTGAGCGCCTACAGCGTCATGTGGACGAGATAAATGGACTATCGCCTCATCAGTATGGTTTTCGAAAGGGCCATTCTACAGTAGACGCTATCCAGAGAGTAATAAGCATAGCCGAGAAAGCAATCGAGGGCTCTCGCTGGTTACACGGCACAAAAGAGTACTGTTTGGTCATAACATTGGACGTCCAAAACGCCTTCAATTCAGCAAGCTGGGAAAGCATCATCGCAGCCCTGGAGCGGCTGCAAACACCACGCTACCTCGTCAGAATTTTGAAGAACTTTCTCTCAAACAGAATTCTTCTTTATAGCACAGATGTGGGTATCAAGCGATACGAAGTTACGGCTGGAGTTCCGCAAGGCTCAGTGCTGGGACCGCTAATATGGAATCTATTGTACGATTCGGTGCTGCGCATACCGGTACCAAGCGGCGTAAATATAATCGGATATGCTGACGATATTGCCGTCGTCATTGTGGCTAAACATCTTCACCAACTCCAAGCTTTAGCGACCAGCGTGGTGAACACCATTAAGACCTGGCTTCAAAAAAACAAACTACACCTGGCTGCCCAGAAAACAGAAGCTGTGCTAATAACTAGCAGGAAGAAGCTGGAGTTTGTAGAACTAAACATCGATGGAGTGACAATTACATCTTCCTCCGCAATTCGATACCTGGGCGTTATGCTGGATAGCAGATTGTCATTTGCTGCGCATATCGAAATGGTTTGCGGTAAGGCTATGACAAGGTATGCGGCCTTAGCTCGTATAATGGCAAATACGTATGGTCCCACTCAAAGACGTAGGCTGCTACTATCGAAGGTAGTCACTTCGATAATTATGTATGCTGCACCGGTTTGGGCTAAGGCGGTATATTTGGAAAGGAATGTGCGACAGTTAAACCGGGTCTTCCGATTGTGTGCTCTGCGGATTTGTAGCGGCTTCCGAACCATTTCGCACGAAGCAGCCGGAGTAATTGCGGGCTTACCACCACCAGATCTGTTGGTCGCTGAGACTACGATGCGATATCGCAAGAGGGCTGAAACTCGTAGAAAACTCACAGCCCACGAGATAGAGGAGATTGTGAGCATCACTTTCTCTAAGTGGCAAGATCGGTGGAGCAGCTCCAGCAAAGGTCGATGGACACACCTGCTAATCCCGGACGTAAGGCGGTGGGTTGAAAGGCAGCACGGGGAACTGGACTTTTATTTGACGCAGATGATTAGCGGTCACGGTTGCTTCCGCGGTTATCTGTATAAATATGGCCATGATACGAGCTCAATATGTGGGTGGTGCTCCAGTGCACGTGAAGATGCACGTCACATCTTTTTTGAATGCGGTAGCCTCTCGCAAGTAAAAAGAAGCGCTGAAATTGTGCTGCGGAGCTCATTAACTGTGGACAACATCGTTAGTTGTATGCTGCAGTCAGCAGATGCCTGGACGGCCGTCAAATCCTTGTGTGCTACTGTTATGCAACGCCAACGCATGTTGGAGCGTGTGCGTAGTAGACAACTGTGAACAGTGAACCGGACAAACGAACGTGTTAACTGCGACGTTATAATTTAGAGACACAAGAGCAAAAGAAACACAAGAGCAAAATTTCCTTGCAACAAAAGATCCCGCGCAACATTAGTGCAAATAGTTTGAACATAAGCAAATCTGTCAAAGTGCGGAATACGAATTTGGCGCGCTGACAGTTTTTGACAGTTTCTTGCTACCAACAAATCTGAAAGAGCGCCACTTTCTCCCCCTATCAGCTGGGCTAGCTTGGTATAGCTTAGTGAAGACAACTTTAGCAACGGTTCTGGCCTACGCTAAAGCTATGCTTGGTGGGAGCGAGACGGCACTACTATCAGAAGGTGGGAAAAAGAGTGCGAAATCAGCAGAAGGCAGAACTAGTGATCTGCAACAGAATGGCGGCGGCAGGCAATTAAGGGAGGCGTACATAGGCTCAGCGGATCCATTCAAAAGGAGCAACCGTATTGGACGAACGCCAGTGAAGCTTAGTAAGGAGGGAGGCATCGCTCGCTCAAGCTCCTCACCACCGAGTTCGGCAGCAGTAAGTATAGATGCTAACAAACGGGCTTGCTCGTTCGAATTACTAGGCAGCAAAATTCGCGAGTTACACGGTATGATGACGGAGACAATCGCATCAACGGGTAGCTTGCGGCGCAGTATTCACCAACCAATGAGGAACCTCATGGATAGCCTTCTAGAGGTTTATGATGATGCTAGAACGGAGGTAGCGCATAAGTTGGCGTTAAGTCCTAATGCTCCTCACAGTGCATCTGGTGAAATTGAATGCGAGAGTGTTAGCGCAAGAGAGATTTGCGAGTCTTCAACGCAAACTTCTCCTTTCCTCAAGCAGAATAAGAAGTCTAAGCGCTTAAGAGACGAATCGGTAACAACACAACCGCGCGTTAAAAAGGTTCGCGAAAACGAAGTGCCAAAAACCTGCAGTGGGGAGCAAAATATAGACGTTGTAAAAGATACTGAAGATAATAGTGAGTGGATTACAATAAGCCACAAAAAGAAACCGCAAGAGATGAGCAAACGCGTTAGGGCTTTGAAGACAATGAAGCCGGAATCAATTATTATTGAGAAAACGGGCAATGTGTCGTACAGTGACATGTTAAAAAAGGTCAAAGGCGAACAAAGTCTTACAAAGCTAGGAGAAAATGTGGTCAAGATAAGGAAGACCCAAAAAGGCGAAATGCTTTTTGAACTTAAGAGGAGCCCAGACATTAATGCGCAAATGCTTAAAGCGGATGTGCAGAAAATACCAGGTGAACAGGCAAAGGTGAAAACTCTTGGCAACGAACAGGTGATGGAAATTAGAGACTTGGACGAAGTCACAACGAGCGAGGAAGTGGTGGTAGCAGTTCGAAGCATCTGTGAGGAAGAACCAGTGGTCAGCTCGATCCGGAAATCGTATAGCGACACTCAGACTGCAGTAATTCGAGTATCGACGAGGGCAGCCAAAGTACTCCTAGAAATAGGTAAGCTTAAAATTGGGTGGTCAGTGTGTCGAATAAGAATGAAGGAGTCGGTTCTCCGCTGCTTTAAATGCTTAGACTTCGGTCATATAGCCAGAGTGTGTACGAGCCAAGTGGACAGAAGCAAATGCTGCATAAATTGTGGGCAGGAGGGTCACTTAGCCAGGGCCTGCAAAAATGAAGCTTGTTGCCTTATATGTTCAAGCAAAAAAATGGACAGCAAGCACGCTACAGGTGGGATAAAATGCCCTGCATTTAAAGCGGCATGCGGCAATCGGAAATGAAGTTGCTGCAGATTAACCTCAACCATTGTGAAGCGGCCCAGGAGCTTCTCAAACAGACGGTAGCCGAACTAAAACTGGACGCAGTGATTATGGCTGAGCAGTACCGAAATCAGCGAGGATGGTTCTCTGATAAAAAGGCGAAGACGGCTATCTGGAACTGTGGAAACTTACCTTTCCAGTGGAAGCATGAAGTCGAAAGGGATTACTACGTTGTAGTAAAGATTGCTGGTATTTATATATATAGCTGCTACTGTCCGCCAAGTTTAACCGACCTGGAATACTCGGCAGTAATTGATCAGTTGGTAAGGGACGCTCGCAATACTTCACCCTTTATAATAGCTGGGGATTTTAATGCGTGGGCCGTGGAATGGGGCAGCCTGCTCACTAATGAAAGAGGTAGAATTCTGCTCGAAGCCTTTGCGTATTTAGACGCCGTACTGCTAAACAATGGGCGTCAGCACACATTCGAAAGGAACGGAAGAATATCGACGATAGATATTACATTCGCAAGCTGTTCGTTGGTAAGACGCATCGATTGGCGGGTTAGCAACCGGTATACAAATAGTGACCACCGTGCTTTGATAATTCATATCAGGCGTGATCACGCAGAGGAGATGGTACAGAGTACCTCAAGAATAAAGAGTTGGAAACTACACACGTTGGACAGAGATGTTTTTGAGCAAATGCTGCGAATGTCTGCTCCACAAGCGGAAAGAGCAGAAGACTTAGCCAGACAAGTTGTCTCGTGGCTTAATGCAGCTTGCGATGCGTCAATGGCGAGAAGGGGCAATAAACAAGGCCGACGATCAGTGTTCTGGTGGAATGATGAGATCGCTGCGCTTAGAAGGAAATGCCTCAAAGACAGAAGAAGGGAACAACGCAGCATTGCAACCGAAAATTATGAAGCACATCGAGCTGCACATACGATGTCACGCAGGGCACTTAAAAAGGCGATCAAGAAGAGCAAGAATGCCTGCTTCAGGAAATTGTGCGATGACGTGGATTCTAACCCATGGGGTGACGCGTACAAAATCGTAATGTCGAGGGTAAAATATCCAAAGGTACAAATTCCCACAGCGCAGGAATTTATGCAGAAGGTGGTGCAGAAACTCTTTCCGCAGCATGAGCATAATACACCCACCACAGAGTCTGAGACAACTATTATGCCAGCGCCGACTGTCACCGACGAGGAAATAGTTGCGGCAATGAGTTCCTTCGGCTGTAAAAAGGCACCAGGACCAGATGGGATACCCAATGAAATTATAAAGTTGGCATACAGCATCACACCTGAACCATTTCGGGAATTATTTCAGGCTTGCGTGAACGAGCATATCTTCCCAAAAATATGGAAGATTCAGCGCTTGGTTTTACTTCCAAAGCCCAACAAGCCTTCAATGGAGCCAAGCTCATACAGGCCATTATGCATGGTGGATGCACTGGGAAAGGTACTCGAACATATCCTGCGTGAGCGCCTACAGCGTCATGTGGACGAGATAAATGGACTATCGCCTCATCAGTATGGTTTTCGAAAGGGCCATTCTACAGTAGACGCTATCCAGAGAGTAATAAGCATAGCCGAGAAAGCAATCGAGGGCTCTCGCTGGTTACACGGCACAAAAGAGTACTGTTTGGTCATAACATTGGACGTCCAAAACGCCTTCAATTCAGCAAGCTGGGAAAGCATCATCGCAGCCCTGGAGCGGCTGCAAACACCACGCTACCTCGTCAGAATTTTGAAGAACTTTCTCTCAAACAGAATTCTTCTTTATAGCACAGATGTGGGTATCAAGCGATACGAAGTTACGGCTGGAGTTCCGCAAGGCTCAGTGCTGGGACCGCTAATATGGAATCTAATGTACGATTCGGTGCTGCGCATACCGGTACCAAGCGGCGTAAATATAATCGGATATGCTGACGATATTGCCGTCGTCATTGTGGCTAAACATCTTCACCAACTCCAAGCTTTAGCGACCAGCGTGGTGAACACCATTAAGACCTGGCTTCAAAAAAACAAACTACACCTGGCTGCCCAGAAAACAGAAGCTGTGCTAATAACTAGCAGGAAGAAGCTGGAGTTTGTAGAACTAAACATCGATGGAGTGACAATTACATCTTCCTCCGCAATTCGATACCTGGGCGTTATGCTGGATAGCAGATTGTCATTTGCTGCGCATATCGAAATGGTTTGCGGTAAGGCGATGACAAGGTATGCGGCCTTAGCTCGTATAATGGCAAATACGTATGGTCCCACTCAAAGACGTAGGCTGCTACTATCGAAGGTAGTCACTTCGATAATTATGTATGCTGCACCGGTTTGGGCTAAGGCGGTATATTTGGAAAGGAATGTGCGACAGTTAAACCGGGTCTTCCGATTGTGTGCTCTGCGGATTTGTAGCGGCTTCCGAACCATTTCGCACGAAGCAGCCGGAGTAATTGCGGGCTTACCACCACCAGATCTGTTGGTCGCTGAGACTACGATGCGATATCGCAAGAGGGCTGAAACTCGTAGAAAACTCACAGCCCACGAGATAGAGGAGATTGTGAGCATCACTTTCTCTAAGTGGCAAGATCGGTGGAGCAGCTCCAGCAAAGGTCGATGGACACACCTGCTAATCCCGGACGTAAGGCGGTGGGTTGAAAGGCAGCACGGGGAACTGGACTTTTATTTGACGCAGATGATTAGCGGTCACGGTTGCTTCCGCGGTTATCTGTATAAATATGGCCATGATACGAGCTCAATATGTGGGTGGTGCTCCAGTGCACGTGAAGATGCACGTCACATCTTTTTTGAATGCGGTAGCCTCTCGCAAGTAAAAAGAAGCGCTGAAATTGTGCTGCGGAGCTCATTAACTGTGGACAACATCGTTAGTTGTATGCTGCAGTCAGCAGATGCCTGGACGGCCGTCAAATCCTTGTGTGCTACTGTTATGCAACGCCAACGCATGTTGGAGCGTGTGCGTAGTAGACAACTGTGAACAGTGAACCGGACAAACGAACGTGTTAACTGCGACGTTATAATTTAGAGACTTACAACGATAGGACGTAAACGTACGTTTGAGCTTTAGCTCCACCTGCCTCCCGACGGTATGCTTAACGGTAGTTCCGGGGGGACCGACAGACACGGGGGAGAGGTTTTAGCGTGTTAAAGTCTCGCACTCAGGCTGTCGATGCTTTCCTCTCATTTAAAAAACACACACACACACACACACACACACACACACACACACACACACACACACACACACACACACACACACACACACACACACACACACACACACACACACACACACACACACACACACACACACACACACACACACACACACACACACACACACACACACACACACACACACACACACACACACACACACACACACACACACACACACACACACACACACACACACACACACACACACACACACACACACACACACACACACACACACACACACACACACACACACACACACACACACACACACACACACACACACACACACACACACACACACACACACACACACACACACACACACACACACACACACACACACACACACACACACACACACACACACACACACACACACACACACACACACACACACACACACACACACACACACACACACACACACACACACACACACACACACACACACACACACACACACACACACACACACACACACACACACACACACACACACACACACACACACACACACACACACACACACACACACACACACACACACACACACACACACACACACACACACACACACACACACACACACACACACACACACACACACACACACACACTTTTTGGATCTTGAAACTCGGTCGTGTTTTGCATGAGCTCTGACAAATCGTGTAAATCCTAAGGACAAAGGTGAATTTCGGGCGTAAATTTGTGCGTCAAATATAGTGCGACGGCTTGGCGGTACGTGTGACTAAAATTTCGCGTCTGCCAGCTCGGACAAAAAGTGTAAAAATAAGTTTTTCGTTTTGGCACGGTGTGCTGTTGAATTGCTAACTTGGTGAAGTGAAGTGAAGACAGAACATCCTAATATTGGACAGAATACTGCTGACAATAGGTTGGCAGTGCGAATAAGCGCAGCAAGTGTTGAGTGGTTAGAACGAAATAGTTTTGAAATAGTTTGATAAAACAAAATATATATAAATAATATAATAATAAATTAAATACCACAAAGTGCTGATCAAAGTGAAGCAGTCATATACAGCTGACACGGTCTGTTTAACGAATCCAGCAAAATAAACAAGCTCGACAGGTACTTTCTTTCTCTTTTGATCTTGTTTTGGTTTTTCGCGGGAGACAAACAGCTGATCGAGTGAGAGGCTGGTAATACGGCTGATCCTCTTTAAAGCTCTGCTTGGTTGGTGCATCCACTGTGGTAAGTTGGAGTGGGTGGAGGAGAAAGACATTGCATACTTTTAGGCTTGCCCTACAGGGGGCATCTGTCTGCTGAGATGGCAGAGCAGATAGAAGATCCCTTTAAAAGCAGCACCCGGCTTTTGCGATCCCCGCCTGGGATTTCTGCAAATGTGGTGGCAAACGTGCTATTGGAGGGCGATAGCAGAGGAATCTCGGTTGTAAAACCTATAAAGGAGGTGGCATCGGATTCATATGGAGTTGGCCGACTGGCGAAGACAGGTGCCAAGCCTGCGGAAAGGAAGCGATCGAGTTCGTTGACGCTGTCTATGCGGATACCGGAAACTTCTTTTGAACTGTTGGGCAAGAAAATTTCTGAGTTGGAAGAAATGATGGGTGGTGGTAGACGTTCGATACATCAGCCTATGAGGGACCTGGTAGTCTCCATTGTTGGGTTATACGAAAAGTCGGCTTTAGAGGTACTGAAGCAAGCGAACAGCATTAAAACCGCTTCTGGAAAGAGCTGCAAAGGGGTGGAGGAGCAAAAGATGGTGTTGGATAAAAAAACGCAAACCTCGCCGCTCATAAAACGCATAAAAGAAGGCACACCAAAGCGAGTCAGAGACCCGGCAAAGGAATCGAAGCAGTCTCCCGCGAAGAAGACGAAAGTAGTGGAAAATCCTAACGTAGGTGGAAATGGTGGGAATGAACCCACTGAAAACACGGAGAAGTCCAGTAATGAGGGATGGAGAGTGGTGGAAGGGAAAAAGGCAAAAAACCGACCGCTCGCGCCCATCAAATTAATGAAGTCAGAGGTTTTAATCATCGAAAAGGCAGGAAGCCTCTCGTATAGTGACATTTTAAAACAAATGAAGGAAGACAAGAGCCTCACTGCACTAGGAGAAAATGTCACTAAGATCAGGAAAACACAGAAAGGCGAATTAGCATTACAGCTCAAACGGAATCCTACCGAAAATGTGCAAAGTTTTAAGGTGGGAGTAGAAAAATTCCTGGGAGAAGAGGCAAAGGTGAAGTCCTACGGAAATGAAGTTCAAATTCTAATCCGCGATTTGGACGAAATAACATCGAAAGAGGAGGTATTGAATGCTATAGTCAGCCAGGATTTACAGGGAGAAAATGTAGAAGTCAAGTCAATTCGTAAAGCTTATGGTGATACGCAAACTGCCATCGTGAGTGTACCTATAGGAGCTGCAAAAAAGCTACTAGAAATAGGCAAAATTAAAATAGGCTGGGCAGTGTGCAGAATAAGAAGGGCAAAAAATAATCCGCGGTGCTACAAATGCCTGGAATTAGGGCATATCGCTAAAATGTGCAAAAGCGAGTTTGACTTAAGTAAGTGCTGCTACAACTGTGGACAAAGAGGTCACCTGGCAAAGGGCTGTAAGAACGCAGCCTCATGCCTTATGTGCGCGGAAAAGAAATTAGAAAGCGACCATCCCATGGGCAAGTGTAAATGTCGGCTTGAAACCGCTATACGCAGATGAGGCTATTACAAGTTAACCTAAATCATTGTGAAGCGGCCCAGGAGCTTCTCAGGCAAACAGTTGTCGAGCGAAAAGTAGACGTCGCCATCATTGCTGAACAATATAGAAACCAGCCTGGATGGTTTATCGATGAATCAGGGAAAGCTGCAATCTGGTTATGTGGCCCGTATCCAATGCAGGAAATAAATGAAAATTCGAGGATGTATTATGTCGCCCTAAAGACAGGAGGGGTTACTATTTACAGTTGCTACTGCCCGCCGAGTCTGACGTTTGCGGAGTATACAGGAGTGATTGACAACCTGGTCAGTGATGTACGCAGTTCGCACCCAGCGATAATAGCAGGCGATTTTAATGCGTGGGCAGTTGAATGGGGAAGCCTTTACACTAATGAAAGGGGCCGAATCCTGCTGGATGCTTTTGCGAACCTGGATGTCGTGTTACTAAATGATGGTCATAGTTGCACATTTGAACGAAATGGTAGAACCTCCATTATAGACCTTACTTTTGCGAGTAGTTCGTTAGTGAGAAATATCGATTGGGAGGTTAGTGATATTTATACAAATAGCGACCACCGTGCTATTGTGACGGATCTCCGTGCTGAAATGAGAACCAATTGCATACAAAATGCAAGTCAAAAAGGGTGGAGAATCCAGACATTGGATAAGGAAGCCTTCGAGGAAATGCTGCAGTCGGCTATTCCGCCATCATTAACGGTTGATGAAGGAGCAAAACGTGTTGTCTCGTGGTTAAGCAATGCCTGCGATGCGGCCATGTGCAGAAAAGGAAGTAGACTAGTGCGCCGTCCTGTTTATTGCTGGAATGAAGAGATCGCTGAATTAAGAAGAAGATGCATATTCGCCCGGAGAAAGCTGCAGCGAGGAATTGGTCCGGCCGTTCTCACAACATATAGAATGATCTATACTAAGGCGCGCAAAGATCTGAAGAAGGCGATCAGAAATAGCAAGCAGAATTGTTTCAAAGAGATGTGCAATGATTTAGAGGTCGACCCTTGGGGAGGGGCTTATAGGAAAATCATGGCGAAAGTTAAGAGTATAAATCGGCAAACGCCCACTTCAGCCGAATATATACTGAATATAATATCCACGCTCTTCCCGAGACACGAATTATGCACGCTGCCGTCGTCAGAACTATACGAGGGACTCCCTCCAGAACTTTCTAGAGAGGAGGTCAGTTCGGCAATAACATCCTTTAAGAATAAAAAGGCGCCCGGACCGGATGGCATTACAAATGAAGTCCTGAAGATAGCGTTTAACATGCAGTCTCAGCCGTTTCTACAATTATATAGCAGATGCTTACGGGAAGGCGTTTTCCCAAAAATCTGGAAAGTGCAGCGTTTGGTCCTGCTTCCTAAACCAGGCAGGCCAGCGAACGAACCAGCCTCTTACCGGCCGCTTTGCATGATCGATGCCCTTGGCAAGGTGTTGGAGTACATTATTAGAAATCGCTTGCAACAATACGTAGATGATATCCGAGCATTATCAGATCATCAGTATGGATTTCGAAGAGGCCGCTCAACCCTTGATGCCCTTAATCAGGTAGTCGAAATAGCCGAAAACGCTATTGAAGGTACTCGGTGGTTACATGGCACTAAGAAATACTGTCTAGTCGTCACGTTAGATGTAAAGAATGCATTTAACTCCGCCAGTTGGAAGCGAATTTGCGAAGTGATAGAACGATTGCAAACACCGCAGTATATAGTAAATATAATAAAGAGTTTTTTGGCGGAAAGAACTCTGCTCTACACGACAAATGCGGGAGTAAAACAGTATGAAGTGACAGCCGGAGTTCCACAGGGTTCAGTATTGGGACCTCTTCTCTGGAACTTAATGTATGATGCAGTCCTTCGTATATCAGTGCCAAGTGGCGTTAAAATAATTGGTTATGCCGATGATGTAGCAGTGATAATCGTAGCCAAGGAACTTTACCGGCTCCAGGAGATAGCTACCAACGTAGTAAGCAGCATCAAAACATGGCTTGAAGCAAACTGCTTGCAGCTGGCTAGCCAGAAAACGGAGGCCCTGTTAATAACTAGCAGGAAAAGGATGGAATCCCTGACGCTCAATATTGATGGGCACATGATTTGCACAAAACCTGCTGTCAAATATCTGGGAGTCACTCTGGATGCTAGATTGTCCTTTGCAGCGCATGTAGAGACGGTGTGTGGTAAGGCGATGCGGACATATACTGCACTTGCCCGTATAATGGCAAATACATATGGACCAGGCCAAAAAAATAGGCTGTTGCTGTCAAAAGTCGTCCAATCCGTGGTAATGTACGCGGCACCTGTTTGGGCAAAGGCGGCCAAGAAAAAAGGAAATATGCGGAAGCTGAACCAACTATTTCGTTTATGTGCACTAAGGGTGTGCTGTGGTTTCCGTACCATATCACAAGAGGCAGCAGGGATTTTGGCAGGAATACCTCCAGCGGATCTGATTATCGCTGAGTTAAACGAAATGCACCGTATGAGAGTGGCGGTTGGAAGAGGCCTCACGCAGCAGGAGACCATGACCATCAAGGATGTCACTTTGTCGAAATGGCAGCAGAGATGGGATCATTGCAATAAAGGCAGGTGGACGTATCATCTAATACCAGAGATCAGGACATGGATAGAGAGACGCCATGGGGAACTAGATTTTTACATGACGCAGATGCTCAGCGGTCATGGATGTTTCCGAAGTTATCTCTACAAGTACGGCCATGACTCTGAGGAATTTTGCGCGCGGTGCCCCAACCTCTGCGAAGATGCAAACCACATATTTTTCGAGTGTGATGGACTTGCACAAACGCGAGAAATGACAGAGGCGGCGTTGCGACAACCAATAACAGCGCAGAATATCGTCGAGTGCATGTTAAAATCGCCAGAGGCGTGGGATGTGTTGAAGTCCATGTGCGCGAAAGTCATGAGAGAGCAGCGCAGTCTGGAGCGTGCACGTAACAGTCAGATGATGGCAAGGCAAGTGGACAGAACTGGACCGACTAACGTAGGGTGAACAGGGACGTTAGGGTGAGATAATGTCACACAATTGAACGATTACGAACGCTTGAGTGTTAAGCTCCTTCTGCCTCCCGACGTAATACTTAGCGGTAGTTCCGGGAGGACTGACAGACTAGGGGGAGGGGTTTTTTTTTTTTTTTTTTTTTTTTTTTTTTATTTTTTTTTTTTTTATATCAGATTCTAGCAGTAGCCCTTAAGAGATCAATCTCTTTTTTCATGATTGGCTACTGGTGGAAGGGAGGACAGTGGGAGAGGAAGGGAAAGGGAACTTTTTCGCATTCTACTAATTCGACTCCGGCAAGTGTTGCGAAGCAAAGCTTTCAAAGAACAGCTATTTTGCTTTATTATTGCAAACACTGCCGGAGTCAACGAATGGTTCTTAATTTCACAACTAGCGCTAGGCGAGGCCTTAAGTACGCATTAGAAATTGAGACGTCACGATAAGAAAAGTTAACACCCATGCACACGGCGGGACTCGAACCCACGTCCCCGGAAAATCGATGGCTAGTGTGCCACACACTAAACCACCGAGCCACCGAGAACTGCAACCGAGAACTTTAGCGTGGTTAAAGTCCCGCACGCCGGCTTTCGATGCTTTCCCCTCATACGAAAAAAAAAAAAAAAAACACACACACACACACACACACACACACACACACGCACACACACACACACGCACACACACACACACGCACACACACACGCGCACACGCGCACACGCGCGCACACGCGCCCACACGCACACGCGCACACGCGCACACGCGCACACGCGCACACACGCGCACACGCGCACACGCGCACACACGCGCACACACGCGCACACACACGCGCACACACGCACACACACGCACACACACGCACACACACGCACACACACGCACACACACGCACACACACGCACACACACGCACACACACGCACACACGCACACACGCACACACGCACACACGCACACACGCACACACGCACACACGCACACACGCACACACGCACACGCACATGCACACACACACGCACACACACGCACACACACGCACACACACGCACACACGCACACACGCACACACACGCGCACACACACACACACACACACACCCACGCACACACACACACACACACACACACACACACACACACACACACACACACACACGTCGCGGTTGATTTCTGATTTGTGTGTCATTCAAGGGAAGAAGTATAAACAAATAAAAAAGATCTGACAACAGCTTTGACACCTGTTGCTAGATAAAGTGGTTGGTGCACATCCTAACAAAAAACAAAAAGCAAAAGAGCAATTACATACTGCAAGTAAACTTTGCTCACTCTTTGCGAAAAGAGTGAGTGAAAGTTTTTCAGCAGGCGGCGCTGTTAAATTTTTGGCAAACATACGGTGGTCTCAGCATCGCAACTGCAATACCGGCGAAGTGCGCAGGGTTCTGGTCTCGGCTTAACTCATGTTTGCCATGAGCAAGAACGAGACACCCACGCAGGTTCGCATAAGGAGTACGCCAACAGGTAAGAATGAGGAAACGAAAGAACCAGGTGTACAGTGCAGTGCTGGTGAGCAGCGGGATGTGAGCCAATCAGGGGAGTCGTCGGCAGCAGATCCACCTGATCCGTTCAAGAGATGCTAGCGGTTGGCTAGATCACCCGTCAGCCAAACTAGTGGACTATTGGTCGAGCAGAAGGCACAGCGAAAGGCCAGCTCTACTCCCCTTTTCCCTGATAAAACAGAAGATGGCGGCGGTAAGTGGGATTTTAAAGCTAATTTTTGTTTTGCAAAGTTGGGTAGGAAGATCGGCGAGTTAATTGAGATGATTGGTGGTGGTAGGCGCTCAATACACCAACCAATGCGTGATCTTATTGAGGGTATAGCTGCGTTGTATGAGTCTGTGGAGACGGAGACTTTGAGACGCGATTCAGGAGAGCAGCATGGGATGGCTGGTTGTGATACAATAGGTGGAGCTAAAAAGGCTCAGGAGAGCAGTACGCAGACTTCACCGCTGCTTCAAAAAAAATATTGATTTTT
Source organism: Sicus ferrugineus (assembly GCA_922984085.1). Taxonomy (NCBI): domain Eukaryota; kingdom Metazoa; phylum Arthropoda; class Insecta; order Diptera; family Conopidae; genus Sicus; species Sicus ferrugineus. The sequence continues at coordinate 25,820,556 of OV277349.1, forward strand.
CAACAAGAGGCAGAGAAAATCAAGAAGAGGAGTCTTCTGCACCTAAAAGTAAAAGAAACAGGCTGCCGGAAAAGGCAAGTTATGCTAGTATAGCTAAAAAAGGAGTCACTGAGAAAAACGACGAGCAGAAGTCCAGTGGAGAGTGGACTAAAGTGGGAGGCAAAGCTGCCAAAGAGAAAAAAAAACCCATTAAAGAAAAGCCTGAAGCGCTTCTTATAGCGTCACGTGACGGGTCAAGCTATGCAGACATATTAAAAAAGATAAGAGCAGAGCCAAGCCTTAAGGAGTTGGGCGAGAACGTGTTTCGCATTCGCAGAACACAAAAGGGTGAAATGCTCGTTCAGCTGGCTGCTAATGCAACCGCCCCATCTAGTGAATTCAAGGACCGGCTGAAACCAATTTTGGAAAAGGAAGCCGAAGTCAAAGCCCTATCGCAGGAAGTCTTAATCGAATGCAAAGAGCTCGACGAAATTACAACGAAAGAGGATATTATGCTGGCGTTCCAAAATAAATTTGGAGATATTGGCGACAGAGCTGTGAGATCAGTGCGCAATGCTTATAGAGGCACTAAGACAGCTATAGTTAGTCTTCCTGTAGCAATGGCCAATGTGGCCTTAAAAGAAGGGAAAATTAAGATTGGCTGGACTGTCTGTCGGTTGCGCAAATCAAGTCAACCGATTAAATGTTTTAGATGCTTGGAATTCGGTCATATGGCTTCGGCGTGCAAAGGCATCGACCGCTCGAAGCTGTGCCTAAGATGTGGAGAGGAAGGACACTTTGTCAAAAACTGTAGTAAAGTGGCCAAATGTCTAATATGTGCGCAAAATGGTACAGACACAGTGAACCACGTAACAGGTAGTAGACGATGTGCCGCATACCAGAAGGCAGTCGAAATAGAGAAATAATGAGATTCATACAAATAAATCTTAACCACTGTGAAGCAGCTCAGGACCTGCTCGAGCAGATGGTACGAGAGAAGAGGGCGGATGTGGCCATTATATCGGAGCCGTACAGAATGTCGCAGAGCAACTCATGGATCACTGATTCCACCAAAAAAGCGGCAATATGGTCATGCGGAAAACACCCGGTGCAAAAAATCAGTCAGCAAATTAGTAATGGTTTTGCTTATGCCGTGGTGGCAGGAGTTCACATCTACAGCTGTTATGCAGCGCCTAGTCTGACGGAAGCTGAATTTGAGGCAATTGTCATGAATATTTCGAACGACGCAAGAAACAATAGTCCTGTAGTTGTTGCCGGGGATTTCAATGCTTGGTCGACTGAGTGGGGTAGCAGATACACCAACTCAAGGGGAAGGATCTTGTTGGAAATCTTCTCGACACTAAATATTGTGCTCGCAAATGTTGGCTCGACAAGCACCTACCGTAGAAATGATAGGGAGTCAGTGATTGACGTCACGTTCGTCAGCAGCGCACTGGCGCGGAACACAAATTGGCAAGTTAGTGAGGAGTTCACATTCAGCGACCATCAGGCAATAGTGATAGATATCCAACGGCAGAATGAACTTAGAGCAAGCAGGGTTCGCCAAACACATTGTGGATGGAAGGAGAGCGCTCTGGACAAAGAGCTTTTTAATATGATGTTCGCCGATGAGCATGAGTGGCCGGAGGAAGCGGAGGAGCTGGCCGCGCAACTCGCAAAACAATTAACGAAAGCATGTGATGCTGCTATGCCCAGACGGAAGGCAACAAATCGTGGCCGGCCTGCCTATTGGTGGAATGCCGAAATTGGGGCTCTTCGCGCTCGGTGTTTGCAGGCGAGACGACGTTATCAACGCTGCAAACAGGTGATGGAGAGAATTAATCTTCGAAGTGAGTTCTCAAGGGAACGAAAAAGGCTCCGAAATGCCATTCGAAGCTCCAAAACGCAATGTTTTAAAAGATTATGCGAAGAAGCCAACTCAAATCCCTGGGGCGGAGCATACAGGTTAGTCATGGGAAAAATAAGAGCCAGCAACCAGGAAAGGTGTCCATTACTTCTTTCAAAAATTGTGGCTACCTTATTCCCACAGCAACGGGAACGCAGAAATCTGTTCCCGGGAGTGCCAGCCAATAATAATGCTATCGTGACATCCGAAGAAGTGCTTTCGGCGGCTAAAAGAATACAGCACCACAAAGCTCCAGGTCCGGATTCTGTCCCAAACGCAGCGTTGAAGACAGCTGTTTTGAGTTACCCACTACATTTTGCTGCTGTCATGCAATCCTGTCTGCGGCAAGGAGTTTTTCCGGCGATTTGGAAAATTCAAAAATTGGTATTGCTGCCCAAACCTGGAAGGCCGCCAGGCGAGCCGTCTTTTTATAGACCGATCTGTCTCTTGGATACTGTTGGAAAGGTCCTTGAAAGAATAATTTATGAGCGGCTTCTGCCTTTTACTGAAGGAGATCAAGGTCTTAGCGCCTACCAGTTCGGTTTTCGAAGAGCCCGTTCAACTATTGATGCTCTTAGTGCAGTGATATCTGTGGCGAAGGAGGCCATAAAAGGAACCAGGTGGAAAGGAGGAAGCAAAAAGTATTGCTTAGTAATCACGCTAGACGTTAAGAATGCGTTCAACACAGCTGACTGGGAGCACATCATTAATGCACTACTGGCGAAGAACGTACCAGATTACCTGCTAAGAATTATTATGAGCTACCTTAGCAACAGAGTCTTAATTTACGACACTGACGATGGCCCGAAAAAATACAGCATTACTGCTGGCGTTCCACAGGGCTCAGTATTGTGTCCATTACTCTGGAACTTCATGTACGACAGCGTTCTCAGGTTGCCAGTTCCTGAAGGAGCCAAAGTAATCGGTTTTGCGGACGATTTGGCTGTCGTAGTGGTAGAAAAACAAGTGTCAGACCTGGAGGAAAAAGCAAATCTTACTGTTTCGATGGTTAAACAGTGGCTAACTTCGGTTGGCTTGCAGCTTGCTGAGCAAAAAACGGAAGCCGTCCTTATTAGTAGTCGCAAGAAAGTGGAATCAGTGCAACTGAGGGTGGGAGGTGCTACCATCCAATCGCAGAGAGCGATAAAGTACTTGGGCGTTTTTATTGATGATCGCCTTAGTTTCCGACAGCATGCAGAGTATGTCTGCAAAAAAGCTTCGAAGTGCTACGCGGCGCTGTCCAGGATGCTGCCGAACATAGGTGGACCGAAAAGCACCAAGCGAATGTTGCTATCTAATGTGGTAACATCAGTGCTCATGTATGCCGCGCCAATTTGGGCAGACTCCTTAAAGGTGAAGTCGAATAGGAAGCAGCTTGAAAGAGTTCACCGACTAAATGCCTTGCGCGTGATCAGCGCTTATCGAACTGTCTCCGACGAAGCTGCGTTTGTGTTGGCAGGCATGATGCCGATAGAAATAATGGCTGATGAGGCA
>OV277349.1:25833934-25836434 GCA_922984085.1 Sicus ferrugineus
TAAAACCTATAAAGGAGGTGGCATCGGATTCATATGGAGTTGGCCGACTGGCGAAGACAGGTGCCAAGCCTGCGGAGAGGAAGCGATCGAGTTCGTTGACGCTGTCTATGCGGATACCGGAAACTTCTTTTGAACTGTTGGGCAAGAAAATTTCTGAGTTGGAAGAAATGATGGGTGGTGGTAGACGTTCGATACATCAGCCTATGAGGGACCTGGTAGTCTCCATTGTTGGGTTATACGAAAAGTCGGCTTTAGAGGTACTGAAGCAAGCGAACAGCATTAAAACCGCTTCTGGAAAGAGTTGCAAAGGGGTGGAGGAGCAAAAGATGGTGTTGGATAAAAAAACGCAAACCTCGCCGCTCATAAAACGCATAAAAGAAGGCACACCAAAGCGAGTCGGAGACCCGGCAAAGGAATCGAAGCAGTCTCCCGCGAAGAAGACGAAAGTAGTGGAAAATCCTAACGTAGGTGGAAATGGTGGGAATGAACCCACTGAAAACACGGAGAAGTCCAGTAATGAGGGATGGAGAGTGGTGGAAGGGAAAAAGGCAAAAAACCGACCGCTCGCGCCCATCAAATTAATGAAGTCAGAGGTTTTAATAATCGAAAAGGCAGGAAGCCTCTCGTATAGTGACATTTTAAAAAAAATGAAGGAAGACAAGAGCCTCACTGCACTAGGAGAAAATGTCACTAAGATCAGGAAAACACAGAAAGGCGAATTAGCATTACAGCTCAAACGGAATCCTACCGAAAATGTGCAAAGTTTTAAGGTGGGAGTAGAAAAATTCCTGGGAGAAGAGGCAAAGGTGAAGTCCTTCGGAAATGAAGTTCAAATTCTAATCCGCGATTTGGACGAAATAACATCGAAAGAGGAGGTATTGAATGCTATAGTCAGCCAGGATTTACAGGGAGAAAATGTAGAAGTCAAGTCAATTCGTAAAGCTTATGGTGATACGCAAACTGCCATCGTGAGTGTACCTATAGGAGCTGCAAAAAAGCTACTAGAAATAGGCAAAATTAAAATAGGCTGGGCAGTGTGCAGAATAAGAAGGGCAAAAAATAATCCGCGGTGCTACAAATGCCTGGAATTCGGGCATATCGCTAAAATGTGCAAAAGCGAGTTTGACTTAAGTAAGTGCTGCTACAACTGTGGACAAAGAGGTCACCTGGCAAAGGGCTGTAAGAACGCAGCCTCATGCCTTATGTGCGCGGAAAAGAAATTAGAAAGCGACCATCCCATGGGCAAGTGTAAATGTCGGCTTGAAACCGCTATACGCAGATGAGGCTATTACAAGTTAACCTAAATCATTGTGAAGCGGCCCAGGAGCTTCTCAGGCAAACAGTTGTCGAGCGAAAAGTAGACGTCGCCATCATTGCTGAACAATATAGAAACCAGCCTGGATGGTTTATCGATGAATCAGGGAAAGCTGCAATCTGGTTATGTGGCCCGTATCCAATGCAGGAAATAAATGAAAATTCGAGGATGTAGTATGTCGCCCTAAAGACAGGAGGGGTTACTATTTACAGTTGCTACTGCCCGCCGAGTCTGACGTTTGCGGAGTATACAGGAGTGATTGACAACCTGCTCAGTGATGTACGCAGTTCGCACCCAGCGATAATAGCAGGCGATTTTAATGCGTGGGCAGTTGAATGGGGAAGCCTTTACACTAATGAAAGGGGCCGAATCCTGCTGGATGCTTTTGCGAACCTGGATGTCGTGTTACTAAATGATGGTCATAGTTGCACATTTGAACGAAATGGTAGAACCTCCATTATAGACCTTACTTTTGCGAGTAGTTCGTTAGTGAGAAATATCGATTGGGAGGTTAGTGATATTTATACAAATAGCGACCACCGTGCTATTGTGACGGATCTCCGTGCTGAAATGAGAACCAATTGCATACAAAATGCAAGTCAAAAAGGGTGGAGAATCCAGACATTGGATAAGGAAGTCTTCGAGGAAATGCTGCAGTCGGCTATTCCGCCATCATTAACGGTTGATGAAGGAGCAAAACGTGTTGTCTCGTGGTTAAGCAATGCCTGCGATGCGGCCATGTGCCGTCCTGTTTATTGGTGGAATGAAGAGATCGCTGAATTAAGAAGAAGATGCATATTCGCCCGGAGAAAGCTGCAGCGAGGAATTGGTCCGGCCGTTCTCACAACATATAGAATGATCTATACCAAGGCGCGCAAAGATCTGAAGAAGGCGATCAGAAATAGCAAGCAGAATTGTTTCAAAGAGATGTGCAATGATTTAGAGGTCGACCCTTGGGGAGGGGCTTATAGGAAAATCATGGCGAAAGTTAAGAGTATAAATCGGCAAACGCCCACTTCAGCCGAATATATACTGAATATAATATCCACGCTCTTCCCGAGACACGAATTATGCACGCTGCCGTCGTCAGAACTATACGAGGGACTCCCTCCAGAACTTTCTAGAGAGGAGGTCAGTTCGGCAATAACATCCTTTAAGAATAAAAAGGCGCCCGGACCGGATGGC
>OV277349.1:25841434-26056434 GCA_922984085.1 Sicus ferrugineus
GGGAGGAATACGAGCTTCTACTGGAGAACATCGCGTCAGAAGCCAGACATCAACACCCAGTAATTATAGCAGGCGACTTTAATGCGTGGGCCGTGGACTGGGGTAGCAGAACCACCAACGCAAGAGGAAGGGCTCTACTAGAAGTCTTCTCGGGGCTCAACATTACTCTTTTGAATACTGGCTCTGTGAGTACCTTTCGGAGAGATGGCAGAAACTCGGTGATAGACATAACCTTCGCCAGCACTTCTTTGGCGCAGAAAATTCAGTGGAGGGTGAGCGAGGATTTTACATATAGCGACCATCAAGCGGTTGTGATTAACATCCACCAGGCAAACAGCAGAGAGAGGGCGCGGTGCCATTGGCAGCTTGGCTGGAAAGCGAGCTCGTTAGATAAGGAGGTGTTTGACATTGTGCTCACCGAGGATCGCGAGTGGTCGGCACGAGCTGAAGAACTGGCTGCGCAATTTATAGAACAGCTCGTTAAATCTTGTAACGCCGCAATGATTAAGCGCAAGGGTAAAAACCGAAGACGATCAGTACACTGGTGGAGCGACGAGATAGCAATGCTGCGAGCGCAGTGCCTTCAGGCAAGACGACGTTTCCAGCGCTGCAGGCAATCACTAGACAGAGAGCGGCGTAAGGTTGAGTTTTCGAAGGCAAGGAGGAAACTTCGTGATGTGATTCGCAAATCAAAAATCAGAAGCTTCAAAGCACTGTGTGAAGAAGCGAATGCGAACCCATGGGGAGGTGCATATAGGGTTGTAATGGCAAAAACCCGTCGGCAAGCGCAAGTGAGGTGCCCGCATTTACTGGCTCGGATAGTTTCAACTCTATTCCCTCAGCATCCAGAAAGTGAATATGCCCGACTTCAGCCACAGGAGTTTACCGAAGTCCAAATATCGACCACTGAAATCAGCGAGGCCGCTAAACGAATTGTGCCGAACAAAGCACCAGGACCCGACGGGATTCCAAATGCGACACTGAGAGCAGCAGCACTGAGACACCCGCACATGTTCGCAAGGGTATTCCAAATTTGCCTGCAACAAGGAATCTTCCCCAGTGCTTGGAAAGTTCAAAAGCTGGTTCTGATCCCGAAACCCGACAAGCCACCGGGAGAACCGTCGTCATACAGGCCAATATGCCTTCTTGATAGCGTCGGAAAAATGCTGGAGCGAATCATATATGAAAGGCTGCGTCCCTATGCAGAAGGCGCTGGGGGTCTCAGTAGAAGCCAATATGGATTTCGCAGAGGCTGCTCTACTATTGATGCTATCACTGCAGTAGTGTCTGTGGCTAGAGAGGCAATTCGTGGCACTAGATGGAGAGGTGGCTCCAAGCAGTACTGTGCTGTCATCACGCTCGACGTGAAAAACGCCTTCAATACGGCGCCGTGGCACTGCATCTTACGGGCGCTACGTGAAAAAGCAGTCCCGGGCTACCTCCTCCAAATAGTTAGCAGCTACCTCAGCAACAGGGTACTGCTCTACGACAGTGACACGGGAATAGAGCGCTACTCCATAACAGCTGGCGTTCCTCAGGGCTCAGTTCTCGGACCCCTGCTATGGAACTTAATGTACGATGGAGTTCTAAGACTTCCGGTCCCTGAAGGAGTTAACATCATCGGCTTTGCTGACGACTTGGCTGTAGTAGTGGTGGCGAAACATATAAGCCAAATCCAGGAAAAGGCGCACATGGCCGTCGAAACTGTACGCAGCTGGCTTAATTCGACTGGCTTGATGATGGCGGAAAATAAGACCGAAATGGTACTCATAAGCAGTCGCAAAAAAGTGGAAGTGGCACAGCTAAAAGTGGGAGAGGCAACAATAAATTCCCAGCGCGCAATTAAATACTTAGGAGTGTTTATCGATGATCGCCTCAAGTTTCGGCAACACACGGAGTATGCTTGCAAAAAAGCCGCTGCCTGTCACGCGTCACTAGCGCGGATGCTGCCAAACGTTGGCGGCCCGAAAGGCGGAAAGAGACAGCTCCTGACTAGAGTTACTACGTCAATTTTGATGTATGCGGCGCCTATTTGGGCCGAATCATTAAAGACCGTGGCTAATTGGAAGCTCGTTAATAGAGTCCATCGGCTTAGCGCCTTGCGCATAATAAGCGCACACCGAACAGTCTCGGACGATGCGGCTTTTGTTCTGGCTGGCATTATCCCAATGGATATTATGGCGCAGGAGGCTCAACGTTGCTACACAAAAAAGAACTTGGGTGTCGACGTACCACGTGAGAGAGCACTTTCCTTGGAAATGTGGCAGAGGCGATGGAACGAGTCCAGCAAAGGGCGGTGGACACACACTCTGATCCCAAACATTAATGAATGGATTAGTCGCACGCACGGGGAGCTGAACTACTACCTAACACAGTTCCTCACGGGCCATGGCGTTTTTCGGAGTAGCTTGTTCCGATTCGGAAATGACGATTCGCCGCTTTGTCCAGCATGTCCGCAGGTGGTGGAAGACCCGCAGCATTTACTGTTTGAGTGCCCGCGCTTTGCTGCGGAAAGGAGATTGGTCAGCGACACGCACGGTTCAGAACTGAACGCAACAAATCTTGTTGATGCGATGCTATCCTCGGTGGCAACATGGACAGCCGTATGCCGATTCGCTGCCTGCTTATATGCGAAGCTGAGGAGCACTGAGAGAGCGCGGATAACTGGCAGAAGGACTGGTTCAGTTGGGGCCCTTAACCAAGACGATAGGGACACTCAGTGACTTTGACCAACTGTCGGACAGGGACAGACGGACTGTCACGTGATTGAGCTTGTTGCTCCCTCTGCCTCCCGACGTAATACTTGACGGTAGTTCTGGGAGGACAGTCAGACCTGGGGGAGGTGGTTTTAGCGTGTTAAAGTCTCGCACCTTGGCTTTCGATGCTTTCCACCTCATTAAAAAAAAAAAAAAAAAAAAAAAACACACACACACACACACACACACACACACACACACACACACACACATTTCCCTTTGGCGGAAGCACCGCCGAAATACACAGGCAATCTTACAAACTTTACAGTTTGTCACTACCTCGTTCGCTATGCGAGTCTTCTTGTAGAAAAAAACAGTATAGTAAGATTTGCTTCGTATTTTCTTGAGCTGCTCCGTGAGCCCGGTTGTGCTCTGCAATTACTATTTCCTTCTGTTCATTTGTATTTGTAATGTCTGCTACTATTCATTTTGTGGATCGAAAAGTTGTTGCTGGGAATAATTCCACTAACCTATGTTGGATAAATTCAGAATAAATTTACGACATCTTTTTTAACCACTTCAGCTACTTTCTCAATTAGATTTTCCCTGTATGGAAAGCGTATGACTTGTCTTGTTTTCTCGCGGAACAAAATTAATGTTTTTATTTCTATATCGGAATTCAGGAGCTGCTTAGCTTCAAAGCTTTTCGTGCCGATAGGGATAGAGGGAGGGGAGTGGAAGGGTTTTTTTTTTTTTTGTTTAATTGTAGAACTATTTTTTTTAGTTTTGTAGAACTATTAACGCTACGCTATGCCTTAAGTACGCTGAAACCAACACAATTAACATCCATACGCAGGTGGGATTCGAACCCGCATCCTCGGAGCTCACAGCGAAGATATCACCCACTGCGACACCGAGGACCGCAAAACAAGTTGCTCTGTTCTATTACTATTTGATTTCGAAAACAATTTAATGGCTTGTCGGTAGATTCTATCGTGTATGTCGCAAGATCGGATTGTGCATCTTCTTCAAGAGCATGAATAGTATGTCGCGACAAGGCATCGGCGACGTGGTTTTCTTTTCCTTGCTTATAAACATTTTAGCATTATGCTTATCTATAAAAGCTTTCCATCGTTTAATTTTCGCATTTGAGTTTCGGTCTGGAACTGCGAATGTGAGCGGTTGATGGTCGGTGTAAATGTTTAGGTTTTTTACACCATATAGGTAGTTTTTTTAGATTTTTTAAGCCAATAATATAGTAAGCAACTCGCGTTCGCTGGTTGCGAAATTTTGCTCTCTGTCCTTTAAGGTTCTAGATATCATTGTTATAGGTTTCCCATCTTGTGACAGAACAGCAGCTAGACCAGAGGAAGAAGCATCTGTTGTTAGATCAAATGGCTTCTTGTAATCTGTATATAATAACATATCGTTTTCGGAAACAAGAATTTGCTTAAATTTTTCGAAAGATTGGTACTGTTTTTCATCAAGGTGCACTGGTTTTTTTCGAGCTTGCCGCGCTAACCTTGCCGCTGTCATCTTCAGCCAAGGGTCATGTCAGCCAAGGGTTTTGCTGTGGATGCGAGGTCTCCAATTACGCATCTATAATAGCTAGTCAAATCTAAAAACGATCTGAGGTTAAAGAGTGTAGTGGGTTGCACATACTTGCGGATTGCTTCAACTTTGTTTGGGCTTGTTGAAGTACCGCTCTGAGACACCACGAATCCAAGATATTCGACCTTTTCTTTGAAAAAGTGAGATTTTTCTCGTGAAACCCTCATGTTTGCGTCATGTAGTCTCTCCAAGACCCATGCAATGTGATTAATATGCTCACCCATACTGTCTGAAAAAATTATCACGTCATCGACGTAAACATAGCATAATTTCCCAATTTGTTCCCGGAGCACATCGTCAATCGCTCTCTGAAAAATGCTTGCTGCATTCCAAAAAATTCTTGGTGCAAAGTCCAAATGGGAGTCTGCACAATTCTTATTTGCCTTTTCCCACTGAAAAGGCTGTTTTTTCTCTATCCCTTTCTGCTAACAGAATTTGGTGAAACCCTGATTTCAGGTCTAGAGTTGTAAAATATTTTGCTTTTCCTATATTTGATAAAATGGCTGTTACATTCGGAATGTGGTATTTGTCATCTACTGTTTTTAAGTTTAATTTCCAGAAATCTATAACCAGTCGTTTTTTCTTATTTCCTTGCTCGTCGGTCCCTTTCTTGTCTACCACCCAAACGGGGTTATTGTAGGGTGACCTAGATGGCTTGATTATACCGTCTTTCAAAGAGTTTCGCATTTCAGAATTTACAAAATCTGCTACACCCATTGGATATGGGTATAATTTTGAATAAACAGAGCGTTTATCTTCAGTTCGAATTGTTGCAATAATAATAGTGTTGTAGGGGAGTGCCTTGTCAGGTTCCGCGAAGACACCTATTCGGTCTCTTATCACTTTTTGAAATCTGTCTGTATCACTTGGAGTACTTCTATATCTTTTACCTCTGTGAAATTTACACATGAACATTTGAAAAATTGTATAGTCTCCGATCCGGTGTTGATTATCAATTTTTTGTTTTTAAAATCTAACAATACGTTTGCTTTTTTCCATAGGTCAAGCCCGATTATTCCGTCAAATGTTGTCAGATTCGGCAGTATGAAAAAGGTCGTATTAGTATTAAATATGTTCAAAAAGCATTTTTGATTTACGTTTGAAATCCATGAAGTGACCTTACTTGAAAGGACTTGTTTGCCGGAATAACATTTTTCAATTGTTTTAATGCTTTATATAATTTTTCGAAGCTCCTGTCTCTTAAAAGTTTGATTTTTCTTTCTGCAGTCGTTCTCTCTATAAACGGGAGCAGAGAGTTTTGCCCTAAAAAATTTACATTATCATACTCCGGGAGGTCGTGATCAAAGTCTGCTACCTCCGATTCTGCTTCAGTATTGTATTCATAACTTTCTTGGTTGGATGAAGAGTTTCTTGAGCTAAATGATTCACTCTTTGTTGTTTCGGTCCTGTAAATCTTGCAGTATCACTGTTTGGTCTTTTTATTGTCTGCCCCTGTCCTTAGTTATAATAGGTACTATTTCGATAGCCTCATTGGTGGGTTGGGTCACTTTGGTTTTGTTGGTACTCTGTGGGTTGCCTAAGGAGAGTGAAGGACACCTACATCCATCCGAATGGAGTACAATTCGCATATATGGTCGGGAGCTTCGCAGGCATATCTTCAGCTTCTAGACCGTGTCCAATGTCGTGCGTTAAAACTTATAGGGGACAGTAGGGTATCCAGCTCTATTGAAACCTTGGAGCGTCGTTGTGATGTAGGGTGTGTATCATTATTTTACCGTTACTTTCATGGTAAATGTTCCTCTGAAGTAGCCGGCCTGATTCCTCCGGTTCAGGTATTTAGCAGAACTACTCGGCTTTCCAGAGGGGTGCACCCCTTTTATGTCACGATTCCGTTCCAACGAAGATCGCATTGTATTGACATGCCTAGAACATCAAAAGCCTCTGACTCATTAGTATCCACACCACCCATATTTAAAGATGGGAAGATGTCGCCCGCCAGACGCTTCTGGGTCAACAAACAGCATTGGGTCTTCCGCGCATTAAAATCGACCCGATTCGCTTGACCCCACTCCTGGATTTTGTTGAGGTCAGATTGGAGTGTGTCATTCATAATACAGCGTTTTCTATTGATCTCCAGAATAGAAGGACGCCTGGAGAATGAATATGAATGGCAAATGCTGCTGTCATCAGCAAACGAGTAGACGGGGTTTGATGTCAATGACAGAAGGTCATTGATAAAAATGAGAAAAATTGTAGGAGACAGGACCGAACCCTGTGGAACTCCAGCATTAATGGAGTGCTCTTCGGAAGCAAAGCCGTCTATCACAACCCGAATAGAACGTCCGCTGAGGAAACTCGATATCCATCGAGTGAATATATTACCAACACCATAAGCTAGTTTAGATACAAGTGCTTTATGCCACACTCGGTCAAATGCCTTGGAGATATCCAGCGCAACAACCTTCCTCTCACCGGACTGGTGAATACAACTGTTCCACCGCTCAGTGAGAAAGGCCTTCAGATCGCCGGTAGAACGGTGAGCACGTAAGCCGTACTAGCGATCGCTGATCAACTCGTTGCTCTCCAGATACCTCAAGTTAAAATTTATAACGCTCTCCATAACTTTGGAGAGCATTTAACAGATTGCTATGGGCCGGTAACTTGCAGGATTCGTAGCATCACCTTTTTTGGGACCTGGCTGCAACCTGGCAATCTTCCAGGAAGTGGGAAAAACTCCTGAAGTAAACGATAAATTAAAGAGATTGCGCAATGGGCGAGCCAATGTTGAGGCGCACTTTCTCAACACGTGGGCTGAAATGCCATCCGGTGCCGAGGATTTATTGACGTTGAGGTTTACAAGCACTCTTTTAACAGCCCGCATTCGAAAGTGCATCTCAGGCATAATATGAGACACACCATCGATCACAGGTAGTGGTTGGCTACTCTCATGAAGAAAGCAGTTTTCAGCAAACATTTTGACTAATGAGTTTGCCTTATCAACCGAGTGAGTGAAGATCTGATCATCCTTGAGGAGAGTTGGAATAGACGATCGCGTCTGATTCTTCACTCTCCCCACGAACGACCAAAAGTTCTCACTCGACCCCACGAACGACCAAAAGCTTTTTCGCGCTTTAGAGTGACATTGCACCTATTGTTGGCCTGATTAATGGAAATTCTTTTATTGGGTAGGAAAGACCTAATACCAAATAAAATTATATTTTCTACCAATTTTGCTGCAGCATTTATCTTTCTATCCCTGAAACACAATTGCCCATTGAAACGCATCCCATCTCCTGAAAAAGGAGTTGAGCGCATCCCAATTAGCCTTATCATAAAGCCACACTGTCCGCTTCGGAGCTGGCTGATGAGTGGATTGAAGACTTGAATATCGGAAGGTATCAGAAATTGTCGCGTGGTCCGAATTACCAAGAGGTGCAAGAACATTCACATCATACACATCATGCTGTCATGTGAAGTTAGAAAAATTTGCAGAATATTTTGGTTTACGAACCAAAAGGAAAGGGAAAGTGCGTTGGTTCCTTCACTAATTGAGTCAAATTATTAGACTCAGCAAGTAACTCAACATACTCAGCAATAACTCAACATACAACCCTCGGGTGCCGTGTGACTCGAATGACGTAGCCAATTGGAATTATGAACATTGAAATTACCAGCAACAACAATTTCACTGTTCGGATACGATTCCTGGATTTTAGAAATCGAATCAGAGAGACTGTCTAGTTTATCAAAAGTTGGCAGCCTCTCTAGATCCGGGCTTCTATAAATAAAGCAGAAGTGCAGGATGTGCGCCTGGATTTTGAACTTAACCCACATGGAGCTAAATTCGGCATCCGTCGTGCAAAGGTGTTGCTAACACTGATACGCAACATCACTCCGAATATATAAGGCGAGGCCTCTGTGTAATGAAAATAATCGCAGTAAGTGGTACCCAGACAAGTGAAAATCCAGTGGATCTCCACCCTCAGACACCTGGGTCTCACTTAGTGCCATTATATGCGGTTGGTGAGTACAAACATACGCATAGACCGCGAAGAAATTTGCCCTCAAGCCAAGCACATTTGTGGAGTCTATACGAAATTTTGTCATCGCCACGCACTGTAAAGAGGTATAAAGTTAGCTACCTCGAAATGCTGAGCTTTATTGCGGAGAGCATAAATAAGCCCTTCGCTTGGTTCTCTGCATTCCGTTTGATTGTCTATTTGTGTTATTTGGTTATGTTATTTTGCATTATTGTTTTTGTGAATTTATTAATGTTTACTGTTATGTTTTAATGCACTGTATTCAATCCAGTTATATTGCACTGTGACTTTTTTATGTTTTTTGAAGATATTTGTTTATATCTGTTTTTGTGTTTTCCCGCGAGCACACTGAACACTGCACTGTGGTAGGTAGCAGCATCCACCTTCGTCAGCGGTCACAACACTACTCCTCTTGGAGCTTGGTTTCATCTGCCATAAAAGAACGCTAGGACTGGTCTATATCGATCGGTTGCACCCGTTCTTGTTTTGGTATGGCTCCGCTAGTGTACCCTTGTCGTTTATTAAAAAAGGGGTTTTTTCCTTGTTGGTTATAATTAATATCCCCTGAAACATTTCTATTTTATCTTGCTAACTATGTTCTTTTTTTTGCATCCTATCTTCTACGTTTCTAGAATAATTGCGAGCGAACATATAGCGTTCGTGATTAGATTCAGCTTCTTGGGCTAAAGCCAAGTCGGAAGGAAGGTCGTTTGGTATCGCAGAGAAAAGTACGTCGCTTAATGATTTCTTAGTCCCTGAAATGAACACATGTTCTATATTTTTCGGTTAGCGATGCGGCCAAGATATTGTCCTATGTCATGATTGTTTTATTTGGCAGCAGCGTGAGTTTTTTCTCAACTTCTTAATAGTATTGTAACAGGGTCATATTTCTCTGTTTTAGCATAGAGAACTCCTGCTCAATTAAATATTGTTGTATGTCGCATTCACACCGTCAAGCAAGAACATTGGCACTTATTAATAACTCAGTTAGTGAGTCAAGTTCAGACTTTTAGTGCAAGCAAAGGATTTTGTTTGGGAAGCTCGAAAGCCAAGCTAGCAACGATCGCACTCTGCATGGTAGCAAGTTTGGGAGTTAATTGCTAGTTAATTATAAGCTCCGCGCAAAGCTCTCGAAAGCCAAGTCAGCAACCAGCGCAGTCTGCATGGTAGTAAATGTCAATTGCTATCAAATAGCTTTTCTCGAGCTCAAACCAAACAGCTTTCGGAGTAAATGAAATTAGCCAAAACAAAAAAAGCAAAGAGCAAACGCGGAAGAATTAAATCGTTCCGAATAAATTCTGCCGACGTTAATATTGGCAAATATTAATATTAAGAAATTAATATTGCAAAATAGGTGGAATTGCGACATACCGGTCCACTTTAGTTTCGCCGACGGCTACCTCAACCGAGCTTAAGTGGAAATGAGTAAATGCCTTAGAGTTAAGTACTGATTGTGAGCCCACAGCGCGCAGACCGCCGCTGCACCGAATTAATAATAGATGACGTTAGAAAGCACTTGGGTATTTTATTTTAGAGGAACCGTGTTCCAGGGATACCGACAACATTTTGGCGCAGCCGGATTTTCGAGCCGAGGATCGCTCGAAGGGATTGAAGGTAAGTGAGTGATTTTGTGAAAATTGTGGAATAATTAAAAGGAGTGCCAGCGTCAACCACGGCACTTCACTCTGGGAAGTTATTTCGCAAGTCCTTGAATAGCTTTAAAATTAATTTAAAGTGAAATTAAAGTTTATTGAAAGTGAAATGTTAGTAGTATATAAAGGCAGGTTCTGGCTCACAACAACAGGTAAAATCATAGCTCCTCATAAGGAGCATGAGGAGTACAACAACAACAACAACAACAACAACAACAACCTCACGGAGTTTCCAGATCGAAGACTAATACTCACGGAGTTGCCAGATCGATGATTTCGATGGACAGAGTGGCCAGATCGAGGATATTATAATTTTTTTACATTTTTTTTAATTTTTTAAAATTTTTTAAATTTTGTTTTAAATTTTCTTTTATTATTTTTTAATTTTTTTAAAAAATTTTTTTATATTTTTTTATTTTTTTTTTAATTTTTTTTTTAAATTTTTAGGAATTTTTTGTGGGATTTTTTCGAGGGGTGGGAGACCTGTTGGTACAGTCAGGTGGCAACCCTGGTGGCCTGGTCGACGGTTGGTTGGGGGTGATGGTGAGGAAGCAGGGAGAGGGAGGGAAGCGACGTGCGTTATGGTATGTGAGTATTGGGTGACCAGCAGTGGCAAGAGTGAGTGTGAATAATGGTGGTTGTTCGTTTTGTTTATTGGAGATGGCGAACTGTGGCTTGTGTGTCGCATAGGGTTGGTCAGTGAAGTTATTTTTTAGGAAATTTAGGAAGTTTGCTGTTGTAGTTGTTATTGTAGTTTTAATGTTTGCATGTAGGATTCAGAGCTGAGGGAATGTGTGTGCTCGCGGTGGCAGCTTACTAAGCAGAGGCTGCCTAAGCAGAAGCTGCGTAAGCAGAAGTAGTGTTGTAGTTGTTGTTTATTTAATTGCTTCACTTTTGAGACGCTGCCCCAGAAGTGCAGTAAAAGCATTAGCGTTAAGGGAGCGGTTCGAACTGTGACTAGCATCCACGGTCTGAAGAGCGGAGTTGTTATTTAAAAAAAGATTAAACTCGCCTTGTTGTTATTGTTGTTGTTGTTGTAGTTTTTATTTAATTGCTTGGTTTCGAATTGTGCCTTGACTCAAATTTGTCAGGAATTAAATTAATGAAAACATTTTCGAAGAACGTGATAAAATTACGCGGAACTGAACCGAACATGATCGAACAGTCACGGATCTCTTCGTTATCTCAATTTTCACTTTTGTTGATATGTTATTTTTTTTATCTTATAAGGGTTTCAGCTGAGGTATGAAAATGAATGTGCATGCGTAAATTTTATATCTTATTGTTTTATTAATTCTTGGAATTAGCTTAATTAGTTCTTGGAAAATGCCGTGTACAACCGTAAGTAACGTGCGAGTTTTTTTCACTTTATAAAATTATGTAATAGAACAAATAGAAGTCAGTCAACAATCAACTATTAACTAAACAAGATGAATCACGTAAACAAGACAACATTTTTAACTCGAGTTCATGAATTTTTAGTAACTCACATTTTAACAGGCTATACAAAACTAACCAAATACAACGATGTCTTTGCGATTGTCTCCAAACATGGATGTCATTATACTACATGTTGCTGCTCTTCTAGTGAAACTGTGGATGGACCAGACACCTGCGTTTGCTGCACTATAAATTTAACTATTACCAGAATAAATAAATTGATATAATTTTATGCAAGAATCTATAAATAAAATTTAAAATAAATATAAAATAAAATAAAAAAATAATAAGAATCTATAAATAAAATTTATTTTTTTATTAAAATCTTTTTGACAATTTGTAAAATATGTTTCGAGTAGTGGTTGCGATTGAGGAAAGTCGACCTGAACCTCCAAGCGAAAATTTTCTCCATCTTCTTCCAACAGTTTTATTAAATAATAATTGGCATTGCTGAATTCTGCCATGGTCGCATCACATATATCGTTGAATTTTTGTGGTAGCAAAACAACGCAATCTTCCAGCTCCATTAATATGCGATCCCCAAACTTTGTCGTTGTTCTGCGAAAATTTTTTATGGTATAGAATCTGCTGGGTTCCATGTCCTTGACATGGAGGATATTTTTCTGGTTGGAGTTCTTTTGATTTAAAGTTATTCACAGCAGCGTACGAGAGAGAAAAGTCAGTTTGTTGGAGCTGATTCGTTTTACTAATATTATTTTATTAACTTTTGTAACAATTTATTTTAACAAATTTTTTTGAACGTTGACTGCACCTGACCAAAGTTACACAAAGACTGAATATCTGGAAGTAAAATGTAGTATTTATATAACGACTACATAAACAGCGTGGAATATGTTGTTTACATAAGTACAGTACTCTTAAAAGTATATAAAAAATACTTGAGAAATTTAGCTTTACCACTACCAACATATTTTCAATATCGTCCAAATTCAACACACCATATAAATACTTATTTATTCCTATTAAAAGGTTTAATAAAAAGTATATGTATGTATAATAAAGTATATAGTATATATATTTCTTTTTTTATTTATTATTTAACATATAAAGAAATTTTAGACATAGATGACCACAGTTATATGAATTATAGTCTTGATGTTGATTGTAGTTGTAACGTACTCCTTCTCACAAATAATTTATTATTTCATGTGGTGGTTGCAAGTTTCCAAAGCTATAAAAATATTCTTTGCAGTTCTTGTCTTTATAATATGCTACCCAATGAGTCTTTATAATATGCTACCCAATGAGTACCAGGGCCCTTTGATGTATCCAGATTAACGATTCCACATTCTTGTTGACGAGGTCGTTTCGGGAGATTGTCTCGCATAAAACTACCTCTGAAATGTGGTAGATTCTTTGCATTTTTCATCAAGTCGACGTCTGTGAGGGCTCGTTTTTTGGTTGTGGACTATAATATAAACCAATCCTTTTCTGTATGGTTTCAAGTATAAGCCTTTTCCCATGGCGATGGCTTCCATGGTCTTATTATGTCGATTCGCTTCCTCCAATTGTTGTCGAGCGGCTTTTGTATCATTAAAAGCAATTAATGATTGAAGCGATTGAAACTCCTCCAGATGCTAAGCCTCCAACAGCTCCCAGAGCAGTTAAAATGGGTACTAAGGGTAGAAACCCTCCTACTTTAGGAACGGGTATAACGCGTGGAATGTTAACCATCGACTTCTTCCGTCCGAAAGAGTTTTTTACAACCTTTTGTGCGATTTTTATAGCACTGGGAATATCCTCTAGTTTTCGTTGTTTAATGATTTTCAACGCGTTTTTAACCGCTTGAGTAAATATTTTCTTACTACATTTCTTTTTAACTTTTCTCTTAATTTTCTTAAGTGTTTTATTCATCGTGTTCCCCATGCCGAATTTTACTTTAGCTTTCATCGCGTTTGTAACTAAGTATGCGTTTATTCCCTCACTGAATTTGCTGTCTTTTGATTTTACTCTCTTCCACGCCCTTTCAGCTAATATTTTATCTGCTTCGTGACTCTTATTCAAGTCTCGATTTTTATCATAAGCAATATCGTGCTCTCTGCATGCGGCGTCCAGTGTATTGATTCCCTTATCGCCTCTTGCCAAGCGTTCTGTTAGTTTAGATCCTGGACCACAAAATTGATAATTCGGTAAATGAAGTTCAATTGGCAGAGAATATATAACACTATTTAATAAATCTCTTCCGGTTACTGATTGCTTAGAACTGATATGTTTCTTATAAATTATACCAATTTTATATCTTTTCACCTACTCGTACTGAATTGAAATGAATATAAAGGTGTGGTTATTACATATTTATATTAATTGTTAAAATGCGTTTCATTAAACAAGACAGAAATAAAATAATAAAGAATATGGATCTAGTAACTAATAACGTTTCCAAATCAAGACACAGTTTCCTACTACCAAATTCAATAAGATGTCTTATTGTCGGACCTTCGAATTGTGGAAAGACCAATGTTAACGCCAACTGCCGCTCGCCAGAGGTGCTCCCTCATCGATCGGTAGGGTGTCAGGAGTGAGCACTCCAGTCTCTCTCCTGTCAGTCTGCCGGTCATGAGGGGCGCCTCTCCCGTGAGCGTAAGCCCGGCTGCGGGCTCTCTCCGCGGCAACTGGCGCGGTTTGACCGGCTTCCAGCGATCGTCGCTGGACCCACACAGCTCTCTTGCTTAAAAACCACGATCGCGTTCAGAGGCAAATGCAGCGAGTGCCATCAGCGGATAATTAAGGAACATATACTATTATTGAGAAAATAGCTTAGCCTGGACAAGTTTTGTTTACCTATTGAACTTACGGAATTATTTTAAATTATTAATCTTAAATTGTGAACTGAGTGAATAAACATTGTGAACATTTTCCAATTAAACATTTTGGTCCAGACGAGCACCGCCAAAATGCTTGGAATTCGCTGGAACGCGACCCATGATGAGTTCTACTTCGATGTCCAAGCCATCGCCATCAAAGCTGCGTACACGAAACGAGAAATGTTGTCTCTGGTCGCCAAGCTGTTCGACCCAGCCGGTTGGCTGGCTCCGATCATCGTTGCAGCAACGATTTTGATTCAGCAAGTCTGGTTGGACAAAATCGACTGGGATGACACTCTGCCTCAGGTAACTCAGAAAATAGCTCAGCCTGGACAAGTTTTGTTTACCTATTGAACTTACGGAATTATTTTAAATTATTAATCTTAAATTGTGAACTGAGTGAATAAACATTGTGAACATTTTCGAATTAAACAACCAACGTTATGTTAAGTTTAATAGAAAGTCCGAATGGACTAAAATTCGCAAATATATACTTACACTCAAAGTCATTGTATCAACCAAAATATGAATATTTAAAGCAATTAATAAATCCAATTCAAAATATTGGATTATTTATATTTTTCGAGAACGAACAAGTCCTCAAACCAGATGAAGCAAAAACCAACTCCATTATGATATTCGATGATGTTTGCTTGTGAGAAGCAAAACAATATTCGCGAATACTTTTGTATGGGTCGACACAAATGCATCGATTGTTTTTATTTATGTCAAAAATATACACGAACACCTAAGCATTTAGTACGTGATAATGCTAACATGATTATTATATTCAAAGAAGATGAAATGAATTTGAAACACATATACAATGATCATGTGGGAACAGACATGACTTTTGGAAAGTTTTTAAATATATGTAGAGAATGTTGGAAAGCTAAATATGGATTTCTGGTAATTAGCAAAGATGATCCGATTGATAAAGGACGTTATAGAAAAGGCTTTGATATTTACATCCAACTATAAATAAAAGCACTTCCGATACGTATGCAAACAGTCTTTGAATTGATCTGATAGCTGATATACCTGATCTGATCTAATCTGCTGATACACCTGATCTGATAGCTGATATAACGGATCCAATAGCTGATACGCCTGATCTGATCCGATAGATGATATAACCGATTATAAGAATGAATGAAAAAAATATTAAAAGACCTGATAAAAACCAGACGTATTTTGAAACAGAAATTTCGGAACTTAAAACTACCTAAAGCAGATGTATTTGTATTTTATTTCATTACGACCTACCAGGCATAGCCTTTACAGGTTACCTTACACTACTTAGAATCCATTTTAATAAATACATTAAAGAGTATACATTAAAGTACTCGTTAACTTTATTAAGGAACAAATATCTACCCTCATCAAAATCCACAATGTGCAAGAGTGAATTGCATATTGAAGTAAATTTGTGAATGGGTTCATTTGCACCATATATCGTTCTATGAGTATCGTTATAAAACAAGGCATGATTTCTTAAAGGCCTTGCTGGTGCATGAAAAGACAAAAGCGTTAAAAGCTCAGGTGAGTGAATTTTATTTTCGCAAATGTATTTTATGAGAGGAACGCCCCGCACTTTCTGGGGCGTTCTATCTATTTGAAAGATGTTGCAAGCTTAAAATCCTGCATCTTATATAATAAGATGGCATACAATCACTAGAATTAAACTTGCGGAGTGCATATTTAGTGAATTTCTTCTGAACCCTTTCTAAACGATTGGAATGCGTTAGAAAACTAGAATCCCAAATTATGCAGGCGTACTCCAAAAGAGATCGAACTAAACGACAGTAAATAGTTTTTAAAGTAAGCGGATCTAAAAAATCTCTCGAATTACGTTTAATAAATCCAAGTTTAGAATTTGCTGCAGATATAACATATTCCCTGTGAAAAGAAAACGTGAATTTAGAGTCAAAGTAAACACTCAAGTCTTTCACTATGTCAACTCTATTTAAAGAAGCACTGCTGTTATAAAAATAGTTGAAAACAACCGGACAAACTTTCCGCGAAAAGGTGATAATACTACACTTCGAAAAATTCAATACTAACCCGCTCCGTTCGCACCAACCCGATAGGGAGCGTATATCCTGTTGATAATTTATGCAGTCGCTAACAGACTTAATAATAGAAAATAATTTAAAATCATCGGCTTACATAAGGCAATTGCAATACTTTAGATCTTGAACCAAATCATTAATGCGGAATACTAGAATATATTGAAATCGGTAACTAAAAACAGTCGTCCATTTTAATAATCATCTTTCTATCTGATAGGTAAGATTTCAACCAAATCAAGATTTCAACCAAATCAAGCTGAGTGAACTCCCAGGTTTTCCAATTTTATGAGTAGCAAATCATGACTTAAACTATCAAATGCTTTGATAAAATCACTATATAACGCATCAACCTGAAACCCATTTTCAATAGAGTTAATTACGAAGTTTGAGAATATGGACAAATTAGTACACGTACTAGTAGATCTTCGCGGGTAAAAGCCATGCTGATTCGTAACAATATACGTCTTAAAAAACGTGATAAATTGAAGAATCTGGCAACCAATTTATTTAGAATTTTTGGAATGATGAATTGCTTAACGATTGGTCTATAATTAGCTACTAAATGCCTTATGACAGATTTAAATATTGGGGAAACAAACGATACCTTCCACTCCGGGAGAGCACACCCTATTGCAAGGGATTTATTAAATAAAATTGTTCAGGGAACATGGAGAGTATTGCCACACTTCTTTAAAAATAAAGACGGCAGCAAGTCATAGCCCGCTCCTTTAGATATATCTAGACTTGATAAAGATTTAAACACATCCTCTTCAGATACTCTCATACAACCAATATCGACTACTTGCCTTAATTTGGGAAAGCTGGCCACTGACACAATTCTTTGGAAGCTCTTGTAAATAGACCAAAAAACCTTGGCGAAAAGCTTACATGTATCAATTATTCGAGATCAAACTATTAAACTCCATGGAGCTAGGAAGTCCATTA
Organism: Sicus ferrugineus; assembly: GCA_922984085.1. Lineage (NCBI taxonomy): Eukaryota > Metazoa > Arthropoda > Insecta > Diptera > Conopidae > Sicus > Sicus ferrugineus. The sequence goes on from OV277349.1 coordinate 25,858,677, forward strand.
AAATTGCGCTTTGTATTAAAGTACACCCAAGACGACATAGGGCAACTTTTTATTTTAGCTTCCATTGTACTAACATAATTCTTATGCAGGAAATTTGAAAGAAACTCAAATTCCCTTCTACGCTGTATAACCATGGCTTCATCTTCGTGGGAGCATGTCCGTTTAAATTTCCAGTGGGCCTTATTCCTTAAGTTCTTCAGTCTCAGTAAACCACGCGTGTACCAAGGCAAATTTAAATCCCATCTCTTTATAAAAACCGGTACATATAAATGAATACCTTCCTCCAAAGATTTCGTAATTTGTATATTCATATTGTAGAGGTCAGAGGATTTAAGTAGAACACGCCAGTTAATGGATTCGAATAATCTATTGAGAGACAAGTAGTCAGCTCTCTGAAAGTTGTAGAAGAATTCAGAAGTGTTTGTATTTCTACAGAAATCAAAAGCGAGATAATTTCTACAGAAATCAATTTATAAGCGAGGTAATTTCTTACAAAAACCAAGTATAGGATACGCATAAACTATTAATTTGATACAAATGAAGAGAGTATAATGTATCGCAAACCATAGATTCTATATCATTTCTCACACCGCATGGAAACAGAGCGTAATCATTAACACTAAATTTCCATTCAACGGATCCAAGATTAAAATCACCCAACACGCAAGGCGTTTGATGCAGATGTAAAGAGTTAACGAGTGACTCAATATTATCTACATGAATTTTATAAGTATTATAATCACTGTAAGGAGGAATATAGTTAACTATAAAATATATTTCGTTTATGCCACCGTAACTAGAATCTTCAGTCATAACAGCTATAATTCATTGCTTCACATCGATCTGCTCATGTGATACTTTCAATTCCCGGCTTGGTAACGTTGAAGCAACTGATACTAAAAGACCTCCACCTCTACTTATTCCAGAATGCAGAAATCTGTCTCTCCGGAATACATTGTAATATCCATCAAACAGCTCACATGATAAAAGATTTTATGTCAACCATGTCTCAACGAGTATTATAATGTCGAAGTCATGAGAATCCGCAGCCAAAAACAATTCGTTTGTTTTTGTACGCAGTCCGCCTACGTTATGTAGATAAGTTGAAAGTTCAAGTGTCGCGATTCGCTATGCTAACGAAAGCACTTTTTCTACCTTGAACTTGGTCATCGAGTGCGAGCATGGCTCATTGTCATTGACTGCACTCATGTTCGATGACAGAATTCGAAAACAATTAATTTACCTTGCGAATTTGCTGACGCGCACTAATGTAGCGTTTTTTAATAATTTGGTTTTCTTTTTAATTTAATAATTGTTTCGCAATATTTCTTTGTCAATTAGGCAATATTTCTTATACATATTTTTATTGTTATTTGTGCTTAGGTTAAGTGTTTTTATCTATAAATTAAGCGATTCAATAAATAAATTGTCAGTATTCAACACAGAATCAGAGTGTTTTAACTCAAGCTATTAACCCAAGCTATTATCACTCAAACAATAAAAGGTGTGGATTCGGTTCAAGTTCCGAATTTACACTTATAAATAAATGAAAAGGGATTGGAATTGGTTCAAGTTCCAAATTCAATCACCTATTAAATAAACAAAACATTTGGTGACACCGACGTGATCCTTTAAGGGATACATAAACAACACACGCCGCAGCACAGAGTCTACAAGAAGAGTGTACAAGGATAAACCTGACATGGAAGGGCTTACTAAATTGATAAAGGAGCAACAAGAGGCTGGAAATCAAATACAGACTATCGTACGAAACTACAAGAAGGATTCGGCTTCACGGAAACAAAATGTGAATTATTTCACCGATCGTCTGCAGTGGCTGAGGGAAATCTGGGACGAATTCGTGACGAGAGACAGGATAATTCGAGAGGACGAACATGTGGACCAGGAGGACGCCTATTTCACATCGGACTTCTTCGACCAAATGAAGAAGTTAACGGCAACTTACATCCAAATCTTCGAAGAAGAAAAGAAACAGGTGCCGCCAACAAAGGACCAATTACAAGATGCCGCCAGTCAGGCACAAGGTTCAGAAACAGACATCAAAAATCATAGTGGATTGGTACGAAAGCTTGTCGCAAGATGCAATGCACTAGAGCGACTGCTGTCAAACGTAAATAGCAACAGGCAGCCTCAGCCACAGCTATACTACGACATCAAAATAAAAACCATCAAACAAGCATAGGAACAAATTGAAAAAATAAACGATGAGATCTGGGCTCAACTTGAAAGTCCCGAATCCGTCTGTTATAACATACAGCCATATGTCGATATGGAAGAACAAGTGCAGCAAACATTAGTCAACTTAGCAGTCATTGCAGAACAACAGAAAATAAGTAGTAGTTCTTCGATCTCTTTTCGCAAATGGTGGACCAACAACCAATTCCCAAGGTTCAAAAAATGTTTTACTTGAAATCGAACCTTCTTGGAGAAGCCGAAAGATTAATCAGTCACTTAGCCCCTAATGAGGAAAATTATGATGTTGCTTGGACAATGCTGCGACAGCGCTACAACAATAGAAGGGTATTGGTATCAACTCTAATCCAAAAAATCGTGGATCAACCATCAGTAATGACGTTAAATCTGGATCAGTAATGACGTTAAAAGGATTACACGATACAACTCAGGAATGTCTTCTGGCCCTAAACAATTTGGAAATTGCCACGGCACAGTGGGATCCCTTATTATTAAATTTACTTACGAAAAAGCTGGACAGACAGACATTGATTCGATATGAGCAAACAATTTCGAATCCCAGAGAAGTGCAAACAATTCCCGACTTTCTTACCTTTTTGGAAGGACAATTCTTATCACTGGAAATGATGGGACAAAGAGATAAGGTTCCAGCAGCTCAGAAAACTGCACATGTCCATGCAACATTCGTCTCGAAACCTCAGAGCAATAACACATGTCGATCATGCAAATGTGGCACGCATCCTTTATTTGCGTGTCCACACTTTCTTCAGCTTGGAGCATCAGACCGACTAAATTTTGTGCGCAAGCAAAATCTTTGTGTAAACTGTTTGAAGGCAGGTCATCTGGCTGGTCAGTGTCCTTCGCGAAGTTGCAGTCGGTGTAATAAAAAACACAACACGTTATTACATTTGGAACACACTCAAAACTTCAATACAGGGCAGAACAATCAGCAATTTAAGGACAGCACTCAGCCAACAAACTCTACACCTGTTAAGGCAAATAACGCACCAACTACAGTAGCATCAGCCAATGAACAAGGCAACAGGCAGGCGTATGTTATATTAGCCACCGCTGTAGTTTCAATTTCTGCAGCCAATGGCAAGTCATTCAACTTTAAGGCTATTTTAGATTCCGGTTCGCAAGTTAATCTGGTAACTCAGAGGTTCATCAAGAAGCTATCCCTATCGCCTCGAACTTCATCACTTCAAATCGAAGGCATCGGACGTATGACTCGCAATTCTAGCAACAGGGTCAATGTAGGACTTCAATCACAATATGGAACTTTCTATACCAGGCTCGAGGCTTATGTATTACCGCAAATTGTGGCACCACAGCCGACATAGACGTTAGACATTTCAAAATGGTCCATACCAAGTAACGTTAAATTAGCGGATCCAGCTTTCGAGAAACCGGGCAAAATCTATGTACTCCTAGGGGCAGAGTTCTTCTTCGATTTAATGCAAATCGAACAGTTACACCTCGGCAAGGATATGCCCATCCTACAAAATACAAAATTAGGATGGATAGTATCAGGAAAAATTAATTCAACAACTCATCAACCTGTTACGTGCGAAATCTTCCCTAAAGCAACGACACCACAGACGAGTTAATCGAAAGATGTTGGTTATTAGAGATCACTGAGGACGAGAAAAAACAATTGACGGTGGCAGAGCAGTTATGTGAAAGCAGCTTTACGCAAACAGTATCGAGATCCGCAACTGGACGTTTCATAGTCCGGTTACCATTAGCAGAAAAGGATAGTAGTACCACTAAATTACGGGTTGTCTTCGATGCTTCAGCAAAGTCTTCTTCAGGACTCTCCTTAAATGACATACTACACGTCGGACCAACGATTCAAGAGGAACTCTTCTCCATTTTAATTCGTTTTCGTCTCCACAAATATGCATTCTCCGCTGATATCGAAAAAATGTATCGGCAAATCTTAGTACATCGTGAAGATCAGAGATATCAGTTGATAATTTGGCGAAACCATAGAAACCAAGAACTAAGGTTCGCCTACAAACGGTAACATATGGGACGTTGGCCGCTCCGTACTTAGCTACAAAATGCCTTCAAACGCTAGCAAAGCAGAACAAGGTGGATCATCCAACGGGATCTCAAGTGCTACTAGATGACTTTTATATGGATGATTGCTTGAGCGGTGCAAACAGTATTGCCGCACCATTAGAAATTCAAGCGCAACTGAGACACATCTTAGATAACGCAGGGTTTAAGCTGCGCAAGTGGTGCGCTAATGATGCGAAATTGCTCGAGAACATTGCATCTCATGATCAAGAAGTTGATCTTGATCTCCACTCTGCACATTCTCGTACATGTTGAAGCGTATCAGCAGCATCTCTGACATACGAAGAACTGGAAACAGTCATAGTAGAAGTCGAAGCAATTTTGAATTCACGCCCTTTAACTCCTATGTCCAATGATCCTAATGACCTCACCGCATTAACACCTGGTCATTTTTTAATCGGCGAACCCCGATTGGTGCGCACCTAAACTGATGTGTGCGCACCTAAACTGAATACATCCCTTAGTTCAAGATGGAAATTAGTGTCTGATCTAAAGCATGAATTTTGGAAACGATGGAACGTGGAGTATTTAAATCAATTACAACACAGACAAAAATGGACGAAGCAGATCGCTGTTATTAAGGAAGACACTCAGTAGTCATTAAAACTGACAACGTTCCAGTACTCAACTGGCCTCTAGGAAGAGTGACCAAAATATACAGCGGTCCTGATGGGGCAGTACGAGTTGTGGACCTAAAAACCGAGTCTGGTATACTTCGTCGACCAATCCACAATTTAGCTGAAATTCCACCGAAGCTTCAGAAGGAGCTCCCCGAAGATTATTCTACCCCGTCGAAAAGAAAACGAATATCTCACACCCCAATGGTGATCAACTGTATAGTTGCTCTTTTCTTACTGCCACTTATATGCGCTGGTTCTATAAATATAACGAATTTCAACAATGGACTTAGAATATATTTCGATGGAATAGGATTCACTGAGATTTCTCCTACAGCCTGGACGTTAATTGTATATTACGATCTTCTACCACTTCTACCACACCAAAACGAACTAAAGGCCTTTGAAAACGGGACAAATGCATTAGACCATATACTATATGTCGGAAACTAAAGGATAACAAACCTTGCCTCGCCTTAACAGCGCACTTTAGAACATTAAGGAACGAAATGCAAGTTGACAGCGATATCCTCCATAGTACTCGCAAAAAACGAGCAGCATTAGACATTGTTGGAAATGTCGCCCGGTCCCTATTTGGAGTGTTAGATAGTGAATATGCAAAAGAAATGTCCACCACCATCAACAAAGTCCGAAAACAATGAATATTTCCTCCTGGAGTTAGTGAAAAATCAAACCTCCATAATAGATTCAACAATAAATATTGTCAAGAGAAAGGAATTGGAATTACAAGCTAATCTGAAACACATTAATGATCAACTTGCTGAACTAATGGATGAAATCGACCATTACAAAATGGCTGTAAATCTAAGAAGAGTTCAAACCGCAATCTTGGATGTAATGACTGCTGTACATCATGAGCGCGTCAGTCCACTACTGCTGACGCCAAAACAACTAGAAGAGCAATTAAAGGAAATTAAAACCCATATATCGCCAGGAATGTTGCTCTCCAACGGCGATAACAACCTTTTACAATTGTACAAAACAATGGACATCAAGGGCACATTGACAGATCAACATGCCATATTCAAAATAATGATTCCATTAGTAGGCTTGGAGTCGTATCATCTATTTAATCTGGTGCCCATTCCCGCAGTTCGCAATGGAACACTCATGAGAATTCACCCTAGCATGGAGATAATGGCGATCAATGCTCATCGGGATAAATATTTTCCAATGACGTGGGAGGAATTAAGGGCTTGCAATCGGATGACGATATGTACATCTGCTCAAATAGACAACTCACCTACGGAATTAACTCACTGTCTCACAGGTGCGAAGTGCTGCTTTTAACCAATAAACCAACAGCCGATTGCAATTATATTCCCACTAATAACAACGATGAATGCCTCCCTACCAGCAAAGGCAATCAATGGAATTTTTCGGTTCATACTAAAACGGAATTAACAGCTGTATGTGGGACTGAGTTACAACAGCTCTCGTTGGTTAACACAGGAATGTTGACATTAAACAGCAATTGCACAATACGAAACGCAATGCTGAGCCTTAAGGGGCATTTCACAATAGCTACAGTAATGCACACGTCCTACACACGTTTTGAAGCCGCGGTTGAAGCAGCATCCCTAATAATCAACAAAACTTCAAACGGCCGCAGCAATAGTAACAAAATTATCGAGGGCACCTCAGATTTTGACGCTGTTTTGGAATCCAACAAGCACGTGAAGAATATACACTTTCCAGAAGCTATTGAAAATAGTACAATCCATCATCATATCATCAGCTACTCTGCATTGGTGCTGAGCCTGCTATTATTGGCTTACACCAGCTATAAAATTTGGCATAAGAAGTCACGATCTACAGGACCACCTAAACCACCCCGCTTGAGACCGAGCACCATATATTCGATCAACGTATAGGCTTGAATACTATTCAACGGGCGGGAGGATGTCGCGATTCGCTATGCTAACGGAAGCACTTTTTCTACCTTGAACTGGGTCATCGACTGCGAGCATGGCTCAGTGTCATTGACTGCACTCATGTTACGCTGGCGGTCGATGGCAGAATTCGAAAACAATTAATTTACCTTGCGAATTTGCTGACGCGTACTAATGTAGCGTTTTTTAATAATTTGGTTTTCTTTTTAGTTTAATAATTATTTCGCAATATTTCTTTGTCAATTAGGCAATATTTCTTATACGTATTTTTATTGTTATTTATGCTTAGGTTAAGTGTTTTTATCTATAAATTAAGCGATTCAATAAATAAATTGTCAGTATTCAACACAGAATCAGAGTGTTTTAACTCAAGTTGTTATCAATTAACCCAAGCTATTATCACTCAAACAATAAAAGGTGTGAATTCGGTTCAAGTTCCGAATTTACACTTATAAATAAATAAAAAGGGATTGGAATTGGTCCAAGTTCCAAATTCAATCACCTATTAAATAAACAAAACATCAAGCTTCTTCCGTCGCTGCTCACCGGTATGCTGTACAGAGGCGGGTACGGTCAATTCGCCCGAGGCAAAATAGCTTGAAGACAAAGAATCATTGAAATTTTTAGTAGGAGCGATGATATTTAGTCCACAATTGGAGTTGCTTCGATTTTCGTCAAAAGCCTTACTAAACAATCAAAAGCCTTACTAAACAGATATGCCGGAACTCCAAGTTTAAAATTTACGAAGCGCAATTTGGTCAAGTCCATCTCCTTTTCACCAACTTTACGCACGAAAAGACGACAGCCTCCACACCAAGCGCCTTAGAAATATGATTTATAGGCGCCTCTGGTTCAGTATTAACTTGGAAATGGGTATGAACTTTTTTGCATGAACAACATCAAGGGTTTGAGTAAGAGGACCAGTTCCAACAAGAGATTTGGCATTAGCCGCCCGAGTTCTCTTTTTCTTCCTCACAGTTATCCACTTGTTTGCTTCACCTCTCTCACTCTCAATAAGGCCTACGATTTTTTCAGCATCTTTACCGCCAGATGTTGTTTGAGAACATTTCGGAATCTCAGCATTCTCTATTGCGTCCTCTAACTTTCTCGATTCCGCTTCTATGTTGCTATTTTTTTAGTTTGAAAACGTTGAGTAGCCTGTACACCCAAATTTTTCTGCGCCTTAGCTGGCTTAACCGCGTTCTGCACTAAGGCTCTCTTAGAAATATCACATATACTGCTTTCGAGAACCGCTAACTTAGCTTGCATCTCTTTAAATTGCCGCGAGAGCTGCTCGATTTTGTTCTGAGAGTCGTACGAAACAACAATGCAAGAATCACATTGCCAAATTAAATTCGGCGTATTATTTAATAAAATTTTAGTTACATTTTCTGACAGGGCAATACAGCCCAGTATAAATAACACGACCACAAATCGATACACATTGCACTCGGTGGAAAGCTTTAAAACGAAAATTGGAATAATTGGCATTAACCTCAACCTTAGATTTTCCACAAGAGATCTTCATGATCGCAAAAGCGGTCCGCACAGTAGCAATGCACAATGAGAACTGTAGAAAATCAAATAGAACAGTCACTTAAACCAATCACAAAACCTCTAATGGAATTGGTTCGAAACACTACAACACCAACAACAACAACAACAAAAAAAACAACAAATACTAATAAGAATGACTCTCACTTTACATATGATGAGATACCACTCAGACTAAAAACAAGTATCCCACACAAAGCAAAGAAAGAGATTGATTTTACAGACCAAGCTCTTACCAAGAGTAATGAAGACGGTACCCTTTTCTCTCAAATGGATGATGATAGGCTACGTCATTCGAGTCACACGACACCCGAGGGTTTGTATGTTGAGTTATTTGCTGAGTCTAATAATTTGACTCATTTAGTGAAGGAACCAACGCACTTTCCCTGAGTTGATGGGCAAAATCAAAATATTCTGGACCTTTTTCTAACTTCACATCACAGCAAGTATGATGTGAATGTTTTTGCACCTCTTGGGAATTCGGACCACGCGACAATTTCTGCTACCTTCCCATATTCTAGTCTTCAATCCGCTCACCAGCCAGCTCCGAAGCGGAAAGTGTGGCTTTATGAGAAGGCTAATAGGGATGCGCTGAACTGCTTCTTCAGCCGTTTCAATTGTGTTTCAGAGATAGAAACATAAATGCTGCAGCAAAATTGGTAGAAAATATAATGCGACTTGCAGACAAGCAGTCAGGTCTAAAGAGGAAGCATTTAGGAATTGGTGTTTAAACAAAACTGATGATACTAAACTGCTGCGCAATCAGGCCAGAAATAGGTGCAATGCCACTCTAAAGCGCGAAAAAGTTCTTTACGAACAGCGCCTTAGACGTAGAGTTCTTGAATACCATACGGGTAGTAAGAACTTTTGGTCGTTCGTGGGGAGAGTGAAGATTCAGACGCGATCGTCTATTCCAACACTCCGCAAGGACGATCAGATCTTCACTCACTCGGTTGATAAGACAAACTTATTAGCCAAAATGTTTGCTGAAAACTGCTCTTTTCCTGAGAGTAGCCAACCACTGCCCGCGGTCGATGATGTATCTCATGCTATGCCTGAGATGCATTTTCGAACGCGAGCTGTTAAAAGAGTGCTTGCAGACCTCAACGTCAACAAATCCTCGGGACCGGATGGCATTTCAGCCCATGTGTTGAGAAAGTGCGTCTCAACACTGGCTCGCCCATTGCGCAATCTCTTTAATTTTTCGTTTACTTCAGGATTTTTTCCCACTTCTTGGAAGATTGCTAATGTGCAGCCTCCAAATTTCAGTTTCCAAAAAAGTTGCAGTTTCCAAAAAAGTTGAGGCTACGAATCCTGCAAATTACTGGCCCATAGGTATCTGTTCAGTGCTCTCCAAAGTCATGGAGAGCATTGCAAATTTTAACCTGATGAGGTATCTAGAGAGCAACGAGTTGATCAGCGATCGCTAGTACGGCTTACGTGCTCACCGTTCTACCGGCGATCTGATGGCCTTTCTCACTGAGCGGTGGAACAGTTGTATTCACCAGTTCGGTGAGAGGAAGGTTGTTGCGCTGGATATCTCCAAGGCTTTTGACCGGGTGTGGCATAAAGCACTCGTGTCTAAACTGGCTGCTTATGGTGTCGGTAATACTTTCACTCGATGGATATCAAGTTTCCTCAGCGGCCATTCTATTTGGGTTGTGATAGACGGCTTTGCTTCAGAAGAGCACTTCATTAATGCTGGAGTTCCGCAGGGTTCGGTCCTGTCTCCAACTCTTTTTCTCAATTTTATCAATGACCTTCTGTCATTGACATCAAACCCCGTCTACTCGTTTGCTGATGACAGCAGCGTTTGTCATTCATATTTATTCTCCAGGCGTCCCTCTATTCTGGAGATCACTACAAAACGCAGAAATATGAATGACACACTCCAATCGGACCTTAACAAAATCCATGAGTGGGGTCGAGTGAATCGGGTGATCGATTTTAATGCGCGGAAGACACAATGCTGTTTGTTGACCCACAAGCGTCTGGCGGGCGACAACTTCCCACCGATAAATATGGGTGGTGTGGATATTAATGAGTCGGAGGCTCTTGATGTTCTGGGCATGTCAATACAATGCGATCTTCGTTGGAACGATCACATTTTTGACGTGTCGAAAGAAGCAGCCAAGTGCTTAGGCTTTCTTAAGCGGTGTAAGATATACTTCACTCCAACCGATCTTCGTTGTATCTACACCACCTATATCCGTCCGAAAATGGAGTACGATTTGCATATATGGTCGGGTGCTTCGCGAACATATCTTCAGCTCCTAGACCGTGTCCAATGTCGTGCGTTAAAACCTATAGGGGACAGTAGGGTATCCAGCTCTATTGGAACCTTGGAGCGTCGTCGTGATGTGGGGTGTGTATCATTAATTTACCGTTACTTTCATGGTAAATGTTCCTCTGAAGTAGCCGGCCTGATTCCTCCGGTTCAGGTATTTAGCAGAACTACTCGGCTTTCCAGAGGGGTGCACCCCTTTTATGTCGCGATTCCGTTCCAAAGAACCACGCATTACCGTGAGAATTCGTTTTTCGGTCGCGTCATTAGATTGTGGAATAATCTCCCTGCGAATATCTTCCCGCCCACTTACAGTGTCGAAACCTTTAAGCGAAGTGTAAACCGTTAATACTCCCTCTTTCCCCCTTTCCACTAACCTGTAATCCCTTCGGAACCAACAAATGCTGTGCAAGGATAGGGGGCATCCTCTGAGCTTGGTTTCATCTGCCATAAAAAAATGATACAGATGATGCAAACAAATCAACAAAATTCTATTAACAAATTCTGTCACAATTAGAGGAACGAAATGAGCTGGACACCGCATATGGGCCGAACAGAGGATCGAATGGAGAATGGAGGTTCGGAAATAGCGCTTTGGAAATGCATGGTGATAAAGTATTCATCTCAGACAAACTTTTTGGACCTCACCCTCTACTCCTTTCAACCTTACACCCGGTCTCTTTGAATTATTGTTTTACAAGACACCATCAAAGTATGACGAAGCAGATCTACAAGTTTACAAAATAATTTTAATTAATATTAATGCTCACAAACGAAACTATAATGAAAATGAACAAATTAAGGGAACCAAGGCTTTCAAGTACACCAACATCATAAAAGGATTAATCAGTTATAAATCTTTGCTGTCCACACCACTTCAACATGGAAAAGGAACCGGATTGATGAAAGTAAATCCTCAAAGCCTAATTATATTTTTTGGGATGATCCGAATGAATTAGTAGATAGATTGAGACTTTTATTATCATCACAATCGGCCGGACATAACAATCACACCAACGAAATTATTTCCATTATTTATACATTAATTGTATAAATATGATGTATAATGGAGTTGTAAGCATAATTGAAAATGAGTGTCGACAAGTTCGGTCGTTATTCCGCACATAAAACATCAAATAATAAAATAAAGAAAAATATTTCAAAAGTGTTGGGTTTCAGTCTAGATAATGATAACAATTTAAATATCCGCTGGAAGCGTTTAAGAATGTTGGCACACCTATTGATGGTTATGACGCAGTAACCAAGTCTTTTGTAGAAGATAATATGAAACAGATTTACTCAATAACAAAGTCTTTTGTGAAAGATAGTATGAATCAGATGGACTCAGAATTTAAAAAAGAAATCAAAGCACTGAAGAAAAAAATTGATGAAGAATTTGAAGCTGTTCACGGAAAGATTATTGATGCTGAAACATACATCGAAAGTAGTATTCAAGATTATACAAAAAATATTAGTGATCAAATAGGTCGAATGGAAAGTTACCACTTTCAACAAGCACTACTATAAGACCTAAATCTGCAGTCGCATTGGAGGAAACAATTCACAAGAAATGTCAAAATGAGTAAAAAGCGGGGTTCAGTAGTACTGAAAACAAAATATCCCAACACATACCTCGTGGAAAAAGTTCTTAAAATAAGAGGAAGCAAAGTTTTCGTCAAGTGGCTAGGATTTTCGAATGAACATAATTCTTAGATCGATAGTAATGAAATTTTGTAAAATATATGTATAAATAAATTTTCTGGTATAAAAAGAGTGTTTTGTGTGTGTTTACATTTCATTAGTTAATCAACAATCAAGATGTCAATAACTCTTATTATACTTTAAGTGGAAACAAATCCATTTTATCAGCTGATTACTTTCCATCTATAGATTAAATAATAAGTACGTGTGTGGTCTGGCCGACTTTCATAGTTACAACACCAGTGTTGTCTGCGGCTTCTGCGACCTTGTTAGTCCAAGTGGTAGGGTAGAAGTGAATGAAGGTGTACCTATGTAAGCGATTTTATTATATATAATCATTGTTTAGTTTTCGCTGTCATCGCATTAAGTTAATTTTTTGTCGCAACAGCGGTCAGTGAACGCTACCTGCGAATTCAGCAGTTCTGGTGGAAGCAGTCCGGCGAAGAGTTGTCAACGTATGCTGCTTACCAGTCAGCACTTTACAAACGTTAGCAGGCGCTGTAATTTAAGAAGATCGTTCAGGTGCAGTTCATTGACAGCCGTTGTCCGATTTATCTATTTTAAATTTGCTTTATTGTATTTTTAGTTAGCATTTTCTTTTTATGCTTTTGATTTTGTTATTTTATTGACTACCTATTGTAAAAATAGTATATAAGACGAGGTTTTCAATAAAGTTTTGAGTAATACAGCAAATCACTCTCAAGCGTGTCTGTTCACTCCTATATAAATAAAACTCAGAATTGATTCAAGTGCCTGTTCTGGGAATTATATTATCATACAACTGTAGATTCAGTTCAAGTGCTGAATCTACTGTCGTTCCCAGATCAAACCAAGTTCTGGTCTACAAAAAATTGGAAATTGTATCTTGAAATGGCAAATCTGGAGCAACTCTTCAAGGATAAATCAGCTTTATCAGAGCAAATACAACGGCTGATATCCAATTATAAAAAGGATCCTTCAACACGCAAGAGCTCTGAGACGTACTTCCTAGAAAGGCTCCATAAGCTTCAGAATTTATATGAAGCATTTGAGAAGCAAGATTCCACGATTAGGGTGCATTGTGACAACACACTCGAATATGAGTATTTTTCAAGAGGTCTCTACGACAAAGTTGCTCAGTTCGCTAATGGATATATTCAAGAAATTTCTCAAATGGGGAATATTGGGCTGACACTGAGAAATCAATAAATACGGGACGCGAACCGACACCCACAGGTCGTGGGTCGCTCCTGGCTCACAATTTACAAGATATATTCGTCGACAACATGTAATAACAACTTCATTAAGAAGATTGCTAAATGATGAGAACATTAAATTCCACGAATTTTACGATGTTAAATTGGACAACATCCGCCAGCTTTGGAGGTAAATTGAGGAAATACACTTTCTCATCTGGGAAGTCAGCGTCGACCCAGTTTCCGAAGGCTACTATCTTGAAGCATACTTAAAAATGGAAGATGAAGTCAGGAAGCATATAGTTGAATTAACCCAAAAACGCAAAATTTCGACCAACTCAGCGCATCAAATCAAATCTTACTGGAGAAGCAGAAAGGCTGATTAAGCATCTACCAATTACTGAAAGTAATTACGATACAGCCTTACAGATGTTGCAGGACCGCTACAATGCATCAACGCTGCTGCAAAAATTGTTGGATCAGCCTTCCGGTAACAGTAAAGAAACATCCGCAGCATTAATAAAGAGTTTCCACGATACAACAACTGTGCAACAAAAGAGAAATGCAACAAAAGACATAACACCTTATAACACCAGCACTTCAAAAGCAGCAAATACTCCAAGCAACACTTCAACTTCCAGCCCACCCAGTGGCATGCATTCATCCTGCGAGCTTAACGGCATCTACATATAAACTAAATAATTACGTTCTGCTCGCCACCGCTAAAATCAAGGTAGAGTCGTCAGAATGACGAACAGTTGTTTGCCGAGCAGTTCTGGACTCAGGCTCTCAAGTCAACATATTGTCTGAACGACTGGTCAACAAGTTAAAAATGCCTACATGCTCCACTTCTTTGTGGATCAATGGTATTGAGGCTGGCAATCTAAGAGCGGACAAGCGAGTCGTCGCCAAATTCTATTCGACCGCAAACAGTTACTCTTCTCAAATTGAAGCCTTCATCCTGCCGAGTATTGTACCTAAACAGCCGATGCACACAATCAACACCTCCACATGGTATATACCAAAAAATATAAGACTAGCGGATCCCGATTTTGCACGCTCTGACAAGGTGGACGTTCTCTTGGGTGCCGAATTCTATTTCCAGTTACTCTCCGTTGGGCAGATCAAACTCAAAGGTGATAAGCCCATTTTACAAAACACGCTGAGAACATCAAGACCAACGTCTTGAAGTCAGCGAACCACAAACTGACATGACACAAGCCGAAACACATTGCGAAGCACATTTTGCTCAACACACCACTCGCAATTCTGAAGGGTGGTATATAGTACGGCTCCCATTCTGCGAAGATACATCTTCCGTCGGCAATTCCCAGGACCTAGCACTATTTAGAATCCAGGCGATAGAACGACGTTTAGCAAGGGATGACACCCTTCGAAGGCAATATGGCGAATTTATGGAAGAATATGAAAGGCTTGGGCATATGACTCAAATAAATCATGATGAAATATTATCTCCAAACTATGTGATTCCACATCATTGTGTATTAAAGCCAGGCAGTACAACAACAAAACTACGTGTGGTGTTTGACGCCTCCCTAAAATCATCATCTGGGGTATCACTTAATGATATTTTACACAATGGACCTACAGTACCAGAAGATTTGTTTGCCTTGCTGTTAAAATTTAGATTACCACGCTTCGTTTTTACCACCGACGTTGAGAAAATGTTTCGGCAAGTTCTGGTGCACCCTGCAGATAGGCGCTACCAAATCATCATTTTGAGAATCGACCCTCGAAAGCCCTTGAAATATTACACGCTGAACACAGTGACTTATGGAACTGCTAGTTCCATATTTCAAGGGCTTTCGAGGGTCGATTCTCAAAATGATGATTTGGTAGCGCCTATCTGCAGGGTGCACCAGAACTTGCCGAAACATTTTCTCAACGTCGGTGGTAAAAACGAAGCGTGGTAATCTAAATTTTAACAGCAAGGCAAACAAATCTTCTGGTACTGTAGGTCCATTGTGTAAAATATCATTAAGTGATACCCCAGATGATGATTTTAGGGAGGCGTCAAACACCACACGTAGTTTTGTTGTTGTACTGCCTGGCTTTAATACACTGCTACTTACCTTTCCACAAAGTATCTGCACCAACTCAACAAGTTATTAGAGTCAGGAGGTTTTAAGCTGCGAAAATGGTGTGCCAATCATGGAAATTTCTACAAAGCATCGCCCCAGAGGACCAAGAGGTTAACATGAACCTGGACGACGATACGACTGCAGCAATAAAAACAGTTAATCAAAACACTAAAGTTACGAAAAGAATTGTTTGTTCGGAATTAGCAAGAATATTCTATCCTCTCGGAATATTGGCACCTGTCATAATCACTGCAAAGATATTTATACAAGAACTGTGGAGCATAAAATTTCACTGGGATGAAGCACTATTGGCGGAACTTCATACAAGGTGGATAAACTTCCGCAGCTCACTCGACAGAATCAACGGTATGCAAATCTCAAGCCATATGTTCAAGGAGTCCCGTCCGACATCGATACAATTACATGGATTTGCAGACGCGTCCGAAAAGGCATATGGAGCAGTCATGTACATAACATCGATTATGCCAGACAAAACGGTATTGGTAAGGTTGCTGTGTGCTAAATCACGAGTGGCTCCATTAAAAAAGCAAACTATCCCTCGACTAGAACTATGAGCTGCGTTGTTATATGCGCAGCTGATTAACAAGGTCAAAGCCATATTGGGATACACAGATAAGCCAACTTATTTATGGACGGATTCACAAATAGTTCTAGCATGGACTCCCTCTGGGCCTGCTATTTACAGAACATTCGTTGCCAACAGAATTCTCAAATTTCTGGAGTTGTCAATACCAGAGCAATGGCGTCATGTTGGCACTAAAGAGAATCCAGCCGACCTGGTTTCAAGAGGGACTTCTCCAGGACAACTTGCAGCTTGCAACATATGGTTTTATGGACCACGTTTTCTGATCTAGAAGAGCTCATCTCTAGCTCTTCATGGTCGATTCATCAAAATTGACCGTTGATACTCCTTTTTTACCCTTTAGCGCGTTGTTGCGTATGTGCTTCAGTTTATACGAAATCTAAAAAACACCAATACACGTACATAAACCAGTGATCGTGATCATCAAAGTTGTGCAATATGCTGACTTTAAGGCAGACATCGATCGGCTTAAGAAGAAGGGAGATGTTGGAAAATCAAGCTCACTGTTAGGCCTATCACCTTTTATAGATGAAGACGGAATTCTAAGAGTCGAAAGCCGGCTCAGCTTCTCTTCACTCCAATACAACACCAAGTTTCCAATACTGTTGCCGTACAACGACAAGATCACAAGACTTATCATGGAAATGTAACACAAAAATAATCTCCACCGCAGTCCACAGGCTCTACTCGGTCCACAGACTCTACTCCCTTTCAGCGGCCACAGAAGTTCTGGCCGATGAAAGGGAAAACTATGGCACAATCGATCGTCCAAAAGTGCATAAAATGCTATCGAGCCAAACCCAAACTGCTCACGCAAATAATGGGTAATCTACCTGACCATCGTGTGCAGCCAGCCCGGCCATTCATAAATAGTGGCGTGGATTTCTGTGGTCCTTGCCACATTCATTTTTTTTTTTTTTTTTTTTTTTTTTATATCAGATTCTAGCAGTAGCCCTTAAGAGATCAATCTCTTTTTTCATGATTGGCTACTGGTGGAATGGGTGACAGTGGGAGAGGAAGGGAAAGGGAACTTTTTTCGCATTCTGCTAATTCGACTCCGGCAAAGTGTTGCGAAGCAAAGCTTTCTAAGAGAACAGCTATTTTGCTTTATTATTGCAAACACTGCCGGAGTCAACGAATGGTTCTTAATTTCACAACTAGCGCTAGGCGAGGCCTTAAGTACGCATTAGAAATTGAGACATCACGATAAGAAAAGTTAACACCCATGCACACGGCGGGACTCGAACCCACGTCCCCGGAAAATCGATGGCTAGTGTGCCACACACTAAACCACGAGCCACCGAGAACTGCAAACTCATTACAATATACGTGGTACAAGGCCAACCAAGGCTTTCATCGCCATCTTCTGCTGTTTTGCGACGTAGGGCAGTACATCTAGAGCTAGTTTCTGATCTATCCACCGATGCCTTCCTTTGTGCTCTAAAAAGGTTCAAAGCGAGAAGAGGTCACTGCCTAAACATATATTGTGACAATGCTACTAATTTTTTCGGCGCTAACAATCAACTCAAGGAGTTACAGCATAACATGCATTCTGTGGAAACACAGGACAAAATTGTCAACACTTGCGTTAGAAAGGGAATCAACTTCAAATTCATACCTCCGAAGGCTCCACATTTTGGTGGTCTATGGAATTTTTTTGCTCCACATTTTTTGGTCTACATTTTGGAATAGGACTCAAGTTTTGCGACACTTGTGTCACGAATTAACACTATAGGATATTTGCAAGGATGTCGTAGATACACTACACAACGTTGAAAAGACACTCAAAATGGACAACAGTCAACCGAGATAAAAGGCATGCAACTTACAAAGCCAAAAGAGGAGCACTCAACCTTGTGGGAAACGTGGCAAACTCATTATTTGGAGTACTAGACTCAGAGTACGAAGCACAAATGCTGAAGACAATCAGCAGTCAGTTGTCAGTTAAACAAAATGAAGGTCATCTCTAAAATTTGTTCAAGAACCAAACGTCAATTCTCGACGCAACTATAAACATATTTAAGCAAGACCAGACGGCTATTAAAAGAAAGTTCGACAACCTCGATCGTCAAGTTGCGGGAATATGGACAAAGGTTGCAAACACGGATTATCAATCAACGGTTCTTCAAAATTTCATCTCATTAGCTATGCAACTCATTTTAGTAGCAGCAAATCTGCACCGCATTCAAGATTTTATCATAGATGTACTTACGGGCACCCATCATGGAAAAATTAGCCCGAGTTTGCTGACACGCAAGCAACTTCAAGAGGAGTTAGTGAAAATTCGAAATCATCTACCTCCTTCCATGCAACTTCCTGTTGAGCACGATGATCACACACAATTGTATAAATTAATGTCAGCAACAGGAGGATTAACAGAAAACTATGTAATATTTACGATTTCGATACCCTTATGTGATCAGCAATCATTCGATTTATATAAACTATTTCCCGTACCTACTCTGGTGAACAAGAGCCTTGTTGCTATAAAACATTGCAATGATATAATAGCAGTTAACGCTCATCGAGACCAGTATCTGCTCATGAGTACGAACGATCTACATTCATGTATTGCTACGAAACCAGACTCATATTTATGCACCCACCTCCATTCAATGTACAACA
Organism: Sicus ferrugineus; assembly: GCA_922984085.1. Lineage (NCBI taxonomy): Eukaryota > Metazoa > Arthropoda > Insecta > Diptera > Conopidae > Sicus > Sicus ferrugineus. The sequence continues at coordinate 25,877,551 of OV277349.1, forward strand.
AAGGTTCCGAAATATACTCATGTGAGATAAAATTATTAAATAACGATGGCCGCTCAGATTGTGATGTAGAGCTATTAAGAAGAAATTCAACATGGACTCAAAAGTCACATAAGAACCAGTGGATGTACACCTTCACTAACCCCAAACAAATGACAGCTGTAAGTGGTAAGCAAATCCAACAACTCACTTTACAGGGATCTGGAATCCTAACTCTGCAACCTCAATGTGTCATTAAAGAGGAATCCATAACCGTACAGGCTCAGCGAACACATGTCAGCAATCTTCATATATCATATACAGGTCTTGGAGCCAAAACAACTTCATACAATTGTTCACGGGACCGAAAATTACACCACTCAATTACAAGAACTTAGTGAACTTCAAACCGCACTTGCACACCAAGATATGTTAAATCTGCCGACAAAAATTAAAACCGTCAATTATCGGCTACACAGCGTTAATTCTGTCATTGGCTGTCACAACTTACACCATATGGAAGGTCAAATCACGCAATCAACAGATAGAAGTCACGTGTTACATACAGCGTAACTGCAACGCTGCTAATCACGCCACTGGAGCATGATGCAACGTCAGCGAATTCCTCCGCTGTATGCCAAAAAAGCAAAGCCAGCATATTTTAAGTGCTGGTCGTTATTCACATGAGTATGCAGAGAGGAGTCGTCTTTGAGCCGTCGTTGGAGAGTCGTCGTTGAATCATCTTCGAAGATAGTCTTAATAAAGAATTGTTATGATAAAAAAACAAGTGTCTTTTTTTATTTAATAACCTAGCTTTGGCAGTGCTTCTATAGATATACCTAGAGACACGCAAGCTTAAAAGTTATAACTGGCGCAGTCGCGGCGAACCTAGAGCTCAAGTGAAATTTAGTCATTATTAGAAATAAAGTGAAATTTAGTCATTATTAGAAATCAATGCAAAGAACGTATTTGGCTCCTAACAGATAGTTTCCCTTGTTTTCATTGTACGACGGCGTCAAGATAATTTTGTTGATTTATGGGGACATTTCGAAAAATGAAAATTCCAGATGTACTTTTCTCATATAAAATATTGAATTAAATTTCATTAAAAATATAATTAAAAATTAAAAATTTTTGTATTTATTAAAAATTTTTGTATTAAAAATTTTTGTATTTACAATATATAAATAAAATAAAAAAAAAATATTTTTTGAATGTTAATAATGGTGAGAGTGAAACCAATAACCAATAACCATAAGAGATATCATCATAAAATTAAAGTAAATCGAAGAGAAGCGACGACAACAACAGCAACTGCACAGAACCAAAAAGGTACGTCATATTGACGAAATTCGTTGTCAATGTGAAAATTTGGTAGTCAATTTTGAGCCAACAACCGCAGTTGTCAATATGACGAATTCTTGGTTTTCAATTTTACTGTTATTCATCGGCAAATATCATCGTCATATTGACAACCATAATCTTCACATTGACAACCTAGATTGTATTTTTGAAAACTATGGTATTCATATTGAAAACCTAAATTGTATTATTAACAACCAGTCTCTTCATATTGACAACCAGTGTCTTCATATTGACAACCAGTGTCTTCATTTTGACAACCAGTTTCTTCATATTGACAACCAGTGTCTTCACTTTGACAACCAGTGTCTTCATTTTGACAACCAGTGTCTTCATGTTGACAACCTAGTTTGTATTATTGAAAACTGTGATCGTCATATTGAAACCTAAATTATAATATTGAAAACACTGGTATTCATATTGACCATTTCGGTCGTCATATTGACAACCCATTTATTTCGTTTTTGAATAACTTTTGAATTTCATTTTCTTATAAAAGCTTTATAAAGAAATTATAACTTTTTATGAATTATATAGTAGGTATGAAAGTACAGGTAATTAAAAGTAAGTACAAGAAATATTTAAGGTTTATTTTTTCAACTCTTCTACCATTACACACAATTTTAGTGAGTATTTTTTAATGGCAGAATTAATATTAATATATAAAAATACTTCAATAAATCTCCAAAAATTTTCGCAAGCTGAAGGATATTCAATATTAAACAAGAAAAATCTTTTAAAACATATATCTACAGCCCTTAAGATATTATTAAATTGTTGTATGTCGCATTCACACTATCAAGGCAAGAACATTGGCACTTGTTAATAACTCAGTTAGTGAGTCAAGGTCAAGTTCAGCCTTTAGTGCACGCCAAGCATTTTGTTTTGGGAAGCTCGAAAGCCAAGCTAGCAACCAGCACTCTGCATGGTAGCAAGTGTGGAAGCAAATTATAAGCTCCGGGCAAAGCTCTGGAAAGCCAAGATAGTAACCAGCACCGTCTGCATGGTAGCAAGTGTGGAAGCTAATTGCCACCAAATAGCTTTTCTCGAGCTCAAACTAAGCAGCTTTCCGAATAAATAAAAGTAGCTAAAATAAAAAGCAAAGAGCAAACGCGGAAGAATTAAATCGTTCCCAATTTAATTCTGCCGACGTTAATATTGGCAAATATGAATATTAAGAATTTAATATTGCAAAATAGTGGAAATGCGACATACCGGTCCACTTTAGTTTAGACGTAGCCGTCGGCGAGCTTAAGTAAAAATGATTTAATGTTTAAAAGTAGAGTCCTGTTTTTGAGCCCAGAGCGCGCAGAGCGGCGCTGCATTGAAATAAATAAAAAGGGACCTTAGAAGAGGAACAAGGCTTTTCATTAAGAGGACCCGCATTCTTTTCAGAAGGACACCACAACATTTTGGCGCAGCCGGATTTTCGAGCCGAGGATCGCTCGAAGAAAATTAAAGGTAAGTGAGTGAAAGTTTTGGTGAAATTTGTGGAGTAAATAAAAGGAGTGCCAGCGTCAAGCCAGACACCCTTGTCTGTCCAATGGCGTTCCACGCCGGACGAAACCTTTGCTGAGGTCGACTCTTTCACTCTGGGAAGTTGTTTGAAAGATTTTTAAATAATTTCAAAAGTTTTGAATAGTTTTAAAGTGAAATTTGAAAGTGAATTGTTGGAGAAGGAATGAATTTTTGAGGAAAATTAAATTAATTCTTAATATGATAATGGTAATATGGGGAATAATAAGAAAGATATCATTTTGGAATAATTTTTTTTTGGTTATTTTAAAAACCAAAATTAAAAGTTTAATCGTTACAGTAAATCGCTTAGAGACTTCATATCGTTTGGAGAATCAAAGCCACTTTAGTGTCATCCTTTTTCAATAACAAGCAATTACAATTGCTTGCTTATAAGAACAATTAACAAAAGCAGGCAATTAGCAAAGAAATAACGCAAACCATAGCTCACTCATTTAATTGTTCGAGTTCTGAATTGCAAACGTTGCAGTTTTGTGTGCCACTACGAAAAAGAAGCAATTCGTTCGTTCATTTTGAGCTTTTAAATTACCTCAGCGAAGGCGACAAAATAATTGACAATTCGTCTCCGATTGAAACAAAGAAATAGCGAGCTCAGGCTGCAAAATGAAAAGGAAAAAAAATAACAAAAGTAAAACAAGCGTACGTACTAGAAACCATTTGTACGGCGAATGTTTACACCATGCTCGGTAAACGAAGCATGCAGGAAACCTAAACCGTTTAAGGAAATTAAAACTTGATAAGCAAAATTCAATTGTTTCGTTAATTGCCTCTCGTTTTAAGGTACTACGAGTAGTAATAAAAATTGGACGTTTAATAAAACGATGGAACGTTGATTGGCGGCGCTAAGTAGTCGTTTTACAATATTCTGAATCCAACACTTCAAAATAAATTTAACTTCTCAACATTAAGAAAAATTTACTCTTACATATGTTAATTGTAAACGTTAAGAAAAATACAAACCCACTAAATTATATGTCGTTCTTTAATTAATGGCCGAGTCGTTGCAAGAACAAGCATATATAGAATTAGAAAGAACCCACAAGGATCTGAAACGTCAGTTGGGGGAGTTTATATCAAAAATTTGGGCAATTTTAAAAGAGACAGTAGGCAACAAGGAAAACTTAGAATTGATAAAGTCTAGATTAGGGGACTTAAGAGACATTTCAAGTGTAGAAAGAGCAGACGCGATAGTAGAGGAATTGCTTAAATTCCTACACCAGATAATAGAGAATAAGACAGAAAATTCGAAGGTATGGGAATCAGAATTTAACGCACTGAAGAATAGGTATGATAATTATTTAGTAGATAAAGTGTTTCAGGAGGATATATTAAGGAACTTAGAGGACAAGAACGTAAAACTAAGGGAATTATTAAAGGAAAAGGGGCTAACCGAAGAAACGTTAAATAAAACACTAGAACAGGGGTTTGCACAGAAATCAAGAGAAGAATGTAGTTCTTTAGAAGAAGCGAACAGAAGAATCCAAGAATTAAAAGAGGAAAACAGACGGCTGAAACAAGAAATAGAATTAGCTAACGATCAGACACTATACCATAAACAAGCTACCACTGCTATAGTCAGTCCAAAGGAATATAACTCAGTTTCATTTCCTACGTTTAAGCAATCAGGGGCAAATCAAACCAAGATGGGTATAGCAGAAATCGCGAAGATAACAAGCAGTCTTGTTCCACTGTTTTCAGGGACACAGTCACCAGACTTAAGAGGTGAGGTGTATAAGTTTATACAGGCGTGTGAGTTAGTTACAAGTGAAGCGACTACAGGAAATATTCAAGAGTATATAGATTGTATCAAACAAAGATTGTATGGAGACGCTTATGATCTAGTAGGCTCACAACGTTTCAGCAGCCTAGAAGAATTATACCTAGTGTTAAGAAGAGCCTACCTACCAACGATTTCGTTAGACTCAACCTTAACAGAAATACAGAATTGCAGTCAATTGCACAATGAGGACATTCGGCAGTACGCAAGACGCCTAAATACCAAAAAAGCACAGGCGCTACAAGTAATAAAAGATACCTATAATGGACAGGGCGACAGCGCACTTGTATCTATGGTAGAGACGTCAGCAAATAAGGCGTTTAGAACAGGGTTAAAAGATGCAACTTTACGAATTCACATGCTAAGTGTTACAGGGAAAAGTATGGAGGAAATGATAGAAATAACAGTGAACACGCTGATTGAAATACAAAGAAGTAATTTCCTCCATCAATCAACGGTTACACCCATAATTAATATGAATTCGGTAGAACCCTACACAGGACCGCCTGTACATAATCTAGTGGCTTATAAAAGACTAGAAGAAAGGCAGAACGTTTCGAGAGCACCACAGGAGAAAATAGTTTGTTCATTTTGTAATAAACGTGGGCATACACGAGAAAAGTGTTTAATTAGGGAAAACACACCGTATTGCCAAAAGTGTTTAAAATATGGACACGAGACAAACTGGAGGTGTAATAACAATGAAAACAACAGAAGTGGGTCGAACAACAAAAATAAAGGGCCTAATAACTGGAACCAGGGGAGTCAACAATGGAACCAACACCAACGAAGTTGGCAACCAAAGCAACCCCAGCAAAATTGGCAACAAAAACAAGTCCAAACGAAATGGAATCAAAAGCAAAATAACCTAGTGAACCCAAATTCGACTACCTTCAAGGGGGCGCAGATGAATCGGAGTCCTGTGAACATGCCAAACGAAACGAAACAAAGAATATGTCATTGGTGTAACAAACCAGGACATATGATGGCAGATTGCGAAGCTAGAAGAAATTGGGAAAAATTCCAAGGCAATCGCCAGGGAAACTGGCAAGGTCCCAGAACAGGCCAGTAATCTGGGAACCCAATAATGACAGTAATTTAAGGCCAAATGAGGTAATAACGGTAAGTCAGACATCGGAAACGATTGTGGATACATTACCAACTTCACCAAGCGAAACAGTAACTGTAAGTCCGACGTCGGAAACGATTGTGGATACGTTACCAATTTCGTCGAGTGAAGGAGTAACTGTAACTCCGACATCGGAAGCGATTGTCGATACATTACCAGCCTCAATAACTGAAGCAGTAACCGTACGTCCAACATCGGAAGCGATTGTGAATACGTTACCAACTTCAAAAATGCTGCAACCTAAAAGAGATCAAAACATTAGGTACAATAATAATATAGTAAAAATTATAGCACAAAACGATAAAGTAAATGAGACAGTGAATAAATTAACCAATAAAGCAAAGATGTTAATAGAAATGGGAACAGAGTTATTACTAATCATCTTGCTAATTACACAGTTAGCATGCACAGCGATTATAAAAGCAATGTTTTTCAATTTTCAACGATATAAAGCAAGGAGCACTAGTCTTAATATATCAGAATATATTACAGATGTAAAAGCACTTGCAAGTAATATAAAATCAAAAGTATTAACGAAATTTAGAATTTTCATTTCAAATTTACAGAAACAGGACATGAAAACAATATGTTCATGGTTAACGTATAATTTAAATAATGATGATAAAAATACTATAAAGGAAGTATCTAACTGGAATTTAGACACGTTAAGTGATGTGTTCATTGAAATGCCTTGCGTAGAGGCGAGAAATGGAAAACTCATTTTACTGGTGGATACAGGAGCAGATACAAGCCTGGTAAAAGAATGCGCATTAAAGGAAGATGTCATTATAAATAAAAGGGTTAAAAAGGAATTAAGTGGAGCATTTGGAGGCTGTATAACCACAATAGGGTCCACTAACATATGCCATGATGAGGTACAGCCTTTACGTTTAACGCTACACGTTGTGTCACTTAAACAAGGAGTACCGGCGGATGGCATACTGGGCAGAGACAACATGTGGAACAGATCCATTATAAACACGCTCAGTAAAAACTTAACACTATTTAATGAAAATAAAGAATTTATAATTAAATTGCCATTACTAGGCATCGAAAATACAGTAGATCAAAGAAACAAAAGTAATATAACAATTGAAGCAAGAACAGTTAGAAATCAAAACTAAAGTTATGACTGTGGTTGTTCATAAACAAGAGATTGCACCGGGAGTCTACCTGGGGGAAACACTAGCAAATGTGGAAAATAAAGAGGTCAAGGTACCCATCCTAAATTCAACGGTAAAAGATTTCATTCTTAGCGACAACTTTGTACCGAAATTTAGTGATTTCCACAAATACAGGCTAAGTGATGTTTCATACAATCAATGGACTACCGTCAACAGTATAAGTAATGCGGACATAGCGCAACGAATAAATACTTTAATGAAAGATTTAGATTTGGATCCTTCCTTAAACCAAGAGGAAAGAGAATCCATAATAAAACTATGTGCGAAATATAATGATATTTTTCTTTTGGAGGGTGACCAATTGACATACACCCCAGTACTAACACATAAAATACCAATAAAGGTGGATCAACCACCAATTAACCAAAAGCAGTACCGAATTCCTCAAACACATAGAGAAGAAATGAATAGGCAAATTCATAAATTGCTAAAGGAGGATTTAATATCCCCAAGTGTATCTCCATGGAACTCTCCACTGCTTCTGGTTCCAAAGAAGAGTGGAAAAGACGGAGAAAAGAAATGGCGTCTAGTAGTAGATTATAGAAAATTAAATGAAGCAACAATAAAACAAGTTTTTCCACTTCCTAGGATAGATGAGATATTGGATCAGTTAGGAAGTAGTAGATATTTCTCGACGTTAGACTTGGCAAGTGGGTACCACCAAGTCCTAATGGATAAGGCGGACAAAGAGAAGACCGCATTTAGTTCAGCTTTAGGACATTTTGAGTTCAACCGAATGCCTTTCGGCTTGACCGGCGACCCAGCGACGTTTCAACGTCTAATGAACCATATTCTGACAGGACTTCAGGGTATGGATTGTTTCGTTTATATAGACGACATAGTCGTATATGCAACCAATTTGGGCCAACATGAAGAAAGGTTAGGCAAAATCTTCGAGGTCATGAGGGAATATAACTTAAAGTTAAACATTAGCAAATGCCAATTTCTACGACGAGAAGTCGTATTTTTAGGTCACAAGTGTTCAGAACATGGAGCACTTCCAGACCCCAGCAAGGTGGAGTGCGTCAAAAACATTCCACCTCCTAAAAATAAAAAGGAAGTACAAGCCTTCCTAGGCCTTGTGAATTATTATAGAAAATTTATACCGGGAACCGCAAAAATAGCGCTTCCCATTAACAAATTGTTAAGAAAGGACGCTAAGTTCGTCTGGACAGAAGACTGCCAGAGAGCGTTTGAACAGTTAAAAGAATCAATCATGTCACCACCAGTGCTAGTATACCCAGATTTTTCAAAAGAATTTCTTTTAACTACCGACGCAAGTAATGAAGCGTTAGGCGCGGTCCTTTCTCAAGGAAACGTAGGCGAAGATAAACCAATAGCTTTCGCTAGCCGAGCGCTGAGCGACACAGAACAAAGATATTCAACAATAGAAAAGGAATTCTTGGCAATAGTTTGGGCTACAAAAAACTTCAGAGCATATCTCCTAGGCAGACATTTTAAAATTTTTACTGATCACCAGCCATTGAAAGGAATAGCCAATTTAAAAGACCAAACTTCAAGACTGGCAAGATTCACACACAAGTTGTCAGAGTATGATTTCGAAATCATATATAAGCCAGGCAAGAAAGATCATGCGCAGACGCTTTGAGTAGAATTCCTCAAAATCGTAATGTAGTGACAGCAGTCCAGACCCGGTCTGGAACAAGGGAAATAGAAATGAAGTACCAAAAAAGTAGTGATAAAACAAGTACAAGTCCGATGTCTGTAGAACCTGACACTCCAGGTATAACACAAAACGGAAACACAATTTTATTAGAAAACCCAAAAGAAATAGAGACCGTTATAAAAGATTTCCATAATACACCATTAGGAGGTCACCAAGGAGCGGTGAAAACTTACCTAAGAATCAGGCAACAATATAGGTGGCCAGGGATGCAAAGACAAATCAAAGATTATATTAAGAACTGTCCGAAATGTCAAGCGAACAAAAGTTCGAGATTAACGAAAATGCCCATGGTGCTAACAGATACACCAATAAAGCCATTTGATAAAGTTTACATGGACATAGTAGGTATTCTACCAGAAACTGTGTCCGGAAATAAGTACATTCTAACTTTTCAGGATGATTTTTCGAAATTTATGGCATGTACAGCTCTCCCAGACGCGGAAGCCAGTACTGTTGCCAGGACCTTTTATGATGAAGTGATCACGCGTTACGGAATACCGCGAATTCTAATTACAGATAACGGAACTAATTTCATTTCGAAATTTTTCTCAGATACTTGTAAATTGTTAGGTATTAAAAAATTACATATAACTCCATACCATCCGCAAGCTAATGGTTCATTAGAAAGAAGCCACAGACCTTTAGCGGAATATTTGCGTAGTTTTGCTAAAGAAGACGGGTCGAATTGGGATCAATGGTTAACTGCAGCGATGCATGTTCACAACCACACACCCCACATTACGACCAAACAGACACCGTTCCGTACTTTTTTTTTTTTTTTTTTTTTTTAAATGTTAAGGGGAGGGAAAAACCTTTCCACAATAACTTACGAAAATTATATAGTAGTAGATAAGAAAATATGATTAATCGGAAAGTAATGATAATAACAATAGCCACCTTATTATGAGTAAGATAGAATAGATATATAGAATAGGATTGATAAGATTTTATATTACATGTTAATTTTATAATTTTTATTTTACATATTATATGGTAATATAATTTTATATTACTCGATAATTTTATATTACTTTCACTCGATGGATATCAAGTTTCCTCAGCGGCCATTCTATTTGGGTTGTGATAGACGGCTTTGCTTCAGAAGAGCACTTCATTAATGCTGGAGTTCCGCAGGGTTCGGTCCTGTCTCCAACTCTTTTTCTCAATTTTATCAATGACCTTCTGTCATTGACATCAAACCCCGTCTACTCGTTTGCTGATGACAGCAGCGTTTGTCATTCATATTTATTCTCCAGGCGTCCCTCTATTCTGGAGATCACTACAAAACGCAGAAATATGAATGACACACTCCAATCGGACCTTAACAAAATCCATGAGTGGGGTCGAGTGAATCGGGTGATCGATTTTAATGCGCGGAAGACACAATGCTGTTTGTTGACCCACAAGCGTCTGGCGGGCGACAACTTCCCACCGATAAATATGGGTGGTGTGGATATTAATGAGTCGGAGGCTCTTGATGTTCTGGGCATGTCAATACAATGCGATCTTCGTTGGAACGATCACATTTTTGACGTGTCGAAAGAAGCAGCCAAGTGCTTAGGCTTTCTTAAGCGGTGTAAGATATACTTCACTCCAACCGATCTTCGTTGTATCTACACCACCTATATCCGTCCGAAAATGGAGTACGATTTGCATATATGGTCGGGTGCTTCGCGAACATATCTTCAGCTCCTAGACCGTGTCCAATGTCGTGCGTTAAAACCTATAGGGGACAGTAGGGTATCCAGCTCTATTGGAACCTTGGAGCGTCGTCGTGATGTGGGGTGTGTATCATTAATTTACCGTTACTTTCATGGTAAATGTTCCTCTGAAGTAGCCGGCCTGATTCCTCCGGTTCAGGTATTTAGCAGAACTACTCGGCTTTCCAGAGGGGTGCACCCCTTTTATGTCGCGATTCCGTTCCAAAGAACCACGCATTACCGTGAGAATTCGTTTTTCGGTCGCGTCATTAGATTGTGGAATAATCTCCCTGCGAATATCTTCCCGCCCACTTACAGTGTCGAAACCTTTAAGCGAAGTGTAAACCGTTAATACTCCCTCTTTCCCCCTTTCCACTAACCTGTAATCCCTTCGGAACCAACAAATGCTGTGCAAGGATAGGGGGCATCCTCTGAGCTTGGTTTCATCTGCCATAAAAAAAATGATACAGATGATGCAAACAAATCAACAAAATTCTATTAACAAATTCTGTCACAATTAGAGGAACGAAATGAGCTGGACACCGCATATGGGCCGAACAGAGGATCGAATGGAGAATGGAGGTTCGGAAATAGCGCTTTGGAAATGCATGGTGATAAAGTATTCATCTCAGACAAACTTTTTGGACCTCACCCTCTACTCCTTTCAACCTTACACCTGGTCTCTTTGAATTATTGTTTTACAAGACACCATCAAAGTATGACGAAGCAGATCTACAAGTTTACAAAATAATTTTAATTAATATTAATGCTCACAAACGAAACTATAATGAAAATGAACAAATTAAGGGAACCAAGGCTTTCAAGTACACCAACATCATAAAAGGATTAATTAGTGATAAATCTTTGCTGTCCACACCACTTCAACATAGAAAAGGAACCGGATTGATGAAAGTAAATCCTCAAAGCCTAATTATATTTTTTGGGATGATCCGAATGAATTAGTAGATAGATTGAGACTTTTATTATCATCACAATCGGCTGGACATAACAATCACACCAACGAAATTATTTCCATCATTGAGGAATTGAGAGAAGCTAATATAATTGTATAAATATGATGTATAATGGAGTTGTAAGCATAATTGAAAATGAGTGTCGACAAGTTCGGTCGTTATTCCGCACATAAAACATCAAATAATAAAATAAAGAAAAATATTTCAAAAGTGTTGGGTTTCAGTCTAGATAATGATAACAACTTAAATATCCACTGGAAGCGTTTAAAGAATGTTGACACACCTATTGGTGGTTATAACGGAGTAACCAAGTCTTTTGTAGAAGATAATATGAAACAGATTTACTCAATAACAAAGTCTTTTGTGAGAGATAGTATGAATCAGATGGACTCAGAATTTAAAAAAGAAATCAAAGCACTGAAGGAAAAAATTGATGAAGAATTTGAAGTAGTTCACAGAAAGATTAATGATGCTGAAACATATATTACATCGAAAGCAGTATTCAAGATTATACAAAAAATATTAGTGATCAAATAGGTCGAATGTAAAGTTACCTCTTTCAACAAGCACTAAGACCTAAATCTGCAGTTGCATTGGAGAAAAAAATTCTACGAGAAATGCCAAAATGAGTAAAAAGCGGGGTTTAGTAGAGGACCTTCATACTCAAGCTCGAAAAAATTTTAAACGAAGACGTGTAATTACTAAAGGGATCGACGAGCTCTGGCAAGCGGATTTAGTAGAAATGGGAAGTTATTCCACGGATAACAACGGATTTCATTTCCTTCTCACCGCAATAGATACATTTTCAAAATTCGTCTGGGCTATGCCTTTAACATCTAAAACATCCGCTGATATCACCAAAGCTATGGAAACGGTATTCAATTTGAGTCGGATACCGAGAAATTTACAAACCGATGATGGTAAAGAATTCTTTAATCGACAATTTCAAAATTTAGATATTAAATTCCACGTCAACCATTATTCTTCGTATAGTGTTTTAAAGGCGTCAATTGTTGAGCGTTTCAATAGGACACTAAAGCAGATGATGTGGAAAGAATTTAGTTATCATGGATCATATCGATGGATTGACAATTATAAAAACTTGATCAAATAATTGAATTGATGAAAAATCAATTGAATTGAATTGAATTTAATAATTGAATTATTAAAATGCTCACTTATGACGATTTGTTTATTTACGTTTGTTATGGCGTTGTGATTGTTTTTCTCTATTACTTCTAAGTTATTAATTATGTCCTGTATGTCTTCATCGTCCATTACCCCGGAAAGCCATTTGTACATCGTGCCTCCCAAATTAATCGAACCTCTCTTCTTTCTTCGCTCTTCCATTGGTGTAATCGATCTAATTTTTGCTTTGACTATTTTAATTTCATTAAAAAGATGTCCTTTGTTACTTATTTCTGCTTGTCTTATATTTTCCTGAATTTCTTCTACCAAATCTGTTAACTCTTTCAGGTGTATGATGTGCAGTATTGTATTTACTTCGTTGACAATTTCTACTTCGTTGAGTTGGATCATAGTGTACCCTGCCTCTTCGGCTATCGGTGATACTTGCAGGAACGCTGTGACCAGTTTCATTGCGGTCACCAAAAACATTATTATCCACATGGTCTGAAAGTATTTTCAGGTTGGACTGTTAGTTGGAGGGAGAAACAAAAATTAGTTTTTTTTGTTTTGTTTTTATATATCCCCATTATGTGCTATTATGCTAATCCTATCATCTTCCTCTTCATTATTTAACTTTAGACTTTAGTTGGAGGGAGAAACAAAAATTAGTTTTTTTTTGTTTTGCTTTTATATATCCCCATTATGTGCTATTATGTTAATCCTATCTTCATTATTTAACTTCCCAACTCTATCGAACTTAAGTGGCCTCTTTATGTTTGCTACATGAACGTTTTGTTGGGGGTTAATTCGGAAATAAGGTTGATCTTTATGCCGTACTCTCTTATAGTTTTTTATTGGTCCCGTTTCTCTTTGTTCTTCGTATTGTTCCCTATCTCTATTTCTATTGGTTATTATGTGTTGTTTAGTTTGATTAATTCTATCTCGTAATGTGGATGGGTCAATGTTTTCTTTTGCAATTCTGGGTGTACATCTAATAGTTGAGTGATAGCGGTTGTTATAGTTACCTATGACAACTTGTATCCTCATTTCCGTTGAAAGACTTGGGTCATCAATGCTTGTTAGTTTCTCCAACAAGGTTGAGTGAAGTCTTTCAATATCTGCGTTTCCTGTGTGGTTGTTTGGTTCAGTTAAGTGAACTTCAGCGTTTTCTTTATTGAGAAATTCGATCAATTGTTCCGCTCGAAATTCGTTATCCATTATAACTTCTTTTGGTTTACCAAATTTAGCAAAATGCTCAACTATAGTGGCTTTCTTTGCTCTCCAATTTCTCTCAGTGATAAGTTATGCCGCTGCAAATTTTGTTAGTTTGTCTATTACTGTGACAAATGATTGTTTTTTGAAATAAAAAATATCTACATGTATTATTTCGTTTTTATCTGTGGGTGTTTCTGTTAGCTTAAACTTCGGTTTTATAGGTTTCCTGTCATACTTGATTTGTTGACATTTTTCGCAATTATTTATTATAAGCTGTATGTGTTCCTTAAATTTTGAAGAAGACGATGCTTGCAAAGGTATGTATGTGTAATATGAATTTATAAAATTAAATGAAATTAGTAAGAATTTTATCTTCGGCCTGGCCGAAGTGTATATATCCTGTTCCACTTATTAATATTTACTTACGAAAATTTTCAATTTTCAGATTCTACTGTAATTTCGCTGTTAAAGAGCATACATTTTCATTTGTTTCCGACAAAACAAGTAATACGAAGAACCACTTCTGGTACAAAATCTTTTCAAAGATTCACGGCAAGAGATTCCCAACTACTATATGGGATTCCCAACTACTGCTATATGGTAATATAAAATTATCTTTTTATTATACAGACATTAAGAAAGGAATCAGAGCAAACACTGATATAAATTATAACTTGAGAATAGAAATTGGAAGAAAAAGAAAAAACATTTTTTATTTATAGATACATAAACATTTACGCAGTTTTTCGTCACAAGGCAAAATACACGAGAATCAAGAATGATAACGCAAATTCTTTGGGTGCTATTAGCGGTAAGGCAAATGGAGGCACGCCTGCCGGTAGAAATAGAAAAGTTAAAGGAAACGCCACTGGTATTTGAAAGAACTAATCGTGCACTATTTTTCAAGGATACCTGGACAATATTAACGAAAATAGAACGTAACGACTTTCAGGGAGTAATAAACGAACTGGAAGAATACATAGATAACATGCACAATATATGTGAACATTTAAACAGACAACTAGAAATAAACAAGTTTAAAGAAGCCTGTCTAAACTTGAATCAGCCGTTGAAGGCCACGGTTAGGCAATTGAGAAGTAACGAGGAAATAATTAACCTCACTAGTAAAGATAAAAAAAGGAATAAAAGAGCCCTAGAATTTGTGGGAGATGCGTTGAACTGGGCCTTTGGAACCATGAGTCAGAAAGACGCAACCGAAATCTACAACCATCTGGAAAATTTAAATAACAGACAGGCAGAAACATATAAAATAATGGAGCAACAAGTTACGGTAATGAAGTCAACGTATAATAAAACCACGACAGCGTTAAAACAATCAGCAGAAGAAATAGACAAGCTACAAAGGGATCTAGCCAACACCGTAGCTAACCAAATAGTCATAAATAACCAAAACGAACACAAAATAGCGCAAGTAGAATACTTACTGCGCACAATAGAAATACAAGCCGCAATACAAGCTAGCCTAGTAGAAATATAAGGAAAACAGGAGTTGGAGATTCAAATTCTGGATGACTTTTACAGAGGAACACTGCACCCTTCCATATTACAAGAAGATGATCTCAAGGAGCAAATAGGAAGATTGGACCTAACGAATAAGGCCAAATGGTTGCTAAGTGATGTGTTCAGGATACATCAACTAGCTAAGGTGAATACTCTAACTACTGCAGGGGATACACTGATAAAAATAACAATACCATTGCCTGAGGAAGAACTTTTTACAATATACAAAATATACCAGATGGTAATATTTACTAATACAACGTACGATTTAACAGTGAAACCAACATTCGAATACATGGCCGAATCAAAAGAAGAATGGCAATTCATGGCTTTGTTAAAGAATGATATAGATAACTGCAACCGTATAACCGATACAATGGGGAAAAAGAGAATTACATCCCAGGATACGCTAATATGTAAAAGTCGATTGCTACGGTAACCCCGGCAAGCAGGGGAATGATAGCAAAAATGGAAACACCCAATAAATGGCTATACAACTTCAGACGAAACAACATATTTGAAACAACGTGCGGAACGGGATCAAATACAATATCTCTGAAAGGAGTAGATATATTAACAATAACAGAGAAATGCAAAATACATAATCACGACAGTACAATAGAGTTCGAAGAAAGTCACACAAATGAAATGAACAAACGCAGTCACACAAATGAAATGACAACTTGACTTACTTGTCAGCAGTATTCTGTCCAATATTAGGATGTTCTGTCTTCACTTCACTTCACCAAGTTAGCAATTCAACAGCACACCGTGCCAAAACGAAAGACTTATTTTTACACTTTGTGTCCGAGCTGGCAGACGCGAAATTTTAGTCACACGTACCGCCAAGCCGTCGCACTATATTTGACGCACAAATTTACGCCCGAAATTCACCTTTGTCCTTAGGATTTACACGATTTGTCAGAGCTCATGCAAAACACGACCGACTTTCAAGATCCAAAAAGTGTGTGTGTGTGTGTGTGTGTGTGTGTGTGTGTGTGTGTGTGTGTGTGTGTGTGTGTGTGTGTGTGTGTGTGTGTGTGTGTGTGTGTGTGTGTGTGTGTGTGTGTGTGTGTGTGTGTGTGTGTGTGTGTGTGTGTGTGTGTGTGTGTGTGTGTGTGTGTGTGTGTGTGTGTGTGTGTGTGTGTGTGTGTGTGTGTGTGTGTGTGTGTGTGTGTGTGTGTGTGTGTGTGTGTGTGTGTGTGTGTGTGTGTGTGTGTGTGTGTGTGTGTGTGTGTGTGTGTGTGTGTGTGTGTGTGTGTGTGTGTGTGTGTGTGTGTGTGTGTGTGTGTGTGTGTGTGTGTGTGTGTGTGTGTGTGTGTGTGTGTGTGTGTGTGTGTGTGTGTGTGTGTGTGTGTGTGTGTGTGTGTGTGTGTGTGTGTGTGTGTGTGTGTGTGTGTGTGTGTGTGTGTGTGTGTGTGTGTGTGTGTGTGTGTGTGTGTGTGTGTGTGTGTGTGTGTGTGTGTGTGTGTGTGTGTGTGTGTGTGTGTGTGTGTGTGTGTGTGTGTGTGTGTGTGTGTGTGTGTGTGTGTGTGTGTGTGTGTGTGTGTGTGTGTGTGTGTGTGTGTGTGTGTGTGTGTGTGTGTGTGTGTGTGTGTGTGTGTGTGTGTGTGTGTGTGTGTGTGTGTGTGTGTGTGTGTGTGTGTGTGTGTGTGTGTGTGTGTGTGTGTGTGTGTGTGTGTGTGTGTGTGTGTGTGTGTGTGTGTGTGTGTAGCAACTCCAATTGTGGACTAAATATCATCGCTCCTACTAAATGCTTCAATGATTCTTTGTCTTCAAGCTATTTTACCTCGGGCGAATTGACCGTACCCGCCTATGTACAGCATACCGGTGAGCAGCGACGGAAGAAGCTTGAACTTTCAATTTATCTACATAACGTAGGCGGACTACGTACAAAAACAAACGAATTGTTTTTGGCTGCGGATTTTCATGACTTCGACATTATAATACTCGTTGAGACAGGGTTGACATCAAATTTCTTATCAAGTGAGCTGTTTGATGGGTATTACAATGTATTCCGGAGAAACAGATTTCTGCATTCTGGAATAAGTAGAGGTGGAGGTCTTTTAGTAGCAGTTGCTTCAACGTTACCCAGACGGGAATTGAAAGTATCACATGAGAAGATCGATGTGAAGCAATAAATTATAACTGTTGTGACTGAAGATTCTAGTTACAGTGGCATAAACGAAATATATTTTATAGTTAACTATATTCCTCCTTGCAGTGATTATATTACTTATAAAATTCATGTAGATATTGTATGTCGCATCCACACCGTCAAGGCAAGAACATTGGCACTTT
Organism: Sicus ferrugineus; assembly: GCA_922984085.1. Lineage (NCBI taxonomy): Eukaryota > Metazoa > Arthropoda > Insecta > Diptera > Conopidae > Sicus > Sicus ferrugineus. Next base: position 25,895,041 of record OV277349.1, read on the forward strand.
TTAATAACTCAGTTAGTGAGTCAAGGTCAAGTTCAGCCTTTAGTGCAAGCCAAGCTAGCAACCAGCACTCTGCATGGTAGCAAGTGTGGAAGCTAATTATAAGCTCCGGGCAAAGCTCTGGAAAGCCAAGATAGTAACCAGCACAGTCTGCATGGTAGCAAGTGTGGAAGCTAATTGCCACCAAATAGCTTTTCTCGAGCTCAAACCAAGCAGCTTTCGGAGTAAATAAAACTAGCTAAAACAAAGAGTAAAGAACAAACGCGGAAGAATTAAATCGTTCCCAATTTAATTCTGCCGACGTTGATATTGGCAAATATTAATATTAAGAATTTAATATTGCAAAATAGTGGAATTGCGACATACCGGTCCACTTTAGTTTCGCCGACGGCTACGCCGACCGAGCTTAAGTGGAAATAAGTAAATGTTTGAAAGTTGAGTTCTGTCAGTGAGCCCACAGCGCGTACACTGCCGCTACATAGTTGAGAGGAACTATAAAGAACACTAGAAGGCATTCCGGTCTTTTCTTTGGGAGGATCATCATTTTCAGAAGGTAACTACAACATTTTGGCGCAGCCGGATTTTCGAGCCGAGGATCGCTCGAGGGAAGTTTAAGGTAAGTGAGTGAAAATTTTGGTGAAAATTGTGGAATAAATAAAAGGAGTGCCAGCGTCAAGCCAGGCACCCTTGTCTGTCCAATGGCGTTCCACACCGGACGAAACCTTTGCTGAGGTCGACCCTTTCACTCTGGGAAGTTGTTTGGAAAGTTTTTAAATAGTTTTAAAAGTTTTGAATAGTTTTAAAGTGAATTGTTGAGAAATGAATAAATTTAAAGTAAAATTAAAGAAATTCTTAGTATGATGATGGTAGTAATGGGAATAATAAGAATAATAAGTTATTTTTAATTTTTCCGAATTAAAAAGATCTCTTATTTACATGCACTCAATGCAGTAACCTCTTTACAAAATTTTGTCGATAATAAAACCCGTAAAGGATAATTTGTTTCTTTAACGGAGTTATGTGCGATTTAAGCTTTTATGAGTTCCACATTGGCATTTTGCCTGTCCAACGCGAAGTGGGGTGTGTAAATGCCCAGTTAAAGCGAACTCATTAAAATGGGGAGCTAAAATCTACGATTTTTGAGTCGCTTGCTGAATAAAATTGGTTTCTAAAAATTAAATTTTATTGCAAGCGAGGACACTATTGTTTATTTTAAATGGTTTTTGTGGAAAATATAGAAGTGATTATTCGTAGTCAGATACGGAACATATCCAGCACTGAGAAGACTCAATGGAATACGTGCCACAGTACGTAACGGGGAGTACGGCACAGGCACCGAAGGACATCCCGACGGAAATAAAGAAGTAGGGACCAGCAAAATTAACGATAGAAGAATATCGTAAGCGGCAGCTGGAGCAAAGAGAGCGAGTGGCAACTGCGACACCGAAAACACCGCAACCGATGAAGCCTCGTGGCGGTAAACTAGCGCAAGACAGGAAACGCCTATCATACCTGAGGGCACTGGTACGAGAGACCACTAATACAGTTCCATGGGAGGCATCACGCAGAGCATGGGAAGAAATAGGAAGCCTAGAAGAACGGTTGGAACAACAGAACAGATCGACAGGAAGAGCGCGGCAACAGGAATAAAAACTTCCAGGATGCAGAAAAATTATGCTTTAAGAATAGAGACAGTTGTAATAAATAATTAAGGAAATAAATGAATGGAATAAGTAAATTAAGAATGCGTTTGTTTAATATAGTCGAAAGCTAAATCATAAGAAGCAGACCGCTTATTCATTTTATTAAATGAAATGAAAATAAATGGATATTTGCTGTTGGGAAAATTGAATAATTTGAACGTGAAGCGAAACTCAAGAGTGGCGTCGGCGCCTGCTTGAGATCACATTTCAGCGCAAAAGTTACTGTGGTTTTTTTTATTGTTTTTCTTGTTAGCGAGTCAGAACGAAAGCGTTTGCAAAATTGTAAGTGTGGTCTTTTGTTTTGTGGGTTTTATTTCGTTCAACTCTGAGGAGCAAGTCAAGAAATTCGACGCTCGTTTTAATGTAGCCACTGTCGATGGCCTTGATTTTGTTATTCTAAAAGTTCCATTGTTTTCAGGAACCAGTCGTCAGATTTAAGGGGTGAAGTTTATAAATTCATACAGGGATGTGAGTTAGCTGAGAGAGAAGCGACGGAAGGGAATGTGCAGGACTACATAGACTGCATCAAGCAAAGGTTATATGGAGACGCATATGATCTTGTTAGATCACAGCGTTTCGCTAACCTAGAGGAATTGTACGTAGTTATAAAAAGTGCCTATCTACCGACTATTTCATTGGAATCTGTACTAACGGAGCTACAGAATTGTAGCCAATTACCGATCGAGGAAATTCGACAGATCGCCAGACGGGTTAGTACCCAAAGGAATCAAGCTATAGAAATTACAAAGAGTTTCTATAAGGGTGTCGGTGATAGTGCGTTTCTGGGTATGATAGATTCAACAGCAAGACAGTCGTTTAAAACGGGTTTAGGAGACGCGACATTGAGGGTTTATATGCTGTGTGTCACTGGGAAAACCCTGGAAGAAATGATTGAGATAGCCATAGATACATTATTGGATAGTAATATGAATTTATTGGATTCCCACATAAGACCTCCTGCGCAGAAACGGTTGGAAAGGCCGGAGGCAATGCAAAACATGCCGAAGGGGCCACAGGAAGAAATAATTTGTTCATTTTGCAATAGAAGGGGACATACGAGGGAAAACACTCCGTATTTCCAGAAGTGTTTTAAATATGGGCATGAGACAGACTGGAGGTGCGGCAATCAACGGACACAGGACCAAGGAGCAAATAACACCACGAGAGAGCCATTTAATGGTCACCGAGATCAGTCGAACCGAAGAGTGGAAGTGCCACAAAGGAATCAACCAACCACAATATTGTAAAAGATTGTGAGGCGAAAAAGAATTGGGACAGGTTTCAGGGAAACCTCAGAGGGCCCAGATAAGGCCAAAAATCTGGGCACCCAATAATTATAGTAACTTAAGGCCAAATGAGGTGGTAACAGTAAGTCCGACATCGGTAACGATTGTGGATACGTTACCAACCTCAATAAATGAAGTGGTAACTGTAAGTCCTACATCGAGAACGGTTGTGGACACTTTACCAACTTCGTCGAATGAAGGAGTAGCTGTAGGTCCGACATCGGAAACGATTGTGGATACGTCACCAACTTCAACTAATGTGAGAGTAACTGTAAGTCCGACATCGGAAACGATTGTGGATACGTTACCGAATTCAAGAGATTTTGGAATTAGTGCAAGGCCAAATGGTACAAACGATGAAGAGAGTAACAATGTACATGGGAAGCATACGGTTTTAAGAGCAGTAGATTCAAAAATGAAAAACCACGACCTGGAACAGAAGTCTTTTTGGTTAAATTATAATTTATGTGATAGTGATAAACAGATTGAGATAGGAGTATCTAGCTGGAGTCAAACCCAGTCGAATGACGTGTTCACTGAATTACCTTGCGCTGAGGCTATAAATGGAAAACTCGTTTTACTGGTAGATACGGGAGCGGATACAAGCCTGAAAGGAAAATTCGTTAAATGATGGAACAATTGTAAACCAGGAGGATACGAAGACCAGAACAAATATTTCGGAAATAATAGTTCGTAAACAGGAAATTGTTCCAGGAGTTTAACGAGAAGAAATTTAGCTTAATGTGAAAAATTTTAAAATGTCTGCAACCGTATTAAAATCAAGCGGGCAAGATTTCGCCTTTAACCAAAATTTCTCATGGGATTTCTCAAATCTTAACAACATGCATTTAATAAAACAAGCTAATATGAATTACATGACGATACATGTGAAAAATCGAGGAAGAAAAATTAGTAGAAGACTAGAATTTAAATCAAAAAGAAAAAAGAAAACCTTGATGAATTAAAATTGTAAATATTATTGGTCTTAAGCTAGTAGAATTAATGACAAAAAATTTAGTAAAACTATAATAGTAATAAAATTAATGAGAATAAATTAATAAAATAAATAAAATATCAGAATTTGTCAGTAAAGTCTAAACGCATTTTTCGGCTATATCAATTTAGCCGAAACAATGTGTGATAACGCCAACTGCCGTTTGCCAGAGGATCTCCCTCATCGATCGGTAGGGTGTCAGGAGTAAGAACTACAGTTCTCCCTCTTGTCAGCCTGCCGGTCATGAGATGCGCCTCGAAAGAGTAAGCTCGGCTGCAGGCTCTCCCCGCCGCGACTGGCGTTGCTCTTAACTACAACTATATATATATATATATATATATATATGTGTGTGTGTGTGTGTGTGTGTGTGTGTGTGTGTGTGTGTGTGTGTGTATGTATAGCCGGAAGGGCTCGGATTTCAATTAATTAACGTAAAAAGGTGCACTTACCTTTTCACTCGACTTATTGGCTTGAGCGTCGGTGACGATGGTTCGGGTTTCGGTGACGGTGGTTTGGGCGTCGGTTATGAAGATGAGTTCTAGGCGGCGGCAATCCGGCTCGTCTGGACCAAATTTTTAATTTGAAACTCACGCCAAAATGTTTAGTGCAATAATGCAAAAAGCACAAATTCAATGTATTTGCCAAAATTTTTCACAACGTTTTTATATTTATTTCACTTAATGTCACAATGTAGAAATGGGCACTCTGCACGCGTTAGTTGTTCAGGAGGAAGTAGAAAGAAGTGCCTGGTGTGGGTCCAGCGACGATCACTGGACCCACACACACACGCACAAATATATATATATATATGTATCGCTTGATTTTGTACCGCTTGATTTCATACCAAGCCCCGCGCTCTCACAAAGAAAGTGAACAGACCAGACTTCAACACACTTTCGCTTTCTTGGTTTGCGCTCTCTTTGCCTCTATAAGAGCGAGTTACTTGTGCGCTAAGTGCAAGTCGAAAAACCACCACCTTTTGCTGGTTGATATCGCCTGTACATTTTTTTTTTTCGCACGCGCTCTTCTGCTTGCGCATCGATACAGACGCAGCTTGACTTTTCGCTGCTTAGGTGCCCATACACACGCGCTGTTATTTAAAATTTAAATTCTGTGACATTTTTCTTCTAAAATAAAAAACAATTTTTTCCGAAATAGTTTTTCGGTGCGTTTTCTTTTGGTTTGCGACTTTCTTCGCTGCCCCTAAGCGAACCCTAAAAATATAATGGCGTCACTCAACAAATTTATACGTGCCTCCGACGCGATTGTCGAATTCGAAGCCGATTTCGTGAGCATTCCTGAGCAGGAGCTCTCGGGCTTTTCGTTAGATGCTCATCTGGAAGAGCTCAAGACGATGTGGAAGGCGACCAAGGAAGTCTACTACACGTGCCTAGACCAGTTGATGGCCTCCGAAGAATCCGCCCCGCTGACGTAGAAATGATTAAGACCAAGCAACGCAGCTGCTACCGAACTTATATTCGCTGCGCAACGAAAATCGGCGCATGCCGAAAAACTCGTCCCACTTCTTCCGCACTCAATACAGCAGCAGCTGAAATGCCAGCATCTGGCTACAATATCAGCTTGCCCCCTTGCGACACCCAAGCCATCCACGGCGATTACCTTTCGTGGCCCTCTTTTAGGGATATGTTCACCGCTCTTTACATACATAATACCCGAATTGCGCCGTTGAGAAGCTTTTCCACCTGAACCAGAAAACTACGGGCGAAGTGAAAGAAATCGTGCAGATATCCCCTCTCACTAACGAAGGTTTTGCCCAAGCGTGGAAAGGTCTGTCCGACAGATACGAGAACAGGCGCGTCCTCACCAACGTCCATTTAAAGAAGCTCTTCGGACTGTCCCCCATCACGAAGGAAACCGGTAGCGCTATTAAAGACCTGCAGAACGAAATAAATAATATTCTCGCTGCACTCGCGCTACAAGGTGTTGATACCTCCCATTGGGACGCGATAATCGTATTTTTGTGTTCCAGCAAGCTCCCGGAAGCAACGCTTTCCCTCTGGGAGCAATCTCTCACTAACAAAACGGAGATCCCAAAAGGGACAGATCTGGATGCGTTTCTGACTCATCGCTTCCAGACCCTTGAAACGGTGCAAGATATCAAATGCACACCCGCCGGCAACACAGCCCCCAACTCCGAACCACTCGACTACAGCCTCCAAACGCGTCAACACCTTTCAATTGAAGGTGTCCCAAGATAGCTGCACTCTTTGTCAGAAGCAGCACAAGTTGAGATCCTGTTCTCACTTTCTCAGCTTGCCCGTCCCACAGCGGCTGAATACCGTTCAGAAAAACCGCTTGTGTAGCAACTGCTTGGCCAGATCTCATTCCGTGAAAAACTGTCCAAGCAGATTTAATTGCCTCAAATGCAATGGCAGGCATCATACCCTCTAGCATCGTGAGCATGCTCCATCCTCATCGAATGCTGCACCAGATTCGCCCCACGTGCCTCACATCAACAGCGGCGGTTTGAAAACGCTCCACGTGCTCAACCCCCTGCTTATTCGAACTTTATTCCAGGTTCGACTCACCATGCTTGTCAGCAAGAAAGGCCGCATTCTTCGATGCGACCTCCCACACATATACAGTTCAGTCCTCCCCCCACACAGCAACGAAATCAAGAGCAACGGTATGATAACGGTCCGCGTACACGTGCCCCTGCCTATTCGAACTTTATTCCAGGTTCCACCTATCATGCTTCTCAGCAAGAAAGGCCGCATTCTTCGATGCGACCTCCCTCGAATATACAGTTCAGTACTCCCCCTCTCAACAGCGAAATCAACAGGACACTCATCAAGTGTGCTTCGCTAAATCACCCAAACAGGTGTTGTTAGGTACTGCTAAGGTAACAATACGCCACCACGGTACATGTTACATCGCTCGCGCCTTAATTGATCCTGGATATGAAGTATCGTTCATCTCCGAACGCATACAAAAGCTCTTAAAGCTCCCAGTGCAGCCAACTACATCTGTAGTTTCAGGTCTCAACGAGACTGTTCATGCAAAAAATATTAAGATCGAGCGATTTTCTTCTGAATTCGCCACTTAATCCCAACTTTCAAATCAACGTGACGGTGCTCGTACTCCCACAAATTACAGGGCGGTTACCCTCCCACTCGTTAGACAGGTCACTTCTCAGTGGCCTCCCTCAAGACATCGAGCTCGCAGATGTCAACTTCTCCAAAAGCGAGCAGGTCGACGTCCTCATCGGAGCCGATTTATACCCAGCAATCCTGCTGGACGGCATCCGCCGCCAAGTGCTGGGCTCCCTCATAGCTCAGCAAACCGTGTTCGGTTGGATCCTAACCGGCCCGGTTTCCACCATGCAATCTGTCACTGCACCCATCAAAGCGACTTACACAACGAAGTCACCTTCGAACCACAGTTCGAACGTTTTTGGGAGGTGGAGGAACTTCCCAAAACTAGATTGCTATCCCACTCCGAAAAGTTTCGCGAAGAAAATTTCGTTAAAACAACGCGAAGACGCGATGACGGCCGCTACATCGTGTCACTGCTTTTAAAGTCGGCTTTCCAGACACGCTCCTCTCAGGGGCCTCGAGACATTCAAAATGTATCACCAAATCTTGGTCGACCAAGATTTGCACACACCATATCAGCGCATTCTATTCCGAGACCCTCACAAGTCCGAACTTACCGACTTCGAGCTTCAAACGGTAACGTTTGGAGTTAATTGCACACCTTTCCTTGCCATACGCTCCCTTCTTCAATTGGCAGACGATGTGAAGCACAAGTTTCCGCTTGCGTCACACATTCTACAGCATTCCATGTACGTGGATGATGTGTTAGGATGCACGCATGACCTGGTGACAGCTACCCACATCCGCGACCAAGTCATAGCGGCTCTCGACTCAGCAGGTTTTTTCCCTTCGCAAATGGACTGCCAACCATAAAGGCATTCTGGCAGACTTGCCGGCATCCCATCTACTCCACACCGATTTCCTGACGCTCGAAGATTCCAGCAGTTCTAAAATGCTTGGAATTCGCTGGAACGCGACACATGATGACTTTTACTTTATCGTCCAAGCTATCGTCATCCAAGCAGCGTACACAAAACGGGAAATGTTGTCTCTGGTCGCCAAGCTGTTCGATCCAGCCGATGATCGTTGCAGCGAAAATTCTGATTCAACAAGTCTGGTTGGACAAAATGGGATGGGATGGCATTCTGCCTCAGGTAACTCACGCTAACTGGTTAAAGTTTCTACAGAATTACCAGCACATCCGCTCCATCCGCATCCCGAGATGGGTGAGTTACACCCCACACAGCGAAGTCGAACTCCATGCCTTTTGCGATGCCTCACAAAAGCCTAGGCAGGAGTCATCTATGCCCGCATCAAGGTCGCTCAGGAAGTCCAAGTTTTCCTTTTGTACTCCAAAACTCTGTAGCCCCGATTAAACCTTGTCTCTCCCCAGGTTAGAATTGTGTGGAGCCACTTTAGTTGCTGAGATGATCGACACTGTCGTGCCTACGCTGCAACTGCCCCATTACACGATCTATGGTTTCATGTGGAATCCCAGGACAACCCCGCGGATTTAGCCAATCGCGGTGCCACGCCCCAATATCTCGCGGAGAGCACACTCTCGTGGAATGGACCTGCTTGGCTCGCCCACGACAAGGATCGCTCAGACGAATATGTCACCACACTGGAGCAGAAAACTGTCAAAACGCTGCACTCCCGATTGCGCTCCCGACGAGGGTCCTCTTAAACGATTTTCGTCGCTGCCACGCGCCTTACGCGTATACTCATACGTATATCGATTTCTCCACAACGCTCATCCAGCTCAGCGTCACCTGCATTCGCACCCCAACCTGCACCTCCCACCGGGAGAAATAAAGGAAACTAAACACTACCTCGCACTATCCTGCCAGAAGATTCATTTTGCGGACGAGTACGCCGCAACGGCGTACTCTCTACATGGGGGCAACCCGTGTAGAGAGAATTAGTTCTTCGTCTGGTCCGTATCCAATTCTGGATCCCCAAGGTTAAAACCTTTTCAAAACGACGACTCATACCGGCAAGCCCTGCATCTTACATAGGAAGAAGCAACGAACCCTGTACATTACAGCCCATTATTAACATATTTTCTCATTACAGGTTCCACATGTATTTAATATGCCGGCAGTATGTGCGGTCCCGGAGAGGACGTCTGGTGGCGCCAACCGGGGCAGTGCACCCCTGTTCCGCCTCAAGCACGCGCAAGTTTTCACAGCCCACTGTTCTCGTGAGCCATCCCCACCGACCGATGTCCTCGTCCTTGACGTCTCCGCCGAGTAAGCCCAGGCGATTTATACGGCACGCCGCTCCCCGACTCCGCCCGCCAGGGCATTCCAAGGTGTTTTGGCGCGGCACGAGGGACCATTCCCCGATCAGGCCCCAACTTCCAGGCCAACCTACATGGAACGCGGAGACCTCCGACTTCGCGCCCGGTTGGTGCGAGTCTTGAGGCACGTCATGCCACGCGCACCATCAGAGACGGCCCCGAGACGTGCGCCTTCACCACTACTAGAGCCGGCCCCAAGACGCGCACTTCCACCATCATCAGTTCCGGCCCCAAGACGCGCTCATGCCGTAGTTCCCGCCCGGAGACACGACTGGCGTCCACCTGCTTCCAGCTGAGGGACGGGAGCGAGAGTTATGTTGCCCTCTGTGCGCAGGGCAGCATGTGCTGCGTCGCTGCCATCGGTTCCTGCAGCAGACCATCGTGCAGCGAAATCTGACGGCGCGAGCTCTGCACATGTGCCTAAACTGTCTGGCACGTTCGCACATTGAGCTCGAGCCGATACGCGGCGCCAGTTGTCGGGGTTTGGGGTTTGCAGTCCTGCAAGGCGGGCGGTATGTTAACGCCAACTGCCGCTTGCCAGAGCTGCTCCCTCATCGATCGGTAGGGTGTCAGGAGTAAGAACAGCAGTTCTCTCTCTTGTCAGCCTGCCGGTCATGAGATGCGTCTCTCGAAAGAGTAAGCTCGGCTGCAGGCTCTCCCCGCGGCGACTGGCGTTGCTCTCCTGGCTTCCAGCGATCGTCGCTGGACCCACACCAGGGACTTCTTTCTACTTGCTGCTGAACAACTGACGCGTGCAGAGTGCCCATTTCTACATTGTGAACAATTTTGGCAAATACATTGTATTTGTGCTTTTTGCATTTTTGCACTAAACATTTTGGCGCGAGTTTCAAATTAAACAAGGTGGAAATATAGAGTAGTGTCGTGACCACGGACGAGGGTGGATGCAGCTACCCACCGCAGTGCAGTGTTCAGTGTGCTCGCGGAAACAAAGAAACAAATATAAAGAAATATTTTCAAACAAACAAAGTCACAATGCAATAACATTGATTTGGATTACAGATTAAAACATAACAATAGACATCAATAAATTCCCTAAAACAATAACACCAAATATCACAAATAGACAATTAAACGGAATGCAGAGAACCAAGCGAAGGGCTTATTTATGCCCTCCGCAGTAAAGCTCAGCATTTCGTTTCTTTCTTCTCCTCCTCCTTCTTCCTGGTCCCGTTAGGTGTGCAGGCGGCTGTGAGTGCACCGTGGGCTGAAGCGTGGCAAGATAAAGGCATAACACTTGTCTTGTCGCGTTTTGCTTTGCCTGCGGTGTAGGCTTGTCCGTTTGTGCTGCTGACTTTATACCTCTTTACAGTGGGTGGCGATGACAAAATTTCGTATAGACACCACAAATGTGCGTGGCTTGAGGGCGAATTTCTTCGCGGTCTATGCGTATGTCTGTACTCACCAACCGCATATAATGGCACTGGGTGAGACCCAGGTGTCTGAGGGTGCAGATCCACTGGATTTTCACTTGCCTGGGTACCACTTACTGCCATTATTTTCATCACACAGAGGCCTCGCCTTATATATTCGCAGTGATGTTGCGTACCAGTGTCAGCAACACCTTTGCACGACGGATGCCGAATTTAGCTCCATGTGGGTTAAGTTCAAAATCCAGTCGCACATCCTGCACTTCTGCTTCATTTATAGAAGCCCGGGTCTAGAGAGGCTGCCAACTTTTGATAAACTTGACAGTCTCTCTGATTCGATTTCTAAAATCCTGGAATCGTATCCGAACAGTGAAATTGTTGTTGCTGGTGATTTCAATGTTCATAATTCCAATTGGCTACGTCATTCGAGTCACACAACATCTGAGGGTTTGTATGTTGAGTTGTTTGCTGAGTCTAATAATTTGACTCAATTAGTGAAGGAACCAACGCACTTTCCCTGCGTTGATGGGCAAAACCAAAATATTCTGGACCTCTTTCTAACTTCACATCACAGCAAGTATGATGTGAATGTTCTTGCACCTCTTGGTAATTCGGACCACGCTACAATTTCTGCTATCTTCCCATATTCTAGTCTTCAATCCGCTCATCAGCCAGCTCCGAAGCGGACAGTGTGGCTTTATGAGAAGGCTAATTGGGATGCGCTGAACTCCTTTTTCAGCCGTTTCAATTGGCAATTGTGTTTCAGGGATAGAAACATAAATGCTGCAGCAAAATTGGTAGAAAATATAATTTTATTTGGTATGAGGTCTTTCATACCTAATAAAAGAATTTCCATTAAACCAAAAGACCATTCCTGGTTTAATGCGACTTGCAGACAAGCAGTCAGGTCTAAAGAGGAAGCATTTAGGAATTGGCGTTTAAATAAAACTGCTGATACTAAACTGCTGCGCAATCAGGCCAGAAATACGTGCAATGCCACTCTAAAGCGCGAAAAAGTTCTCTACGAACAGCGCCTTAGACGCAGAGTTCTTGAATACCATAAGGGTAGCAAGAACTTTTGGTCGTTCGTGGGGAGGGTGAAGAATCAGACGCGATCGTCTATTCCAACTCTCCTGAAGGACGATCAGATCTTCACTCACTCGGTTGACAAGGCAAACTTATTAGCCAAAATGTTTGCTGAAAACTGCTCTCTTTCTGAGAGTAGCCAACCACTACCCGTGATCGACGGTGTGTCTCATATTATGCCTGAGATGCACTTTCGAACGCGGGCTGTTAAAAGAGTGCTTGTAAACCTCAACGTCAATAAATCCTCGGGACCGGATGGCATTTCAGCCCACGTGTTGAGAAAGTGCGCCTCAACATTGGCTCGCCCATTGCGCAATCTGTTTAACTTATCGTTTACTTCAGGAGTTTTTCCTAGTTCCTGGAAGATTGCCAATGTGCAGCCAGTTCCCAAAAAAGGTGAGGCTACGAATCCTGCCAATTACCGGCCCATAGCAATCTGTTCAATGCTCTCCAAAGTTATGGAGAGCGTTATAAATTTTAGCCTGATGAGGTATCTAGAGAGCAACCAATTGGTCAGCGATCGCCAGTACGGTTTCCGTGCTCACCGCTCCACAGGCGATTTGATGGCGTTCCTCACTGAGCGGTGGAACAGTTGTGTTCACCAATTCGGTGAGAGTAAGGTTGTTGCTTTGGATATCTCCAAGGCATTTGACCGAGTGTGGCATAAAGCACTTGTGTCTAAACTGGCTGCTTATGGTGTCGGTGATACATTCACTCGATGGATATCGAGTTTCCTCAGCGGCCGTTCTATTCGGGTTGTGATTGACGGCTTTGCTTCCGAAGAGCACTCCATAAATGCTGGAGTTCCGCAGGGTTCGGTCCTGTCTCCAACACTTTTTCTCATTTTTATCAATGACCTTCTGTCATTGACATCAAACCCCGTGTACTCGTTTGCTGATGACAGCAGCATTTGTCATTCATATTCATTCTCCAGGCGTCCTTCTATTCTGGAGATCAATAGAAAACGCAGAATTATGAATGACACACTCCAATCTGACCTCAACAAAATCCAGGAGTGGGGTCAAGCGAATCGGGTCGATTTTAATGCGCGGAAGACCCAATGCTGTTTGTTAACCCACAAGCGTTTGGCGGGTGACAACTTCCCACCTCTAAATATGGGTGGTGTGGATATTAATGGGTCGGAGGCTCTTGATGTTCTGGGCATGTCAATACAATGCGATCTTCGTTGGAACGATCACATTTTTGATGTGTCGAAAGAAGCAGCCAAGTGCTTAGGCTTTTTAAAGCGGTGCAAGAAATACTTCACTCCAACCGACCTTCGTTGTATCTACACCACTTATATCCGTCCGAAAATGGAGTACAACTCGCATATTTGGTCTGGAGCTTCGAAAGCATATCTTCAGCTTCTGGACCGTATACAAGGTCGTGCGATAAAACGTATAGGGGACAGTAGGGTATCCAGCTCTATTGAAACCTTGGGATGTCGTCGGGATGTGGGGTGTGTAACCTTATTTTACCGTTACTTTAATGGTAACTGTTCCTCTGAAGTAGCCAGCCTGATCCCCTCGGTTCAGGTATTCAACAGATCTACTCGGCTTTCCAGAGCGGTGCACCCCTATTACGTCTCGATCCCGTTCCATCGCACTACCCACTACCGCGAGAATTCGTTTTTCGGTCGCGCAGTTAAATTGTGGAATAGTCTCCCTGCGCATGTTTTCCCACCCACTTATAACGTCGATGCTTTCAAAAGAGGTGTAAATCGACACTACTCCCACTTTTCCCCTTCCCACTAACCTTTACCCTTCTAAACCAACGAATGCTTTGCATGGATAGGGAGCATCCCCTGAGCTTGGTTCTATCTGCCATAAAAAAAAAAAAAAAAAAAAAATGAAAAAAAAATCAGGGCAATATGTGAATACATATTCAAAAGAACACATTACTTAAGGACTCAAACCAATATCATACCAAATCAATATGTGAAACATATTGGACGCGAGGTAAGAGTAATCCCGTTCCATTTTAGAGTATTTCATTCATCTTACTCTATATGTATTAAATATTTAATTTAGGATAGCCGAATGCAACTTTAGTTGATACGATGGAAATTGATCCGAGAAGAAGGCAGTCCTCACCACTTCAACGGATATGACATTGGCACAGATGACCTCAACGATGTCGAACGATTCGTAAATCTTACTTACAAACTAACCCTAAATATTGAAAAAAAAATATACACAATGTACAAAAAAACCATATTAAAAATATTATAAGAATTAATATTAAAATAGAATAAAAAAGAAATTCATTTAAAAAAAAGGAAAAATACAGAAAGAGAAAAAGATGTAGAATGCAAACAAACTGAAATATAAAAAAAAGGAAAAAAACAAGAAAATAAAAGAGAGAAAAAATTTTTACTAACACAATTAATTTAAACTAACCACTAACTTTTAGCTACGTGCGTTTCAATAAGCAAAAACTTGCTTACTTTAACGCAAATTACAACATTTGTACAAGAAAGGGTACAAATTACATCGTTGCTCCAAAACAGCAACGTCCCAGGTTTTTGAAAACCTTTTTTGAAAAAAAAAACATGAGGAAGATTTGTTTCAAGCCGTTTTTAGGGCATTGCACTCCGCAAGCACATTATGCTTCCGACGCGTTTAATTGCGACCGTGTAATTACGTAAACGGTTGAATTTTTTTTAAAGGGAAATAAAGAGAAAAATCGTTTCAGCAAGCAAGAAAATTTGCTTATTAAAACAAAGTTTAAAGGAGAAAGAGAAAAAAAAATTATATTGTAATTAAATTCAAGTAGTTATATTATCAGAAACTTATATTTAATGAAACTACTATTAAATAAATTGTATAGTTTTAAATTGAAAATTTGTTTATAATTAAAATTTAAATATATGTAATTAAAATTCAATATTACAATATGTACCTGCTAATTTGTAGCATTATACCAATAAATAGAATTAAGGCACAGAACCATAACAGCATCGAGTAAGTAGCTACAAAGTTTTATCTCGAGATAATAAGTCATCTCTTTTCTCTAACACCGAACCAGGCTGCAGTCTGCCACAGCTACGGATATTACACTACATCACTACAGAGCATGATTCTGCTTAATTGCACTTTTATAAACAAACTCCGTCCAGACAATCGTTGAAGAAGGCGGATTGATCGCACTTGACGAATTTCTAATTAGTTGGGCCTACAAACCGGTGGTTATGGTGCAGGGAATACTTCCGGGGTCAGAGTCCATGGTGCTGTTGGTTCGCCAAGTGGAACAGCAACATCCAGGAAGCAAGGTCTACAACTGCGATAGGTACCGCGGTTGGTGCAGCTTAGAGAGTACATAGAAACAAGTCCAGGAGCTGCGTGACTACACACACAACAACGACAACCACAACACACTGGTTGACATGAACAACGAGGATACACTAAGCTAGAACTTAGGGTAGAGTTAAGTTAGATAATATTAGAGAAGTAAAATAAACCACTCCTGTATCATATTGTACAGAAAAAATTAATATCGCTTCACGACATTAATTTTTTCTTTCCCTAGGGGTGGAGGGATGTTGTATGTCGCATCCACACCGTCAAGGCAAGAACATTGGCACTTGTTAATAACTCAGTTAGCGAGTCAAGGTCAAGTTCAGCCTTTAGTGCAAGCCAAGCTAGCAACCAGCACTCTGCATGGTAGCAAGTGTGGAAGCTAATTATAAGCTCCGGGCAAAGCTCTAGAAAGCCAAGATAGTAACCAGCACAGTCTGCATGGTAGCAAGTGTGGAAGCTAATTGCCACCAAATAGCTTTTCTCGAGCTCAAACCAAGCAGCTTTCGGAGTAAATAAGACTAGCTAAAACAAAGAGTAAAGAGCAAACGCGGGTTGGAAGAAGATGGAGAAAATTTTCGCTTGGAGGTTCAGGTCGACTTTCCTCAATCGCAACCTCTACTCGAAACAAATTTTAAAAATTGTCAAAAAGATTTTAATAAAAAATAAATAAATAATTTAATTTTACCAATATGTCGCCTTTTATTTACAGATTTTTGCATAAAACAATATCAATTTATTTATTCTGGTAATAGTTAAATTTATAGTGCAGCAAACGCAGGTGTCTGGTCCATCCACAGTTTCACTAGAAGCCCAGCAACATGTAGTATAATGACATCCACGTTTGGAGATAATCGCAAAGGCATCTTTGTATTTGATTAGTTGTGTATAGCCTGTTAAAATGTAATCAAAACGCTCCTCCAGTATATTTTTCCTGTGAGTTACTAAAAACTCATGAACTCGAGTTAAAAATGTTGTCATGTTTACGTGATTCATGTTGTTTACTTAATAGTTGATTGTTGACTGACTTCTATTTTTTCTATTACATAATTTTATAAAGTGAAAAAAAACTGGCACGTTACTTACGGTTGTACACCGTATTTTCCAAGAACTAATTAAGCTAATTCCAAGAATTAAGAAAAGAATAAGATATAAAATTTACGCATGCACATTCATTTTCATACCTCAGCTGAAACCCTTATAAGATAAAAAAAATAACATTTTAACAAAAGTGAAAATTGAGATAACGAAGAGATCCGTGACTGTTCGATCATGTTCGGTTCAGTTCCGCGTAATTTTATCACGTTCTTCGAAAATGTTTTCATTAATTTAATTCCTGACAAATTTGAGTCAAGGCACAATTCGAAACCAAGCAATTAAATAAAAACTACAACAACAACAACAATAACAACAAGGCGTGTTTAATCTTTTTTAAAATAACCACTCCGCGCTTCAGACCGTGGATGCTAGTCATAGCTCGAACCGCTCCCTTAACGCTAATGCTTTTACTGCACTTCTGGGGCAGCGTCTCAAAAGTGAAGCAATTAAATAAACAACAACTACAACAATACTTCTGCTTACGCAGCTTCTGCTTAGGCAGCCTCTGCTTAGTAAGCTGCCACCGCGAGCACACACATTCCCTCAGCTCTGAATCCTACATGCAAACATTAAAACTACAATAACAACTACAACAGCAAACTTCCTAAATTTCCTAAAAAAATAACTTCACTCACCCTCCCTCTCCCTGCTTCCACACCATCACCCGCAACCAACCGTCGGTCCGACCGACCATCAGCCGCCAGCCGACTGCCAGGCCACCAGGGTTGCCATCTGACTCTACCAACAGGGCATCCACCCCTCGAAAAAATCCCACAAAAAATTCCTAAAAATTTAAAAAAAATAAAAAAAAAAAAATAAAAATATAAATAAAAAATTAAAAAAAAAATTTAAAAAAATTAAAAAAAATTTTTAAAAAAATTAAAAAAGAATTTTAAAAAATTAAAAAAAAAATTTAAAAAAATAATAATATCCTCTATCTGGCCACACTGTCCACCGAAATCCTCGATATGGCAACTCCGTGAGGATTAATCCTCGATCTGGCAACTCCGTGAGGTTCAATCATCGATCTGGCAACTTCGTGAGGATTAATCATAGATATGGCAACTCCGTGAGGTTGTTGTTGTTGTTGTTGTTGTTGTTGTTGTTGTACACCTCATGCTCTTCAAGAGAAGCTATGATTTTACTTGTTGTTGTTGTGAGCCCTTTATATACTACTAATGTTGGCGGAATAAATAAATTTTTGAGGGAAATTTTAAAAGAAATTTTAAACGGATGTAATTCCGATTTAAAAAGAACTTATTAAGTGAAATTTTTACGTGGACTCAATGCAGTTTTAAATAGTTGAAAAAAGCGACAGCGATAAACTTTGGCGGGCGGTTGTAGAAAATGTATTTTTGATTACCTTTTACAAAATTTTGTCGATAGTAAAACATTGGCATTTTGTCTGTCCAACGTGTAGTGGGGTGTGTAAACACCCAGTTAAAGCGAACTAATTAAAATCGGGAGCTAAAATCTACGATTTTTGAGTCGCTTGCCGAATAAAATTGGTTTTAAAAAATTTTTTATTTTAAATGGTTTTTGAGAAAAATATAGAAGTGGTTATTCGTAGTCAGATACGAAACATATGGGAAGAAATAGGAGGCCTAGAGGAACGTTTTGAACAACGTAGATCGAAAGGGAGAACGCGACAACAGGAATAAAGACTTTCAAGATGCAGACAAACTGTGCTTTAATAATAGAGACAGTTGTAATAAATGATTACGGAAATAAATTAATGAAATAAATAAATGAAGAATGGGTTTTTTTTATATAGTTGAAAGCTAACTCATAACAAGCAGACCGCATATTCATTTTACTAAATGAAATAATATGAGAAGCAGATCAGATGACTGGGCATTAGTTTTTGTGGCTCAGAACATTTTATTTGCGAAATGGAAGTACAGATGCGAAAGCGGACTTAATGAAAAAACTACAAGCGTACGTATGTTTTGCAAACAAGAGTACATCGAATGTTTACAGCGGGTGCAGTAAGCGGAGCATGCAGTAAACTTGATCCGTGTTCAGTCGGTCAATGCTTGGTAAGCAAATTTGAATTGCTTGGACGGACTGCGTCGAAGCAATTAATGAATTAAATACCTTTTTTTTTATTAAAATTAAAAGAGAACAAAAAGCAATTTAATTTATGGCAGAGTCAGTTCAAGAACAAGTTTACTTAGACTTGAAAAGAACCCATGAGGAATTGTAAAGAGAGCTAGGGGAGTTTTTAGCGAAAATTTGGGAGGTTCTAAAAAGCACAGTAGCGAATAAAGATAATTGGGAACTTATTAAAACAAGAATAGTGGAATTAGATGATATTACGAAAGCTGAAAAAGCGGATGCCATTGTAGAAGAGCTGCTGCAGTTTATGCAGCATAGAGTGCATGCTAAAGAGGAAGAGATAAATGAATGGAAATTTCAATTCGCGGCATTAAAGAATAGATATGAAAGCTATTTACTTGATAGAATATTTTAGGAGGAATTAATAAAAAACGTAGAATCCAAAAACGAGAAGCTGAGAAAATTATGGAATAGAAAAGATTTAGCAGGGAGTACAATAAAGCCTGCATTAATGAATGAATCCGCACAAAAGACAAGGGAAGATTGTTTATCTTTAGAAGCAGCAAACAAAAGAATTCAGGAACTAAAAGAACAAAACAGACTGCTAAACCAAGAGATTTTATTAGCCCATGAACAGACTCCCTATCATAAGGACCAACTCCTCCGAGAGCGTGTCAAATAGTTGACAGATCACGCTCCTTTCCTCTGGCTAGACATTCAGAAACTCAAATAGATAACATGGGTATAGGAGAAATAGCAAAACTTACAAACAGTACTGTTTCCAGGAACCCAGTCGCCGGATTTAAGGGCTGAAGTTTATAAAGTTATACAGGGATGTGATTTAGCTGCAATAGAACCGACGGAAGGGAACGTACAGGATTGTATCAAGCAAAGGTTATATGGAGACGCATATGATCTTGTTAGATCAATGCGTTTCGCTAACCTAGAGGAATTATATCTAGTGATAAAAAGAGGTAATTATATCTAGTGATAAAAAGAGGAAAGACTGGTAAATACCCAAAGGAATCAGGTTATAGAGATTACGAAGAGTTTCTATAAGGGTGTCGGTGATAGTTCGCTCCTGGATATGATAGATTCGACAGCAAAACAGTCGTTTAAAACGGGTTTAAGAGACATTGAGGGTTTATATGCTAAGTGTCACGGGGAAAACCCTGCAAGAAATTATTGAGATAGCCATAGATACATTTAGTACTATACAAAGGAGTAGTTCCCACTGTCAACAAACAACCACACAAATGAGTAATATGAATTTATTGGATTTCCACATAAAACCTCCTGCGCAGAAACGTTTGGAAAGGCCGGAGGCAATGCAAGACATCCCGAGGGGGCCACAGAAAAAAATAATTTGTTCATTTTGCAATAAAAGGGGACATACGAGGGAAAAATGTCTGGTGAGGGAAAACACTTCTTATTGCCAGAAGTGCTTTGAATATGGGCATGAGACAAGCTGGAGGTGCGGCAATCAACGGACACAGGACCACGAGACAAATAACAGCACGAGAGAACAATTTAATAGTTACCGAGGTCAGTTGAACCGGAGAGTGGAAATGACATAAAGGAACCAACCACAGCAAAATTGGCAACGAAATCCGATGCAACAGAATTGGCAGCAGACTAAGAGAAGGTTCGAAAACTTCAAACGGTGTGCAAAGGCAGGGTGCAAAAAACATATCAGACAGAGCAAACCGAACGGTAGGTCATTGGTGTAACAGACCAGGACATATGGTGGCAGATTGCCAAGCGAAGAGTAATTGGGAAAAGATTCAAGGCAATAGCCATGGAAACTGGCAAGGGTCCAGAACGGGAACCCAATAATAATAGGAACTTAGGGCCAAACGAAGGAGGAACTGTAAGTAAGACGACAAATGAGAGAGTAACTGTAAGTCCGACATCGAAAACGATGGTGGATACGTTACCAAATTCATGAGACTTTGGAATTAGTACAAGGACAAATAGTACAAATGATGAAGGGAAGAACAATTTACAGAGAAAGTATACGGTTATAGGAGCAGTAGATCAAAAAATGCAAAACCACGATCTGGAGCAGATGTCTTTTTGTTTGAATTATAACTTATCCAATTGGGATAATCAGGGGTATCTAGCTGGACTCAAACCCAGTCAAATGACGTGTTCATTTAATTACCTAGCATTGAATATGAGGCTATAAATGGAAAACTCATTTTACTGGTGGATACGGGAGCGGATACAAGCCTGACAAAGGAAGTTTCGTTAAAGGATGGTACAATTGTAAACCAGGAGGATTATAAGAGTTTAAGCGGAGCATTTGGTGGATGCGTGACCACTAAAGGGTCACTGATAGTGAAACATAATGAAAAGAAAAACCTCGATTTTACGCTGCATATGGTATCCTCAGAGCAGGGTTTTCCAGCAGATGGCATAATTGGCAGGGACAATTTGTGGAATAGATCGATTATAAACACGGTTACTAAGCAAGTAACATTTATAGATGAGAGGAAGAAACACATTGAGACCCTGGTTATGCGGTCAAAGGGGGAGTTAGATCAAACTTTACATAATAAAGATTCAAAAGTAATGGCGAGAACTATTAGAGTAGTTCCAGTTAGGTTCAGGACGAATATTCCGGAGATAATAGTTTATAAGCAGGAAATTGTTCCAGGAGTGTATATCGGGGAAACCTTAACGAAGGTAAAGAGGGACGTAGTTTACGTTCCGATACTTGCGTTCAGCAGATAAGGATGTAGAAATAGACAGTGATTTTAGGCCGGGGTTTTCTAGTTTCAGTAAGTTTGAAACACCCCGTGCTAGTATGATAAATAGAGTGGGAGAGATAGAAGGTATAAATGTGGAGGAAAGGTTAGAGACCTTGAGGAAGGAAATAATATTAGACCCCAACCTAAATCCAGAGGAAATTGAATCGATGGAAAGAATCATTTCCACGTTTCATGATATTTTTGCTAGAAGGTGATAAGTTAACGTGCACAACGGTGTTGACACACAATTTCAACAGGGCTGAACAGGCTCCAATAAATCAGAGGCAGTATAGACTCCCACAGGCTCATAGGGAAGAAGTGAACAGACAGGTAGCTAAACTTTTGCATGACGGAATAGTGAGACCAAGTACTTCTCCCGGGAACTCTCCATTGTTGATAGTTCCCAAGAAAGGCGGTGAAAAAGGAGAAGAGAAGTGGAGACTAGTAGTGGACTACAGGAAACTGAATGAAGTCACAATCAAACAGGTTTTTAAAATTCAGAATGGATGAGATTTTAGAACAATTAGGCAATAGTAGATATTTCACGACCTTAGATTCATGTTGTATTATAAATTATCTTATATTCCTTTTTCATAATATTTTTTTTTACAATATGTAATACTTCTAAATTAAGTAGATTTCATTAGTTATAATGGTGATGGTATTTATTTTAAATTTTAGGGCATACATAATTACCATTGTAAAATAGTTACAATAGTGCTGAACGTAGGGTAGGAAATAGAGTTAGAGCAAGACAGAGCTATGTGCGTTGTGGCGAAGAAAACGCACGAAACGATGAAACGTAGATGCTTCGAAACATATAAAAAGAACGACACAACACATTTAACGCCAGTTGCTCGTGGACCGTGACACGCGTAGGACTTGGTGGTAGGAGGTGGTACTCTTACCTTTATCCAGAGCGATCGCTCGTGCCGTGGTTGGAGACGGGAGGAAGATTCTCTGCAGCCGCTCTCGTTGTCGACTGCGTTCTCCCATCTCTGCTCCCCCCTCTCTCGTTGCCGAGGCTTCAAAGGGATGGTCCAGTGGATCGTTTCGTGGGAGCCGACGCGACGAACCTGAGAGTGCAAAATGCTGGTACCAATGGATCGGTATTTTGCTCCCACGGGAATGCGGTTGCGTCCTCTCCTCTCTGCAGCCGCTCTCGTTGTCGACTGCGTTCTCCCCTCTCTGCAGCCGCTCTCGTTTCCGAGGCTTCAAAGGGATGGTCCAGTGGATCGTTTCGTGGGAGCCGACGCGACGAACCTGAGAGTGCAAAATGCTGGTACCAATGGATCGGTATTTTGCTCTCACGGGAATGCGGTTGTGTCCTCTCCTCTCTGCAGCCGCTCTCGTTGCCGAGGTTTCAAAGGGATGGTCCAGTGGATCGTTTCGTTGGGGCCAAAGCGACGGACCTGGGAGTGCAAAATGCTGGTACCAATGGATCGGTATTTTGCTCTCACAGGAATGCGGTTGCGTCCTCTCCTCTCTGCAGCCGCTCTCGTTGTCGACTGCGTTCTCCCCTCTCTGCAGCTGCCCTCGTTGCCGAGGCTTCAAAGGGATGGTACAGTGGATCGTTTCGTGGGAGCCGACGCGACGAACCTGAGAGTGCAAAATGCCGGTCCAGTACGTGTGTACTCATGGGCACACGGCTGTATCCTCTTTCCCCCGCCCCCTACACTCCATCGACGCGGTTTCGTCTTTGGAAAGCCTACACACCGAAGAATCCCTGGTCACGGCCACGACCCAAGTCTTGCAAGATCAAACAAGTAATAAGTACTAGTTCGAGTATTAGTTCGAGCTCCAAGGGAAACTTAAAGCAAACTCGTACGTGTTAGTCACACCGAGCGAAACACACGATCGTTAGCCCTGGCGAATTAATAGTCACAAGCTCCGCTACACACCCTGGCCACCGTCTTTCTACACGACAATTTTCATCGCCACAACAACGGCAGTTTTTTTCCCCACGAAGTTTTTTTTTCCTGCCAGCGAAGTTATTTTTTTCCCAGCGAAATTCTTTTTTTTTCCTACCGAAGTTCCTACCGAAGTTTCTTTCTACGCACCGAAGTTTTGATTACATCAAAGTTCACTCGTGCCGCATCGAAGCTTTATTTTTGCAATTTTTGAGTTTTCTCGCACGGAGATACGCAGATTCGTTTGTAACCATTACTACAGCTAAGACACCTTGTTAGCCATAATCTAATTAGATGATAAGAATTGGATTTAGAAAATAAATGTGTTAAATAACAACTAACACTGGTCCCATCTATCAATAAATTTTCTTGAATATTCGACCCTGGACAGCCGTGAGCCTACCCTGGCTATAGAGAAGGTCCACGGACCTAATAAAGAAACACCGCCTCTAGGAGACTGAGGCGAAAAAGGTCGTTTCAGTATCATCAGGTGTTAGTGGGTGAAAGGGATAGAGGAAAAACTGCATTTAGCACAGGATTGGGACATTTTTAGTTTAAGAGAATGCCGTTTGGGTTAATGGGCGCGCCTGCGACTTTTCAGAGGATCATGAATCAAATCCTCACAGGTCTCCAAGGAATAGATTGTTTTGTATATTTAGATGATATTGTAGTTTATGGTAGTAATTTAGAGCAGCATGAGGTTAGATTAGCGAAAGTGTTAGAAGCTTTAAGAATTAATAATCTCAAATTAAATATTAAGAAATGCCAGTTTTTGCGGCGCGAAGTTATTATTATAGGAAATTCATAGACAAAATGCCAAGGATAGCTTTACCTATTAATAAGCTATTGAGGAAGAATGTAGTTTTTAAATGGTTCGAGGATTGCCAAAAGGCTTTCGAGACGTTAAAACAAGCAATAACTTCACCACCGGTATTGACATACCCAGATTTTAGCAGAGAATTTCTGTTGACGACCGATGCTAGTGGCGAAGACGCATTAAGTAAAATTCCACAGGAAAATAATGGTATTGTTGCCGTACAGATTCGCTCAAATGCGAAGGCAAAGGAACAGAATGGGGTAGACAGTTCATGTCAAAACTCACAGCAAGGGTACGCAACAACATGCGATGCAGAAAAGGTGAAATCTGAAAATGTAGTATTGCTACCCGACTCAAAGGAAATAGAAACAGTAATGAGAGATTTCCACGGTGGACTGTTAGGAGGCCATCGGGGGGCAGTGTAGACCTATTTACGCATTAGGCGAGAATACAGGTGGCCAGGCATGCAAAACCAGATAAAAGAATATGTTAAAACATGTCCCAAATGTCAAGTCAACAAAAGTTCAAAATTGACGAAAATGCCACTAGTATTAATAGACACGCCAGTGCGGCCTTTTGATAAGGTTTACATGGATATTGTAGGTATTTTACCAGAAACTGTGTCCGGTAATAAGTACATCCATACATAAACCCCTGGCGGAATATTTACGGAGTTTTGCGAAAGAAGACGGTTCGAATTGCTATAGGTGGTTAACTGCAGCTATGCATGTTCATAACCACACACCCTATATTACAACGAGGCAAACACCTTTCCGCACTCTGCTCGGTTTCGATATAGAGATGCCAACAAATTTGAAAAGAAAATGTAGTCCGGTATACAATGCCGAAGACTTAAATAAGGTGTTAAAATTTCAAATACAGAGGGCTCATGAAATATTGAGAAAGAATCAAGATAGGACTAAACAAATTTCAAAAGAGCAATATGATAATATTTAAAATAAGTTAAATTTAGTAGAATTTAAGGTAGGAGATAACGTTTTGATTAAGAATCAGTCTAGGAAAAATAAGTTTTCTCCAATATGGATAGTTTTCTACAAAGTTAAAAGAATAGAGAGTCCAATTACTACGTTTTTAGAGATTAAGGAAAAAGATAAACCCTTTCACAATAATCTTCTTAAATTGTATAGCAAGAGGCATAGAGTGTAGGAATGTATAAGAAAATTATGATTGGAAATTAGGATAGTGGCAGGTAATTTGTATATAACTATAGTATAGACAACTTTTAGGTAAAAAGAATATGCGAGTAGAATTGGGTCATGTATAAGACCTACCTAAAACTTAAATAAATAAATATATATTTATTTTTCTGTTTAACTTGAACAAACAGGAGAAATAAGTATATGACAATGCACTTCCAATTTCTTAGAGATCTACACATTCGGTATAGACCATCGTAAGAAAATGCAAGTGTTTACTAAAGGAGCAGCATTGACCAAGATACAATGTTTGCACTCCTAAAACAAGAGGGGCTAGAGTACAATACTCATAGGTAAAGAAAATTACTAACAAAACTAACTTATATTAACCATTAACTCGCTAACTCTTAGATACGTGCGTTTCAGTAAACAAAGGCCTGCTTACTTAAACGCAAATTACAACATTTGTACCAAAAAGGGTACAAATTACCTCGTTGCTCCAAAACAGCAACGTCCCAGGTTTTTAAAACTAAAGAAATTCACAACCAGAAAGGAAAAAAACCCGAAGAAGAATTGTTTCAAGCCGCCTTTAGGGCATTTCACTTAGCAATTAAAAGTATGCTTGCAAAGCATTTATTTGCAAGTATTAAAACATAAGGAAAGAAAAACAAAATCGTTTCAACAAGCAAGACAAATTTGCTTATTCTAATGAGAGGAAAAAAATAAGGCTGAAAAGTATATAAATAAATTCCAGAAGATTCAATGACCTATATTAATCAATGTGATAAACTAATTGAATTTTAAGAAAACAAAAATTATTGCTCGAATAATCAATCAATGATTCGTGTAATTTTTAGGACAAGATATACGAATACACCATACTGTAACCTATTTTAAGAATATATTAATTTTCAATAACACCACAGATAATAAAATAATTTCAGTTACAAATACACATCAGAAATATATATAAATATGCTTAATATCTTATATTTATCCATACTGATTCTGGAATTAACTTCTAACTAGCTTCTTAAAAGATTTCTAATTAGATAGAATGTTTAAATTAATGGTGATAACAAAATAAAATGGATATACTTTATAAATTTATATCATAGAGTATAAATAGTTAAGGAAATGTAGTTTATATTTATTAAAGAGAATTAAGTCAACAACAACAATAGCAACAACTGCCGCGACAGCAAATGCAATATCAGAACAACAAAAATATTGCTTAAAACGCAGGAACATCAATATCGACTAAAACCATCGTCAACAACAGCATCGCCAGTAATAAAAGCAGCAACAACAACGGCAACAGAAAACTCTAAAATTCGAAATTCGCTTCTGCGTACCGATTAATTTCCTGGATGTCATCACGAATCTGAAAGGCAATGAACACACCACACCTGCAGGTTATCTCGGGACATTAAGTCGCATAAATTCTTTCGATTACCTCTTTTCTCTAACACCGAACCACGCTACAGTCTGCCACAGATACGGATATTACATTACATCACTACTGAGCATGATTCTGCTCAATTGCACTTTTGTAAACAAATTCCGTCCAAACAATCGTTGCAGAAGGTGGATTGATCGCACTTGACGAATTTCTAATTAGGTAATTGGAAGAGACGCAATGAAAATAGCACTGAAGTTGGCTTCAGTTTTATTTCTCTGCTTGAAATGTAGTTGGGCCTACAAACCGATGGTTATGGTGCAGGGAATACTTTCGGGGTCAGAGAAAATGGTGCTGTTGGTTCGCCAAGTGGAACAGCAACATTCAGGAGCCAAGGTCTACAAGTGCGATAAGTATAGCGGTTGGTACAAAGGATTTTTGTTCGGGAAGCTCGAAAGCCAAGCCAGCAACCATCGCACTCTGCATGGTAGCAAGTGTGAGAGCTAAATGCTAGTTAATTATAAGCTACGGGCAAAGCTCTCGAAAGCCAAATTAGTAACCAGCGCAGTCTCTCGTAAAAAGCGCATGGTAGTAAATGTGGAAGTCAATTGCCATCAAATAGCTTTTCTCGAGCTCAAACCTTTTGGAGTAAATGACAAACAAAAAAGCAAAGAGCAAACGCGGAAGAATTAAACCGTTCCCAATTTACTTCTGCCGACGTTAATATTGGCAAATATTAATATTAAGAAATTACTATTGCAAAATAAGTGGAATTGCGACATACCGGTCCACTTTAGCTTCGCCGACGGCTACGTCAACCGATCTTAAGTGGAAATGAGTAAATGTTTTAGAGTTAAGTTCTGATTGTGAGCCCACAGCGCGCAGACCGCCGCTGCACCGAATTAATAATAGACGACGCTAGAAGGCACTTGGGTCTTTTATTTTAGAGGAACCGCATTCCAGGGATACCCCCAACAATATATTGGACGTTTATCCGCGTAGGTGAAGTCGAGTCGACTTTTATGGCCTTAAAATTTAAAGGGGTATCAAATGATGCCAATACCATATCAGCTGGCCCTATAATCTTATTTCTTATTATGCCTAAGGCTTGATAATGTTTTGAACTACCTTCATATTTTTAAAAAAATTTATACGCGGTGTAAGCCGCCTTCCTCCATGACGCGTACTATATGTCTCATATTTCCCTTCAAACTCTGACAATATTTTAACAATATCTAAAGTCTCGTTACAAATTACACCTTCTCTTATTTCTGCATCTTGATACGTTTCTACTTCATTTGATGTTAAAATTATTTATCTTGGCGTTTATATATTGTAATTTTAATTCGAAAGTAGGTTGCTGTAGAACTAGCGCACTGTTGACAGCAGCTTCAACTACTGCTTTTAATAGTTCTGGGGTCACTACCATTTTTGGTAATATATTTTCGGTTTCTATCTAACACTGTCCTAACGTACTGTCTTTACTGTCTTTACTGTTTACTGTCTAAAAACTAAGCCAACTTAAACTCAACAGTAAAGACATATATATATAAAGATATATATATATATATATATATATATATATATATATATATATATATATATATATATATATATATATATATATATATATATATATATATATATATATATATATATATATATATATATATATATATATATATATATATATATATATATATATATATATATATATATATATATATATATATATATATATATATATATATATATATATATATATATATATATATATATTATCTTTTATTTTATCATATTTTTATTTTATTTTATAATTATATATTATTTTACAATTATAATTATATTTTATTTTATATTATTTATATATATTTTATTTTATATTATTTATTATTATATTATTTTATAATTATATTTTATTTTATAATATATATATATATATATATATATATATATATATATATATATATATATATATATATATATATATATATATATATATATATATATATATATATATATATATATATATATATATATATATATATATATATATATATATATATCATTTTTTATATATCATATATATATATATATATATCATTTAACGTTTCAGCGTCTTGCCTTGTTCCCGCTGTACGAAATGGGAGGTATTATAAGGCAAAAACATATGCGAGAATATCAGCGGAGGGACCGGTGCCAACCAAACTTTCTCCTTTTGATGAAATTCAGTCAGATGAATTTATTACCCTGGAATGCGAGAAAGGCTACAATAGTAAAGTAAATAATTTCCTAAACTAAACCTGTAACAATATTGAGAAATGTTACACATTTCAGGGGCCTGCACGGATGAGATGTGTTCACGGCATCTGGATGGTTACATCCTTTTCTGAATGTGTATCTCTATCTTGTACATTGCCTGCAACGAAAGATGTATCGTATGAGGTCAGTTTATATTTTTCATTGTAACTAATATAACTATATATACATATGTTGTGAGGATTAAGCTGCCCCTAGAATCCGCATCGGAAAATTCGTTTGACGGAGGAAGTTAATAAATTCCATCAAGCAAACAACAAAAAAACAAGCTTTTTATTTTTCTAAAATTCTTTGTTAAACGTTGTTTGCATTCGCAAACACCTGTTTCGAATTGAAAGTAAATTTTTTTTAATTATAAATTATATACCTACACCCGAAGGGAGTAAGTTATATTCCTTTGTTCTTCCGTTTGTAATGCAGAGAAGGAGACGAGGTAGATATAGAGAAGTATATATGTATATTCTTGCTCAGCGTCACGTCCGTTTGTCTGTCTGTCTGTCTGTCTGTTTGAAAACCCGTTTACGGGAGAACGAAAAGAGGTATTGCGATAAAATTTGGCACAAATATTCTTTGTTACGTAGCGCTTTTTCGGATTGAAAATGGGCGTAATCGGTTAACAACCACGCCTGCTTTACATACGGAATATAAAGGTACCTCATTATATAAATTTTCTAATGTGAATATCTCATAAACCGTGCGATATATTGAGGTATAGCTTTATTTCGGAATATATAGCGCCATTACTAAATTTTTTGCAAAAAATTGCGTGCCACGCCCACTCATAACAAAGTTGGTAATATTTCATGAACGGTATAAGGTTGTTGTGTGCGCCTGTCCGACTGTTCATCGTCAAGTCTCACCTATAAAAAATAGTAAAATAATATGTTATAGTTTATTTCTACAGTACTATTATTTATTTTTACTACCTACCTTGTTTGTATCAATTTTTGTTGTTTCCGTCCAGAGTAATATGTTAGTCCAGTAAGTTCTAGAAATTAGAACTGACCTTGATTTTGGTGTGGTCACTGCTCTAAGTTTTTAGTTTTGTAAATAAAAATTTTGTGTTGTATGTTTAGCTATAAGCATTTACTTACCCGTTTCGTTCACCTTAGCTAAGAAGCACAGTTGTGGGCCCCGTAGCATATCGCTCTCCTTCTGCTGAAAAGCTTTGACTAGGTGGCTGAGGATTGTGTATGTGCTATCTGCATGGGAAGAGTGGAAGTTTTTGGTTGATTGGAAAGTGTCTGGGGTCAGTAAAGACAGAAAGATTTTGGCCATCGAAAGAGGCGGAGTGGAGTATTAGAGTCAAAAGTGAAATTGGAAAGGAGAATAAAACTGAAAGCTAATATTATAAAAACTTGCAAAAGTGAAGTTAGAAAATAAAATAAAACTGAAGGCTAATATTATAAAAACTTGCAAAAGTGAAGTTGGAAAATAAAATGAAACTGAAGGCTAATATTATAGAAACTTGCAAAAGTGAATTTGGAAAGAAAATAAATTGAAACTCAAAATTTGAAGGAGTTAGAACAAACGAAACTTGAGTTAAACGCATTCGAATTAATAATTAAAGTTTACATAATTACATAATTAAAACTGAAAAATAAAACAAGTAAAAGTGTTGTCTTCGGCCTGGCCGAAATATACCATACACCCGAGTAACTACATACCCTACACGCGAGTAACTGAAAAAAATTATAATTGCGCCACTTAACAAATTTTGCATAAGTAGACAGACCACGCCCATTTTGGGCAAATATTTTTGTAATGTCTCTAGATACTGCTGGATAGAATCACGTTTTTATATATTGAACCATTTATGGGATATTGACAACTTTTGTATAAGTTTGGTATGCAAATTGGTAATACCTGTATATACCTCGTGACAAAATTACGTATTAATATCTTATACCGTTTACGAGATATTGACAACTTTTTTATGAGTGGCAGTGGAACGCCCATTTTTGTCAAGCTTATTGGTAATGCTTCCCGATATATCGTGATAAAACTACATCTCAATATCTTATACCGTTCACGAGATATTGCCAACTTTGTTATGAGTGGGCGTGACTAGCCGATGCAAAAATGTTAGTAATGGTGCTATCTGTTCCGGAATAAAATTATACCTTAATATCTCGCACGGTTTATGAGATATTCGCAATATAATATTTTTCAAACGAGCTGCTTTTACATTCCGTATGTAAAGGAGGCGTTGTTGTTAACTGCTCGCGCCCGTTTTCAATCCCAAACTGCCCTACATAACAAAGAATATTTGTGGCAATTTTCTATCCAATATCTCTTTTCGTTCTCCCGTAATCGTGATTTCAACAGACAGACAGATAGACGGACGGATAGGGCTAAAGCGATTCAGGAGGTGACGCTGAGCAAGAATATATATACTTTTCTATATCTATCTCGTCTCCTTCTTTGCGTTACAAACGGAAGAACACAAACTACCCTTCGGGTGTAGTGTATAATTAAGTGGAGCAAGATAATTGGAGAAAGGAGAAGCAG
The DNA here is from genome assembly GCA_922984085.1 of Sicus ferrugineus. Lineage (NCBI taxonomy): Eukaryota > Metazoa > Arthropoda > Insecta > Diptera > Conopidae > Sicus > Sicus ferrugineus. The sequence continues at coordinate 25,926,171 of OV277349.1, forward strand.
TAGGTTTGTCGCTGGAGTGCTGCGCTGGAACGGGCGGAGGAGCGGGATATGAGTAGCGGATCAGTTTTTTTTCCCTATGTGAATATTGTTTTACATATACTATACATAAAGCATTTAATTATGCTTTAATTAAATTTAAATGGTAGAAGAAAAGAAAAATATCGGCAACAATTACTGAAGCAAAGTATAGTTTACCACATAGATAGGTGCGTGTGAGGGTGAACCTCTAAAGGCTGATATATATATATATATATATATATATATATATATATATATATATATATATATATATATATATATATATATATATATATATATATATATATATATATATATATATATATATATATATATATATATATATATATATATATATATATATATATATATATATATATATATATATATATATATATATATATATATATATATATATATATATATATGTATATGGTATATCAGATAGCAGATTCATACGCGGTTTCTCGGACATCACAACACCACTGACGACACATCACAAGAAAGGCAAACGCTTCCGATGGGACACTGAGCACCAGCAGGCTTTCGAAACAATAAAGAAGTAAACTAATCGAAGCGCCCGTCCTCGCGCAGTCGGACTTCAACCAAAAATTTGTCCTCCAAACAGCCGCTAACAAGCATGGCCTTGGCGTGTTGCTAACGCAGGAGCAAGAAGGAGAAGAGCGAGTGATCGCGTATGCCAGCCGCCACCTCACCGACGTGGAACAGCGTTACTCAACCACCGAGAAGGAATGTCTCGCGATAGTGTGCGGCATTCAGAAAATACGTGGAAGGGTACGAATTTACCGTCCTCACTGACCATTCCTCGTTGCGCTGGCTCAACTCCGTAGATATTAAAAGGTATGTCAACAGCTGCGAATCCTGCCAGAGGTACAAACCCTCACAAGAAAAACCAGCCGGACACATGCTGACACATCTGAGCAACGAACCATGGTTGACGATCGGTGCTGACTTCATAGCACTGGTCATGTACGACAAGTTCTCCAAGTCGACGGAGATAGTTCCTCTGCGCAAGGCAACAAGTGAAAGTCTTCAGAAAGCCCTGCGTGAGCAAATTGTCTGCCGCTATGGACTACCAAAGGTTCTCATTTGTGACAACGGACCACAATTCAGCAGCGCCCTCTTCAAGGAATATTTAAAGAAGATGGTTATCCGTCAGCAATTTACCGCTCCATACATGCCGCAGGAAAACCTAACCGAGCGAGCAAATCGAAACGTTATACGTATCATTGCACAATTAGCCATTAGCAAAAGGGATCCAACAGCGCTGGGACGAACAACTCTCAGAAATCATGCTAGCCATCAACACCACAGTCTCGTAGTCCACAGGGTACACACCAGCGTTTCTCACACAGGTAAGAGAACTCGAGCATTATACGACGAAAACACACTAGGCATAGGCAACCCGGAGGCATAGCCCACATCGACGAGCTCTACGATTTCAGGGAATCTTTGAAATTGTACGAAGCAACCTTCGACGCGCAGCACATGCCCAGGTGCGGCACTACAATTTACGACATCGAACTTGCAAACCACAGACTGGCCAGCGTGTTTTAGCGAAAACACATTTTTTGTCCAACGCAGCGGAGAAATTTACCGTGAAACTGGCGCCAAAGTACGACGGGCCGTACCGCGTCATTGGATTTAGCTCCCCGGTCATTGTACACTCGGTACACTCCCCGACACTCGGACCACAGACACGACAGAACAGTCATCCGAACAGACAGGTCGACGAGCGGTCGACACGGGCTGCTAGAATACACTAACGTCTTCTTCTTTCATTATAGCTAACCATTTCGGACTAGACGACCCAGGTCCAAAACAGAAATGTCCACATACGCAAAGGAAGCAGAGGAAGGTTCGCTACTCCAATAACCTCCGGGCCCAGGCGGAATCCAGGTGCGAGTCCGAGACTTCGAAAGGCTCTGCAGCGGCAGCTGGATGAACGACGTATTGGTGGAGGTGTACCTCCGCGGGGTCCAACAAAGCACCGGTACACTGATAACAAAGTTAGCAATATCTCATGAACGGTATAAGATATTGATATGTAATTTTTTCCGGATACATATGGAAGCATTACCAATAAGATTGCCTAAAATGGGCGTGCCACGCCCACTGATAACAAAGTTCGCAATATCTCATGAGCGGTCTAAGATCTTGATATGTAATTTTATCAGGATATATAGGGAAGCATTACCAATATTGACAAAAATGGGCGTGCACTGCCCACTCATACAAAAGTTGTCAATATCTTGAAAACGGTATAAGATATTAACACGAAATTTAATCACGAGGTATCTGCAGGTATTACCAATTTGTATACAAGAAGGGCGTGGTCCGCCTACTTATATAAAAGTTGTGAATATCCCAAAAACGTTTCAAAATATTAATACCTTCTTAATTCTATCTAGCAGTACTTAGAGACATTACAAAAACATTTTCCCGAAATGGGCGTGGTCCGCCTACTTATACAAAGGTTTTTAAGTGGCGAAATTATAATTTTTTCAGTTACTCGGGTGTAGGGTCTTTAGATTTCTGCCAGGCCGAAGACAACACTCTTACTTGTTGCTTTTTGTTTTAGTTCGCATAGCTTTCGGTTTGCTTTGGTTTTTTTCTTTTTTGGACTTTTGCTTTTCAGTTTCGGGGAATTAGTGATTTTTAAAATTTACTCCAGGCCGCTTTGAAGTCAAAATCTTTCTGTTTTCAGTTCAGTTTAGGTGTTTGAGCGCGTGAAAGAGGAGTGAGTGGGATTGGAGTAGAGTACTTGGTGCATGGAAGAGCGTAATTCCGGGCGGGATCTCGAAAGAGGTAGACCGATAACTAAGAGCGTCAGAAGGGCCCTAGAAAATCAAATAGTCGGTTCTGTGCTCAACCTTTGTCCCGGTCACTATTGTGATAAGTGTGCTGAGCGTATGTTTGGACGGCCGAGCATAGGCGTCGGAGAGCAGCTGGATTTACGGTCGAAGTCGGCGGTGTTGGATCCTTCAGCGGACTCCATCAGTTTTGCCCAGAAATTGGAGAAGCTTTCGGGGATGTCCAACGAGAATCCTCAGCCGGTCCCATCTCCAGGCATGGAAGCTGCGAATCCACTTGGCGGTGCGGCACCGGATGGCGCTGCTGCATCTGTGAATGGGTCTAACCGGTTAAGTCAGATGAAGGCTATGTTGATGCAGCAAATTACGGTGAACTGCGCAGAAGAGATGCAGCGAACGCGTGGAGATTTGGCTGTGCTGTGTGGGAGAGTGGCTGCAGTGGAGGCGTCTGCGGTTCGGTACTCAAAAGGGTTGGAGCCAGTTGGTGCCTCTACTCCGGGCCTGAGCGACACTGGGGAAGTTCCGCGGAGGGATACTGTGGGGATGATGGACTCGTAGGTCGACAGGCGATCGGTTGGTCGGGGGCCGGGGCCATTGGATGGTCCTTCACTAATGCACAGCCGCAGTGAGGTGGAGAGGTGGAAGAGAGTCCATCTTGACAAGTGGCATGTCAAGTTCGACGGCTCTTGTAAGGAGATGACAGTGGAGAGCTTTTTCTTCCGTATTGAGAAGCAGCTAAGTGGTACTGACAGCTGATCCATGATCTCACTTTCCGGCTGCACAAGAAGATACCTGAGAGGGATTTGGTGTCAATTGTTAGAGGCAATTTACGGCCTAACCTCGCTGGCCTTACCTTCGCTTCCCAAATTAACACTCTTGCTGACCTGAGGCATGAATGCAAGAGGGCTGAGAAGGTCATGAAAGAAAATAGCTCAAAAGCAAGGCAGGTTAGCGAGGGGGAATTTTGCTTTAGGGACAGTTATCCGGAGGACCAAGTGGATGCCATAGGTCCATTCAGACCTAGGACAGTTCCAGCAGTTCGCTTCCAGGCCGCCTCTAAGCCCTCTCAGGTACGGGATCCAGGGGTTCAGCATGTGTCTACGTCAATGTCCTATACGTCAGTGTTACATCTACCTACTTATACTTCTTATACAATTATACTATACGTCATTAACCAAGTAACTGTCCGTCGGTCCGCAAGCGTCCAGTAATCAAGTGCTTTGTCCGTCCCCGTTCCATTTGAATTTGTGTTTCAGTTGTGGGATGCCGGGTGATCACTTCAAGAAAAATGTGGTTAATGATGACGCGAAGTGCAAATCGTCATTCTATAAGTTGAAGTGTTTCCTTTGCGATAGTGATGTTTCCTATTGTATATACTGTCCAAAAACGTGAAATCCTGTAGGGAACCCGGGAAATCCTGCACAAAGGGAGTAATCCCCGGAGAATCTGTCAGGAATATTGTAAGAGAGGATCCCGTCAGGTTGGAGAAGCAGGACGGCCGGTCCAGTTAAATCCTGCACCAGCGCAAAGTTGAGTACGAGGCTGAAAGAGCAATGATTTTGGTGAGCGGTGTAGGTACCAACCCAAAAAATATACTATGAAAAAATTGCAAAAATTCGTGAGAAAATAAATTTATTGAGGCGAATTGAAAAGAGAATTGTATCCGACGTTGTTACGCTGGAAGGCGATAATACATTTTTCGCGAAGACGAAGGTGGATGGTGATAGCGTTACGGCTTTGCTGGATTCTGGAGCTTCTGCCAACTGTATCGAAAAGAGTGCTTATGACTTTTTACAAAAAAAAAAATAGACAAGTACTTCCATTACAGCTGTTGCCGTTAGGGCTGTTTGGGATTTAAAATGGGCGGGATCGGTTAACAACCACGCCTACTTTACATACGGAATGCAAAGGCACCTCGTTTTAGAAAATGTCATAAGGTGAATATCTCATAAACCTTGCGAGATATTGAGGTATAATCTATACCGGAACGCATAGCACTCATACAATAGTTGGGAATATCTAATAAACGGTATAAGATATGAAGAAGTAATTTTATCGCGAGGTGTCTAGATGCATTACCTATCTACCTGCCAAAGGTGGGCGTGGCACGCTCACTCATACAAAAGTTGCCAATATCTCATAAACTGTGCAAAATATTAATACGTGATTTTTTCCTGGGGTACCTAGACACATTATTTGCAAAAAATGGGCGTGATCCGCCTACTTATACAAAAGTTCTCAACGGGCGAAATTATTATTTTATTAGCTACTCGGGTGTAGGGTACTTAAACTTCGGCCTGGCCGAAGGAAACACTTTTACTTGATTACGGTTAGAAATCATGTAGTTCTGATAGTATATCTGTGCGGGGTTAGTCCACAATACCTACGGCAAGAAAATTCGGGATATGGGTCGGCGGCCAGCCTTAAAAGGCTCTCGAGTAAGGAAGATTTGGAATTGGGATAGTCATCAGTCTTAAAAGCGACTTGGGCAAGAAGGAAATTGTAATTGCGATAGCCTTCAGCTTTAAAAGGCACTCGTGCAGGGAAAAATTCGACATTGGGATAGTCGCTAGCCTTAAAGGCACTCGGGCAAGGAAGATTTTGCAATTAAAAAAAACGTGCACTATTTTACAGGAGATCCTCCTTTGGTCAATATTTTTCAATTTCTTTGTTATGAACAACTCAGCATTCCGCTTAGCAAATATTCTCGGTTGATGGACGTTCGGATAATCGAGGTTTAACTGTATATATACATAACTCAACCCACCATTTGGACTTTTTTATTTACCTGAAACGTCAAACTAACCGACAATAGCTATCATTCGTCAAGCCAACTAGGCTCAACTTTTTTCCAAGAGCTGACCCAGCATATGAAAGAGAAACCGGCACATGCTAGTGTCGCCGGAGCAGCAGCAACGGAATCTGCGGATGATAACAATTGACATGGCAAGTTGATGAATTTTTGATTGTCGTGTGCACTGCCGCAGCTGCTACATTGCACCAACTACAGCAACTGGCCAGCAAGTCTTTGACAGACAAAAATGTAGTTGAGAAAACAAGACTAGATTTTTAAATGTATGCGATCATCTAGAATTAGTCCAAAGATACCTATTTATTTTACATATTTATAAAGAAATATTTTAAAAACACGCATTTTAAAACAATAAAATAGTAAATATTTATTATATCTAAGGAGATACATATATTTAATAATATTATGATTATAATACATTAATAAAACTTATTACTATGTATAAATTTTCCTTGCTTTTGATGAAGCAAATTTATCAATAATATCATCAAAGTTTATCATTTCAAATTTGTCTCTTTCCACACTTAAAAATGCTAAGTCACTTAGGCGATTTTGTCCCATCGTTGATCGCAGATATGTCAAAATGAATTTTAATTTGCTGAATGAACGTTCGCAGCTAGCAATTGATACTGAGATAGTCAGGAGTATTTGAAGTGCCACTCCCAGGTTTGGAAAAACATCTTCTCCATATGAAATTATAAAAGTAAGAAATTCTATTGGAGTTTTAGGTTTAATTCCTTCTCTACTGCGGAGTAACATTTTGCAGTCACATATTTCGGTAAAGAGTTCAATTCCATTGAAATCTGTATTATAAAATTCACCTAAATTTTTACAATTCTTTTCAAGGTCGTTATCAACATTATCTTTGTTTAATAAATTTTCAACGTCTAGTAGAAATCCAAATTTAAAATTAAGGTCACTTAATCGTGTAAATCGTATACATATTTCTTGTTGGAGACGATCAAGAACTCTTTTCATAACGCGAGAAATTTCACTTTCTGCGGAAAGACCAACGTCTCTAGCCAATTCTCCGGGCATTTTGCGGCGTCTTCTTACACGTATTGTTGTATCCACAAATTTAAAATTAAGGTCACTTAATCGTGTAAATCGTATACATATTTCTTGTTGGAGACGATCAAGAACGCTTTTCATAACGCGAGAAATTTCACTTTCTGCGGAAAGACCAACGTCTCTAGCCAATTCTCCGGGCATTTTGCGGCGTCTTCTTACACGTATTGTTGTATCCACATCCCATTTTTCACAAAGAGTCTTCGCTTTTTCTATTGCCTCTTCACAGAATTTGTCTCGAATTTCGGCTAATTGAGTCGCTAATGATTCAAGATCATGGAACGCTTCTCTAAAATTCATTCTAGGATCTTGTAATCTGAGCTGCACACGATCCATCCTCCTTAAGATTTCATACCAGAAATGAACTAAAGTTATGAAACTAAATGTTAGTATATTTTGCAACAGAATTGTAGCTTCACTTCTGGTGTCACTTGTAGTGGTAGTGTCCTCTGATAATTTTTCTAATAGTTCTACTATATTTTCTAGCCCATCGACGAGAACGCTAACCGCTTGTATTCTGGCGCTCCATCGTGTTTCAGTTTCACGTTTGACAGTTTTTGTTAAAGCATTTTTTAATAATTCCCATCGTAACGTTGAACGTGAGAAAAAGAGGTATATGTTTTCAATTATTCCAAAACATGTAACAACGATTGGATCTTGTTTAGCTGCAGTAACTCCTACTAAATTCAATGAATGGTTATCACAATTTACAAATAATGCTTTATGATTTTTTTGCATTATTCTTTGTTGAACGCCAGATGTGTGACCTGCCATCACGGCAGCATTATCGTAACATTGTGATCTGCAGTTTGTTAATGAAATTTCATCGGAATTTAATTTCTCTAAAATTGTATTTTCGATCGAGGCTGCATCTTTAGCATGTATTTCAATAAAACCCAAAAAAGATTCCCCGATGGAAACTTTTTTATTGATAAAATCAACATCTACATACCTAATGACTTGAGACATTTGTTCTCGATGAGAGATATCATGAGTTGAATCAAACAAAAGTCCATAATATTTATTTCTTTTGATATCGTTTATTAGTTGATTTCGAACTGCAGATGCCAGAAGATGAATGAATTCATTTTAAATCTGTGGTGACAAATATGAGACAGTTTTTGGAGTTTCTGTGGCATGTTTAAGATGATTTGCTAGTAGCGGATCAAACTGAGCTACAAGTCTAAGTAAAGATAATAGGTTTCCTACATTTGTACCATCTTGAAGTGCTAGTTTTTCAACATGGCCACGTAGAGGAAGATTTTGCATAATTAAATACCTCCTACAAGCTAATATTCTTTGCAATATATTTCGCCACCGTTCTTTTTCGGACTGAATGTTCGCTTCTAATGATACATCAATTCCCGTTCTACTTATTAATCTTCGTTCTGTTTCTTTCCAAGCCGTAAGTGATTTTCGGTGATTTGGACTTCTTTCATGGCTAATCAATTTATCTTTTTTTTCCATTTATTAAAACCAGCAGATGTTACGAAAGATGATTTTGTAGCGGAGTTTGATGTAATAAACAGTAAGCAACAAACGCAGTACGCTGCATTATTTTTCGGTGAATATAATAACCAAGATCGGATAACTTCAGTTCCTTCCTCTTCATTGCCGACCCGTCGAGAAAGATTTTGGCATTAGACGATTAGTTAACGTTGTTACTGCATTTAAACTGGCTTCATTTTGAAATGTGCAAGATCCACGAATAATCATTTCTTTTCGAAGTTGGTTCGATATTGTTGGAAGATTGTAGTTAAATTTTAAATAAGCAACATCCTTGAACTTCAGAACGTCCGGAATTACAGCAAGTGATTCTATTGTATTATCTGCGTTTTTTATTAGATGTGAACATGGATTTATCATTTCTGATGTACTTGTGCCACCTTCTTCAGAGTCTTGTATTTGTTGAGTTGTGTTATTAGTACATAAAAGTTCAGCAGCAGTAGGTGTACAACCTGAATCTGGTTCTGACTCTGAATCTGAAATTACATCTTCATCTTTTTTATCTTCTGGATTTTCTTTTCGCGATTTTTTTCCTAAGTATGATTTCATTATTACTCTAGATTTCAGAGCTTCTTTTTCTTGCTGTAGTTTTCTTTTCCTATTCTGGGAACCGCTTAGTTTTTTTCCTGACGTTGACATGGTCTAAATAAAAAATAATTTTTATTAATAGTAATAGCAATAAAAATTGAATATTTTCTATTTTTTCAAGTGATTTATTGAACACTTTTAACAAATGTTTTCATACCCTATTCACTAAATAATAGAATCGTCGAATAGATGTAGTAAGTATTATTATCTTATTTGTTTTTTACTTACCAAGAATGCCTTTAACTTGAAAGGTAGTGAAATATACACTATACACACAGTGAAATATACACTATAATTTATGCTAACATTAAACTTTTAACATATAACATTTAATATGTAATAACATTTCATTTTTATTCTAAGCAGAGCGCGATGACGACGACGCAAAACTGAAAAATAAACGCACAAAATAATTCAAACCTTAATATTTCGCGTATTTCCCTAATTTGTTGCGGACTTCCACAACCTGTCGCAAGTGTCACGGACATGTACAGTCACGGAAAAAAATATCCGGAAAGTAACAAAGAATTATTTACTTTTTTCCATGACTGTACATATAAGTACAATAGAGTGTTATTGTTACCGTTTTAAAATAACAAGCGTAAGCTACATTGCGTTTATAGAAATAAAATTAATAGCCTCATAACAGAAACTCACGTTATCTGTCTATCGTTGATTCTCCTTTGTGTTTTTCGTGTTTTCAGCGCGTTTAACAGACTCGTATATCATAATAAATATGCAAACCCCAATTGCATTTGAAACGCAGACAGGTCGAGTCAGCCCTGCCAGTAGAAAAGACGTGCCATTTCTATTATGAATATATTATTACAGTTTGATTTAGACTAGTGTTCCGTTTTTTTCATTTTATTTACGAATTAACATTTATTATATTATACTGGCACTAAATTTAAAATATATTTTCCAGAAATCAATTATAATAAAAATAAACATTTTCCAGCAATTTTTGTTTTGCGGACCATTTGGCGCCCCTTTGTGAGTAGCGCCCGGGGCATGATGCCCCCCCCCCCCCCCGTGCATGATGCCCACCCTTCGCTCCGCCACTGAGTCAGTGAACTCTAATGCTGACAGTTCACTTTTCAGTGTCATATTCGACTATTTGTATTTATATTCTAATATAGTTAGCAATAATTAGCTATAAATATTGATTTGATTTAGGTCGCACCTGGAAACACTTGCGATCTAAAGCGAAAAGATTTGGTGATATAGAGAAAATTAAATCCAATCCGTCAGATTGAGAAATTTCAGCAGAACCTTAGGATGACAATTGGAACGTCCTCCAACCTACTGAAAATAAAATTATCCAGCGTACCGTGCCTGGCATATTTTAGCGCCGGTCAGTCGCACACAAACTGAAAAACCGATTCCTTAGTAGAAGTGTTCTCAACGCTGTGGCAGAAAGTTTTAAAGTGCAAGCCTAGTCGGGCTGCATGATCTTCGATAGGCTGGTAATCATGGCAACTAGTCTGGCTCTGTCTTTCCTACCCTCGCCAATGTAATACTGGAATTAGCTTTGTCAAGGAAAGAAAAATATATATCGCCCTTGGGTATTAAAATGTTTGGGTATAAATCCTGTAGTATCTACTGGTAGCGTCGAACCTTGCCCAGCGAGCTCATCCGCTATCTCGTTAACCTGTATCCCTCTATGTCCCGGGACCCAAAGGAGTTTTATTTCAGCACTACTTCCAATACTGTTGAGCCCTTCGCGGCATTCTTGCACCACTTTAGAATGTATAGCGAAGGATTGTAGAGTATGAATGGCGGCCTGGATATCCGTGGCTATGATAATTGTCCTGCCAGACACCTGATGGGGTTTTATCATCCTGCAGGCTTCTCTAATGCCATAAACTTCAGCTTGAAATACGCTGGCATAACCAGGCTGACTGAAAGATGACCGGATGGGTGGATTTTGGGAGTAGACATCAGCACCGACACCATCGTCCAACTCTGAGCCGTCAGTGTAAACCGTGATGACGGAGTCTCCAATCAGATTTTCCTCATATCTTCCCCACGCTGATCTAGAGGGAATATCGGCTTCGAAATGCTTTTCGAATTCGATGCAAGAGAGTCGTAGGAGCTGGTACTCTGAAAGCGCAGATCAGAATCCTAAATAATTCCGTGTCCATAGGGTCTGCACTTCCCGTAGCCCAGTTCCCTAAGTCTTAAGGCCATAATAGTGGATATATATTGAATGTATAGATCAATGGGCAAGATATTCAAAATAGTGTTCCAGGACTCCGTTGGATATGTTAAAAGAGCGCCCACAGCACCAATGCACGCTGTCCATTGAATCCTCCCTAAATGTGTAGAGTATTGCTTTTTTCTCGCAGCTGTCCACCAAACAAGTGATCCATAAGTAATAATGGGCCTGAGTAGTGAAATATGGGGTTTCTAATTCAAATGGCTCCACACGTGTATTTCGGCGGAGACTCTCCACCTAAGGGGCGCGGTGTGTGTAAGAGTTTGAAAGACTACATGAGTGGCAAACGGAGTTGCCAGATCCAGGGATTTTGACATGGGATTTTTGTGGGGGATTTTTTGTGGGGATTTGAGGACTTTTTGTGGGGATTTTTTGTTGAGATTTGGAGACTTTCTGTTGTATTTTCCGGATATTTTTTTTCGAGGGATTTTGTCAGGTGGCAACCCTGGCGGCTGGCGGTCGGACAGACGATCAGTCGGTTAATAGGGGTGATGGTGGGTAGAAGGGAGAGGGAGGGGAGAGACGTGTGTTATGGTATGTGAGTACTGGGAGATCATAAGTGACAAGAGTGAGTGTGAATGGATGAGGGTAGGATTTTTATGAGCCAAGCGACTATGGGAATGTGTGCTCGCGGGTGGCAGCTTGCTAAGCAGAGGCTGACTAAGCAGAAGGAGTATTGTAGTTGTTGTCGTTTATTTAATTGCTTCGCTTTTGAGACGCCGCCCCAGAAGCGTAGTGAAATTTAATGTAAACATAAAGTGAACGGATCGAACTGTGGCTTTTTCGTGCATGTATGATCTGGAGCGTGGGGCTGCCTAAGCAGAGGTAGAGTGTTTTGTATTGTTTATTTAATTGCTTGGGACCGAACTGTGGTTTGGCTCGAATTTGCTTGAATTAAATTAATGTAAACAATTTTCCGAAGAATGTAATGAAATTTTGCTAAGCAGAGGCTGCTTAAGTACAAGTAGTGTTGTAGTTGTTGTTGTAGTTTTAATGTTTATATGTAGGATTCAGAGCTGAGGGAAAGTGTGCTCGCGGATGGCAGCTTGCTAAGCAGAGGCTGTGTAAGCAGAGGCTGCCTCAGCAGAAGTAGTGTTGTAGTTGTTGTTGTTTATTTAATTGCTTGGGACCGAACTATGGCTTGGCTCGAATTTGCTGGAATTAAATTAATATAAACATTTCCGAAGAATGCAATGAAATTAGGCGGAACTGAGCCGAACATGATTGAACATATACAGATTTTTTTATTTCAATTTCGTTATTTGTTGACATCATTTTCACTTTTTTTATTTTAGAAGGGTTTCAGTCGGAGTACGAAAGGATTGAAACTTACAATCAAACTTCATTCAGTATCTGGATATTGAAATGTTTAAGTCGCTTGTGTTTTTACTTGTGCCTTGCGGTAATAAAAAATAAATGATTTTTATCAAAAATGAAAGTGTGAAATAATAGAATTAAAAAAGTGAAAGAAAGAGTATGAAAAAAAAAGATTTTAAAAAAGTGAAAAATTTTTAAAATTAAAAAGTGCACAGAACATTTTAAAAAGTAAAAACATTTAAAGAAAGAGAAAAACCTGGACAACATTCCAAACAATAAAACACTTAAAACAAAAAAGTGGTAAACTCTGCCACAAATTTTTGGAGGGACAAAATCTAAACTTTAAAAAAAACAAAAAGTGAAAAACTTAAATAAAAAGATTTTTAGAAAGTGCACAGAACATTTTAAAAAGTAATAACATTTTAAAAAAAGTGAAAAAACTTAGAAAACATTTTAAAAAAGTTAAAGAACAATTTAAAGAGCGAAAAACTCTAAAAACTTTAAATAAAAGTCAAAACAAATTAAAATTTGTTTCAAAAACAACAAGAAGAAGTACAAAAACTACAGAGAAGGAAAACCACGTTATTTACGAGGTAACTATAATAAACTAGTCTCTACTAAATAGTAATTAATAATTGGTAGTTGAAATTATTATATAAGTATGATTACAATTACATTAATAATACAAAAATTTTTAAAAATATAAAATAATATAATATATATAATATTTTTTTTTCTGTAGTCTGTAGATTTGTATGTTTAACATTTTCCCTTAATTTACAGAATCTACAGCAAGAGCAGCACCAACAAATCAACAACAGCAGAAACAACAACAACAACAACAACATAAACAATATCAATAAAACCATCAACAACAACGTTAACAACATCCACATCGCCTCCACCGTCACCACCACTACTACCGTGGCTGCCAACGACAACAGCATCAACAACACCACCATTTCCAATACTATGAAAGGCTCTATTTGTAGCGAGTGTGGTCAGATCTTTTATGAAAAGCGCAACCTTAAACGCCACGTTGAATTGAAGCACGAGAAGCAGACATTCGATTGCAGCGAATGTGGGATATAATTTTCTCGACGCGATGCCCTTCAGAGGCATAATACTATATTTCACCCTCATTCATCATCATCGTCAGTAGCAACAGCACCGTATTTAACCAATCCTCAGCCTTCAACATCAACAGCATCATCATCATTACCTAATGAAATGATAGTTGAAATTAAATCATTTCAATCAAAAATGATAATGGTTAACCGAACCGAAGAGTTGGCAAATATCTATAATGATATGCACGACCAGCTACGAAAAAAAATGTCCGAGTTCCAGGAAAGGGACAGTGGCTGGTCGCTGCTTAAAATGCGCCATTTGGAGGTCAATGTTAACCAATATCGGCCTCTGAAGGGATGGTCGTACATCCTACTCCCGAAGAAGCTGCAGGAGAAGCGGGCGTGCGTCAATGTAAGAAATGACGACGCGTTCTGCTTCAAGTGGGCCATAATATCGGCCATGTGTCCCTCAGCATATCACACAGAAAGGCCACAATCATATAATGTAACCAACATTGAAGAGCCTTTAAAAGTATTGGAGAATGGAGTGTCGTTGAACACATTAACGTTCCCGCTGCCGCTGAATCAAGTCTCCCGATTCGAGGAAATAAATCCACACATTAGTGTAAATGTGTTTGGATACGATGAGAAGATCGAGAGCATCGTGGGACCCTATTAATCCACCAAGCAGGAGAAGTCCTCCCACATAAAACTCCTGCTGATTCAGGAGGAGGAGCGGTCCCACTATGTGTGGATAAAGAACATGTCAAGGTAAATTAAAATAAAACTAATGATTAGTGATTTTCATAACACTAATTTTATATTTTCTCTCTTTTCTCTTGTTAGATTATTGATGAGTCAGCAGACGGCACATAAAGGTAGAGCATATGTCTGCAACAGCGGCCTGCAGTACTTACACAATGCGACTACTGCAGAGCAGCACAAGGAGGTGTGTGAAAAGGTGGTGACGGTGATGCCTAAACAGGAGGAGGTATCACTTAGTTTTAAGAATTTAGAACGTAAGTGAGATGTACCTTTTGTAGTTTATAGTGACTTTGAATGTATTTTAAGAAATGTAGATAGTAGTGTAGATGTAAGTTTAAGTAGTAGTAAAAATGTATACATTAGTAGTAAAAATGTATATTACATAAACATATACCTATAGCATTTAGTTATTACATAGCTTGTAAGTATAACAGCAATTTAAATAAGTTTGTTGTATATTCGGGTGAGGATACCCCCACTAAATTTATTCAAAGTTTGATGGGGGATTATAAATAAATTTACGATAATTATTTGAGTGCCGTGAGGTCTATGACTCCCTTGGGTTCGACTCCCTTGAGAACTCAGACGTCAGTCTGACCACAATGTTTGTCACATTTGTGAATAGACATTGGAGGCAGATGGGCTGGCAGATCATTGCCATTTAACGGGAAAGTACAGGGGTCCAGCACACAACGAGTGCAATTTGAAATACCAAATTGCACACTTTATCCCTAAATTTTTTTGGCTATGACTGCCACTTATTTATTAAGGAACTCAGTTTATTTGAGGTGTATATAAAAATGTATCCCACCGAATAAAGAGTTGTACGTAAGTAGTGTACATATGCGGGTTCTAATTCATAGCACCTCCTGTGTATTTGGGAGTATTATCCTCCAAAGGTAGATGTGTGTGTGTAGGAGTGAGACGGTGGGCGTAGTGTATGTAAGAGTGAGAAAGAGGATTGAAGGTTGGAAGTTGGCGGCTGGCGGCTAGCGGCTGGCGTACGGACAGACGGACGGACGTACGGCCGGACAACGGTTGGTAGGCGAGATGGTGTGGAAGCAGGGAGAGGGAGGGGAGAGACGTGTGTTATGATATATGAGTACTGGGAGATCATAAGTAGCAAGAGTGACTGTCAGTGTGTGACTTTTGTTTTGTTTGTTTTGGAGAAGGCGAACTGTGGCTTGTGTCTCACATAGGGTTGGTGAGTGGAGTTATTTTTGGAAATTTAGTAAGTATGTTGTTGTAGTTGTTGTTGTAGTTTTAATGTTTGTATGTAGGATACAGAGCTGAGGAAATGTGTGTGTGTTCGCGGGTGACAGCTTGCTAAGCAGAGGCTGCTTAAGCAGAAGCTGTGTAAGCAGAAGTAGTGTTGTAGTTGTTGTTTATTTAATTGTGTCGTTTTTGAGACGCTGCTCCAGAAGTATAGTAAAACTTAATGTAAACATTAAGGGAGCGGTTCAAGCTGTGGCTCACATCCACAGTCTGAAGCGCGGAGTTGTTATTTTAAGAAATTTAATATTTGTATGTAGGATACAGAGCTGTGGGAACGAGTACGGGTGTGTATAGCGGCTGCGCAAGCAGAGGTTGTGTTGTTAGTGGGAAGTGTATTAAAATGTTAAGTGGCTGCGTGCTCCGTATCTTGGCACGCATGCGGTTGACGCAGAGAGATGTTTGAGGAAAATTTGACACCTCTGTTTTAGCTGTGAAGTATTTTAAATACCGCAGGGAGTTCGATGATTTTATTTTATAACTTGTAAAAGAATATTTTTTCTTTTAATAGCGAAACAGGCGGTCTAACAAATTAGTATAAACATTTTTCAAAATTTATGACATACTAAGGTTTTTAGTGAAATGTGGTAATTGGATGAGGGTAGGATAGGAATAGGGATATATAGAGTAAGTGTCAGCGTGTAACTTTTATTTTGTTCGTTTTTTTTTGTTTTTTTTTTTTGTTGATTATGAGAGAAGGCGAACTCTACCTTGTGACGCATAGTGTTAGTTGGTTAGTTGATTAGTGGAGTTATTTTTTAGGAAATTAGTATGAGTCATCAATTTCCCAGAATTGGTTTTTTTGCAGAGACGCGTTTTGTCTATACAACTATTGTTGTTGTTGTAAATTTAAGAGAGGTGAATCGCTATTGCAGAGGAGTATAAAAGGAGCAACAAGTTATTACAGAACTTCATTAATCGTTTGATTCGTGCATTAAAACTTAACAATAGACATTAATAAATTCGCTAAAACAATAACACCAAATAACATAACCAAATATCACAAATAGACAATTAAACGGAATGCAGAGAACTAAGCGAAGGGCTTATTTATGCCCTCCGCAGTAAAGCTCAGCATTTCGTTGCTTTCTTCTCCTCCTCCTTCTTCCTGGTCCCGTTAGGTGTGCAGGCGGCTGTGAGTGCACCGTGGGCTGAAGCGTGGCAAGATAAAGGCATAACACTTGTCTTGTCGCGTTTTGCTTTGCCTGCGGTGTAGGCTTGACCGCTTGTGCAGCTGACATTATACCTCTTTACAGTGTGTGGCGATAACAAAATTTCGTATAGACTCCACAAATGTGCGTGGCTTGAGGGCGAATTTCTTCGCGGTCTATGCGTATGTTTGTAAACACCAACCGCATATAATGGCACTGGGTGAGACCCAGGTGTCTGAGGGTGCAGATCCACTGGATTTTCACTTGCCTGGGTACCATTTACTGCCATTATTTTCATCACACAGAGGCCTCGCCTTATATATTCGCAGTGATGTCGCGTACCAGTGTCAGCAACACCTTTGCACGACGGATGCCGAATTTAGCTCCATGTGGGTTAAGTTCAAAATCCAGTCGCACATCCTGCACTTCTGCTTCGTTTATAGAAGCCCGGGTCTAGAGAGGCTGCCAACTTTTGATAAACTGTACAGTCTCTCTGATTCGATTTCTAAAATCCTGGAATCGTATCCGAACAGTGAAATTGTTGTTGCTGGTGATTTCAATGTTCATAATTCCAATTGGCTACGTCATTCGAGTCACACGACACCCGAGGGTTTGTATGTTGAGTTATTTGCTGAGTCCAATAATTTGACTCAATTAGTGAAGGAACCAACGCACTTTCCCTGCGTTGATGGGCAAAACCAAAATATTCTGGACCTTTTTCTAACTTCACATCACAGCAAGTATGATGTGAATGTTCTTGCACCTCTTGGTAATTCGGACCACGCTACAATTTCTGCTACCTTCCCATATTCTAGTCTTCAATCCGCTCAACAGCCAGCTACGAAGCGGACAGTGTAGCTTTATAAGAAGGCTAATTGGGATGCGCTGAACTCCTTTTTCAGCCGTTTCAATTGGCAATTGTGTTTCAGGGATAGAAACATAAATGCTGCAGCAAAATTGGTAGAAAATATAATTTTATTTGGTATGAGGCCTTTCATACCCAATAAAAGAATTTCCATTAAACCAAAAGACCATTCCTGGTTTAATGCGACTTGCAGACAAACAGTCAGGTCTAAAGGAGAAGCATTTAGGAATTGACGTTTAAACAAAATTGCTGATACTAAACTGCTGCGCAATCAGGCCAGAAATACGTGCAATGCCACTCTAAAGCGCGAAAAAGTTCTCTACGAACAGCGCCTTAGACGCAGAGTTCTTGAATACCATAAGGGTACCAAGAACTTTTGGTCGTTCGTGGGGAGGGTGAAGAATCAGACGCGATCGTCCATTCCAACTCTCCTTAAGGATGATCAGATCTTCAGTCACTCGGTTGATAAGGCAAACTTATTAGCCAAAATGTTTGCTAAAAACTGCTCTCTTCCTGAGAGTAGCCAACCACTGCCCGCGTTCGATGGTGTATCTCATGCTATGCCTGAGATGCATTTTCCAACGCGAGCTGTTAAAAGAGTGCTTGCAGACTTCAAAGTCAAAAAATCCTCGGGACCGGATGGCATTTCAGCCCATGTGTTGAGAAAGTGCGCCTCAACACTGTCTCGCCCATTGCGCAATCTCTTTAATTTATCGTTTATTTCAGGAGTTTTTCCCACTTACTGGAAGATTGCCAATGTGCAGCCAGTTCCCAAAAAAGGTGAGGCTACGAATCCTGTAAATTACCGGCCCATAGCAATCTGTTTTTTAACTTGATGAGGTATCTAGACGGCAACCAATTGGTCAGCGATCGCCAATACGGTTTCCGTGCTCACCGCTCCACAGGCGATTTGATGGCGTTCTCACCGAGCGGTGGAACAGTTGTGTTTACCAATTCGGTGAGAGCAAAGTTGTTGCTTTGGATATCTCCAAGGCATTTGACCGAGTGTGGCATAAAGCACTTGTGTCTAAACTGGCTGCTTATGGTGTCGGTAATACATTCACTCGATGGATATCGAGTTTCCTCAGCGGCCGTTCTATTCGTGTTGTGATAGACGGCTTTGCTTCCGAAGAGCACTCCATTAATGCTGGAGTTCCGCAGGGTTCGGTCCTGTCTCCGACACTTTTTCTTATTTTCATCAATGACCTTCTGTCATTAACATCAAACCCCGTCTACTCGTTTGTTGATGACAGCAGCATTTGTGATTCATATTCATTTTCCAGGCGTCCTTCCATTCTGGAGATCACTAGAAGACGCAGAATTATAAATGACACACTCTAATCCGACCTCAATAAAATCCAGGAGTGGGGTCGTGCGAATCGGGTCGATTTTAATGCGCGGAAGACCCAATGCTGTTTGTTGACCCACAAACGTCTGGCGTGACAACTTCCCACCTCTAAATATGGGTGGTGTGGATATTAATGAGTCGGAGGCTCTTGATGTTCTGGGCATGTCAATACAATGCGATCTTCGTTGGAACGATCACATTTTTGATGTGTCAAAAGAAGCAGCCAAGTGCTTAGGCTTTTTAAAGCGGTGCAAGAAATACTTCACTCCAAGCGACCTTCGTTGTATCTACACCACTTATATCCGTCCGAAAATGGAGTACAACTCGCATATTTGGTCTGGAGCTTCGAAAACATATCTTCAGCTTCTGGACCGTATACAAGGTCGTGCGATAAAACTTATAGGGGACAGTAGGGTATCCAGCTCTATTGAAACCTTGGGATGTCGTCGGGATGTGGGGTGTGTAACCTTATTCTACCGATACTTTAATGGTAATTGTTCCTCTGAAGTAGCCAGCCTGATCCCTTCGGTTCAGGTATTCAACAGATCTACTCGGCTTTCCAGAGCGGTGCACCCCTTTTACGTCTCGATCCCGTTCCAACGCACTACCCACTACCGCGAGAATTCGTTTTTCGGTCAGTTAAATTGTGGAATAGTCTCCCTGCGCATGTTTTCCCATCCACTTATAACGTCGAAGCTTTTAAAAGAGGTGTAAATCGACACTACTCCCACTTTTCCCATTTCCCACTAACCTTTTCCCTTCTAAACCAACGAATGCTTTGCATGGATAGGGGGCATCCCCTGAGTTTGATTCTATCTGCCATAAAAAAAAACAAAATTCTCCAAGACATCAAGTCGTGTGAGCTCCAAATAAATCTTCAGAAAATACTCACATATTTTATACAATTTAAAATTTTAAAATAACTTATAATTATATTTATAAATATTAAATAAAAAATTATTTACTATTATTCAAGTTGGAGAGATAAAGCGCTTTAGTTGACAAAACATAAACCCAGAGCATTCACAAAGAGTACATCTTTAATGTAAAATGTAAAACTAAAACTCAAAGTTTTATAAAGAACGCTCAAAATTTAAGGATAGTGAAGTGAATTCTACTTCATTAATATTATTATCATCATAATCATCACCAACAATAACAACATCTTCAGTTAAATCTTTTCAAAATGGAAGGATTCATTTGCAGTGAGTGTGGTGTTCGTTTCACCAAAAATCGCAACCTTAAACGCCATGTTTTAAACAAACATTAACTGAAAAACAAGCATTCAATTGCAATGAATGCAACATTAAATTTACCCTCGCGATAACCTGAAAAAACATGTAAATTTATTTCATCCACAACCAAGCTGTGCTTCACCAGCAAAACGTATTTATAATGAAAACTTTTCAATTTGTTCCGATTGTAATGAGAACGTTTCGAAGAAAGACTGGAAATATCACATTAAGACTAATAAACATAAAAAAAATGCTGGTATCCCGATTAACGAACACTTTAAAACACTAAAGTCATCCTTCAATGAAAGGGTTGAAACGCTTATGTTCGAAAACGTGAACAAGGGTTTGCTCATTCCAAAAACGTTTTTTTACAGTAAACAGGGACATCATTATAGAAGCCTTGAAAGATTTACTCGAAAAGCACTTGGGTTATAAATTCATTGTAGAGATATTTTGAGAGTATGTGAAATGAGTATTGAAGAAGATATGGTTGTGAGTGTAAAGTCGTTCCAAACCAAAATGACTTTAATACAGACAAGAGAAGATATCGAAAGCAGCTACAATAATATGATTTATCAGATTTGCAAAAAAATGTCTGAGTTTCAGGAAAGGAACAGTGGCTGGTCTCTCGTAAGGATATGTCACGTGGAGTTCAATATTAATCAATATCGACCAATAAGGGAATAGCTATAAGAAAAAAAAATATTGTTATTTATTAAAATTCAATTTATAAACAAAATAATAAATTAAAAATATAAATATATATTAAGCAAAACAACTGTTAGATTTAAGAAATTGTATGAATGAATTTGAATATAAAAACACCATAAAACAGTCATTTACCTACATTTTCAGATTAGGACAGCACTTGACTTTGAACTGATAGCACTGATTTAACTGATCTGCTCTGATAACTGACTTTGAAATACATGGGCTCCGACTCTTTTATGCATAGCATACAAATCTACGACTATTACAGAAGTATTCTTAAGATATCGATTTAAAATCCGATACCTCAGAATATTCACCAGACGATTCGCTTACCAGAGGTCGGCGATTCCTTTAGTGATTACACGTCTTCGTTGAAAATTTTTTCGAGCTTGAGTGTGAAGCTCCTCTACTAAACCCCGCTTTTTACTCATTTTAGCATTTCTTGTAGAATTTTTTTCCTAGAAGAAAGACTTCGTTGCTGTTGCTGTAATTTGTAAACAATTTTATTCCCTCTACCGATCTTTCTTTCGTGCTTCTAAAACTCAATTTGCCAACATTTTAAAGTAAATGTAATAAAACAAGTTTTATTTATTGATACAATTACTACTTTTATATTTAAATCTTTTGTAGGCTTGAATATTCTAGTTTGAGCTCTTGAATCCCTACGTCACCGAGGTAATTAGTCTTCATTTAGAACTTTTTCTTAGATTAACAAAACGAAATCTTGAAACAAAAAAAAAAACAGTTAGTTCAATGAGTAAAAAATCGTGTATGGGAAATTTAGAGACTTATTATGTTTAAATACTTCACAAATACTGATTACAATTAAGGTTCTCTTACAATCAAGATTCAATCAATTCTGATTGAATCTGAATTCAATCAGAACGTTTAGGTAGGGGTAGAACGTTTAAACCCTACCTTTGTAGCAGTATGAGTACAACTGTTTAATAATTTCAACTATGGATGCATATAGTGCGCACCACAGTCTAGCAAGGAGTTGATTTGTTGCTTTAGCCTCCTGCCTGCTCGCTATTCAAGAACATTTCCTGACTGATCCTGTGGAGTGGAGAAGACAATCGCTCTATGTATGCATACAGGATCTCCACGTAGCGTTCGGAGAAGCAGGCAGAATTCATCAGCTCACCATAGAGAATCTGCGTGGGGACCTGCAGACCTGAACGAGCAAGCACGTATGAGTACAAATTGCTTGCAAACGCTTTTGAGCATCTCACTTAAAATCCATATGTTGGTGTCCACCTCAAAGGTCAGTCCACACTCCGTCACACTCATGTTCCGGTAGTCAAATTGCTGGCTAACAGTGTGCACACAATAGGAGCGCCGCGTGTCGTTGGTGTACACCAGATCTGTTTCGCTACCGCTGAAGCTATTCAGGGCGCCCGTTGACTGCGAATGCTGAGATGTGTGTTCAACGGTGGTACTGCATATTGACGTTGACATCGAATTCATGTACGAGGACCGAAATACACAGGCGGATGCATTTGGGTTAGAAACCCCACATTTATACTACTTGTGTTTAGTATCGGTCGTCTGGATATTATGTCATTTGCGAATCAAGAAACCTTGTTCCCGCTCTTCATCAACTCCGGAACGACGAGAAGCCCCACCGAAGCCCCCTCGCACCAGTCAAGAGTCCTCATACTCCATCCACATTTAAAGTTGATCATCAGTCAACGGGCGGGAGAATGTAGTGTTTCAGTGTTTTAGTTTTATTATTTTATGCACTAGTCAGCACAGTCAGTAAACCGACGACAACTTTGAATGCCATTGGCAATTTTTCAACCAAAATTCCAGTATCCGATTTCGAATTTCTGGCATAATTCGAGCCAACTATACCACGTTCACACGCTCCAGCCGTTGACATTATTCAATGCCAACGGTCAGCGGTCGTTGCTCTGATTGCTGACTTTGCTGAATAGGTGCTCTTCAATATCCAAATTGTATTTACTTATTGTCATTATTTATTATATAAGGCACCTCACTAATTAATACAGTGTGATTCAATCAATCTCTGCGGAAGAAGTAACAAGTGTCTTTTCTTGGAATATTTTTATAAATCGGTTCAAGTACCGAATTATAAGCGCACGCTAAATTTGGTTCAAGTACCAAATTTAGCACCCTATTTCTAATTCAACAAAAACATCAGACGACTCGGTTCAAGTACCGAGTTGAACATTTTAATTCAAATCAACACAAGATGTGACAAATTTCTAAAAATATTTAATATAAAATTAAACACTTATTTTAAATTTATTTTATTAAATTTATTTTATTTAGTTTGAATGCTTCAAGTCGTTTCTTAAATATAATTGCCCGACTAGTTCAGAAACAAGAATTCGACCTGCCACTCCTGGAATGCGAATGGCGTACGTCCGCTGCTCCTTAGTTGGTCCCGTGCGAGGCGAAGGAGTCCCACGATCAGTCTGGCAGTGCTTAGAGTTGGTTTCCCTTCATACTCGTCCTTATACGCCTCAAGAGCGTCGGCCAAAGGATCGCACTCCCAGGAGACGTCTCGAATGTGGTCGATCACTTCCTCCAAATAGTTGACGAAACTAGTTTGCTGCGACATGACTTGGAAAAACTCGCTCGATTGAGTAAATTCGTAAATAATCGAGCGACTATTTATACTATTGGATGAGTGAAATATAGCCCACATAGGCAATACGAAAGGAAGCAACTTTTTTTTTAATTTCATTTCAATTCCCAAAAAAACCCAAATTGCAGCAGAACGGAACACATATCCATAGGCGTTACACTAAAGTAAATTTAATTTTGAATTAGTTTTTATACGGACAATTTTTAGATAATATAATCAGGATACTCGAATTGAACCAACAGTGGAGAAGGAAGATCCCAACTCCAAAGGATCTGACATTGGCAAAGATGGCCTGAAACAATGTTCAACGATTCGAATATCCTACTTACAAACTAACCCTAAATGTTGAAAAAAGAAAGAAAAACAAAGAAAATATACAAAAAAAAACTCAAAAAATAAACAAAAATAAAAAAAAGAGTGTTAAGAATTAATATTTAAATAAGAACAAATTTGATTTCTAAAAAAAAAAAGAAAAATACAGAAAGAGAAAAAGATGTAGAATAAAATAAGAGAAAAAAATGAAATATAAAAAAAAATTTAAAGCAAAAAAAGAACGTCCAGAAAATAAAAGAGAGAGAGAGAAAAACATTTTTTTTACTATCACAACTAATTGAAACTAACCACTAACTTTTAAGTACCTGCGTTTCAGTAAGTAAAGACCTGCTTACTTAAACGCAAATTACACCATCTGTACAAAAAAGGGTACGAACTACCTTGTTGCTCCAAAACCGCAACGTCCCAGGTTTTTGAATACTGAAGAAATTCGAAACCGAAAAAACAGCAACGTCCCAGGTTTTTGAAAACTGAAGACATTTAAAACCAGAAAAGAAAACCTGAGGAAGAATTGCTTCAAACCGTTTTTAGTGAATTGCACTCCGCAAGTAAACGCAACGCGTTTAATTGCGAACGCTTAATAACGTAAAAAGTAAAATTTAAAGAAGGAAAAGAAGAGAAAAAAATCGTTTCAGCAAGCAAGAAAATTTGCCTATTAAAGAGTTAAAATGAGACAAAAAAGTTATATTGTAATCAAATTGAAAAGAAATATTTAGTTACTATATAAATGAAAATATGAAATTATTAAGGATATTTATTGTTACAAATTAATAGTTAATAAAATAATTTAATTACAAGTACATGATAGTAATAAGCTTAGTGATTCATGCTTTTCCCTTCAGGTTAACTTTCAACTAGTTTTGTGTTGAATAAAAAAATTTCAAATAGCTAAAATCTTTAAAATAATTGTGTAATAAATGGGATCCACTTTATAGATTTGTATGTAAATAGTAAAGGAAATGTAATTTATATTTTAAAAGGATAATTAAGAAACAAACAACAGAAACGAAAACCCCTAAGGGATAATGTCACACTTATATGTTATCTTATATTTAAGATTTTAAGTTATACAGAAATTAAGAGTACAAAATTGTTAAAAATAACTAATTCTACTAAATTTTAAATTACAACGATTCTTACGTAACGTACGGTTCTTACGTAAAACAAAATAGTGAGAAATGCTAAATAAGTTATCGAAGTACTAATTGCAAGACCGACTAAACTAGTTTATCTAAGATTTTTTTTTAAAACCTCGCACACAAACATCGTGGCTGCTAATTGATGACGCCTGAACTGAAAAGCCAGGCGCAGAGTTTTGCTGGACGATTCTAGCCGTTGCTGTTCTCGTGGTTAAATCAAGGATTTAAGAACAATCTATGAAATGGCGAGTCCACGAACACGAAGAGTTCTGCAAGAGTATCTACGGTATCTGGATCTGCCTGGAATGCTCCGGCAAGCATTGCGGCCTTTGTGTGCACCTCTCGTATGCGCTCGGTAACGATGGACAAGTGGAAGGATATTGAGTTGGAGAAAATGAAAGTGGGAGGTAATCGAAATGCCCGCGAGTTCTTAGAAGATCAACCGGACTGGCAGAAGCTGACCGTAAATTGGTTGAAATCGAAAAAACAACTTCTATAATCGGATTGAACGGTATATCAAGTGGAGAGGATGAATTAAGAATGTAGCCACTATCTTCACGTTGCAGATGGTAAGGAAATCAAACGACAATGTCTTATCCACTTTACATCCCGAAATAATAATCTCGAAATAATTCTGTGTGATTTGTTTCTCACACTTACGCCGTGTGAGATTCCAAACTTCAGTCCGGAAAAAGTCGATTCGGCAATGCTACACTACAGCGGAAGTGTAAAATGTTCCTTTGTTATTTAGAACTATAAAACTTCGGAGCAACCTTTAACATCGGGATCAATAATCCGATTTACAACTTCTGAAATTGTTCTCATTGGGATGCAACTCTTCGAGATTCTACAGCACACCTACAAAGTTTTGAATCCGAGTACGATCAACAAAAACCTGCGTGCGATCAGCAACAATTCTCCTCTACCATGTTCCAGAACTCATCTTAATTACAATACCTCTATGAACAAGTTCCCGAGAAAAACCTTTTCCTCACCGATCCGAAGTTTCATCCCAAAAATGTTCCCAGAAGGAAGTCGTGATCTTGGACGTAATACTTGAAGTCAGCGCATCAATATGACGGCCACTTCACATAATATAAGTAGATTAGAGATAAAATTAAACAAGAATAACGTATACTCTTCAGATATTAACCACTAATGTATCATTATGTACAGAAAAAGTTAATATCGCTTCACGGTATTAATTTTTTCTTTCCCTAAAAGTGGAGGGATGTTGTGGGTCAATCTGCACACCCTAAAACCAGTGCAAGTATTTTGGTTAATACGGTACTTTGCCAATATATGCTGCATACTTCCAACGTGGAGGCTTGCAGTTATTTTTTGGAAGGCATCCTTTTAGGCCAAAGTGTGGTTGCTCCTCGATCACAGTTCAATAAATTCAAAGTAGAATTTAAATTGCGCAAGTGCACTTTTTTTCAAAATCGTAAGTCCGCTTGCGGAATCAAAGTTTGCGTTGCGAAACTCCCACTTGCACAACAGCCAATAATTTCCAGCAGAATTCGAATTCTGCAAGAAAGGCATATTGCACAATGGGCGAAAGTGCAGAGATTGACCCACTTAGCTGGCTCAACCAAACTGGCTAGTAATTTGTTTTCATTTTAAGCATAGAGTCTGAGTTCGAATCGAATAAAGTACGGACGTCGTGTCCGTCGTGAAATTTTAAAAGTAGTGTTTGCTGTGCCGCGGGTATCCTTCAGCGAAAGGATACCACAACATTATTTAAGTTTAATGTCTCTTGTCGTGGGTGTCCTTCAGCGGAAGGATACCACAACAGGCCGTTAAAACACTCTTCAAATATATCACCCTTTGGTTTGCTTTTTATTGCAACATCTGCGTCGTTCATTTTTGATGGCACCCATCTCCATTGTGGATCATCATCAGTTATAGTCTGAATTTCCGCCGCGCGATACATTACGTACTGCTGAA
This sequence comes from Sicus ferrugineus, assembly GCA_922984085.1. NCBI lineage: Eukaryota > Metazoa > Arthropoda > Insecta > Diptera > Conopidae > Sicus > Sicus ferrugineus. Next base: position 25,952,982 of record OV277349.1, read on the forward strand.
ATCGGCGACAATCATTTTTCAGCCAATTCAAAACCGTTTCGGGGTCCGTCCAAATGATGTACTTCTCAATTTCAACTTGATGAGTTTCACGAATTATGTGCGTTAATCGTGCTCCAATTACGGCTGCTTGTAATTCAAGGCGTGGAATTGAGAGTGGACGTAGCTGTGCTACCTTCGATTTTGCAGCAATAAAGCTTACCTCCGTTAATTTTTGTAAAGTAGCAAGGGGGTATAGCACATTCCTAGTACCTTTTCGTATTCCGCTGCATTGTCGTTAAGCTTAAACGATTTGTGTTCTATTGAACTGTTGTCACTAGGGGCACAAAGTACTTCTTGTGAGTTCGACACCCAATTTCGAATGTGAAATCCTCCTCGTGCATGAACACTGCGTACCTCTTTTGCTAGGGATATGGCGTCATCGATAGTTTCCGTGGACTCAATAAAATCATCTACATAATGATGCTCAGTTATCGCTTCTAGAACTTTTAAGTTTTCTTCTGCGTGAACCCTTGCGTTTTTATAACGCACAAAATGCGCAATTCACGGAGAGCAACATGCTCCAAAAGACAAAACATTTTGTCTGAAAATCATCGTAGTATTTTCCTCTTCACTCCACCATAAAAAGCGTTGTGCGTGTGCATCGTTTTCGTTCACTCCGATTCGATGAAACATCTCAGCTATATCGCCGCATATAACTATTGGCTGCACTCGAAAGTTGAAAAGTATGTACAGTAAAGGGAATAGCCGTTTGTTTTTGCCGCAGCGTCCCACACGAGTCTTATTTTATTTGTCTTATGAGGGTTTCGTACGATAAAAATAGGTAAATACCATATTTTGTCTTTCTCCTCGTTTAGTGATTCATACGGAAGTTATGTTGCGTAAGCCTTCATAATGAGATTATCAATCTGTTGTTGTAATTTTGCGCCATGCAAATCCTTTGCTATCTTGCGTTTGAGACATTGCGTTCGTGTAAGTGCCGTTGGTAAACTCACTGGCAGTTTCTGATGCTAATTTTTCCACAAGTCCACAGCATAACGGTTTCCCTGCTAGACAGTTTTCTCTTCTAAATTTTTCTAATTTTTTTTTCTCAGCGAGGTTACCTTGGCGTTTTCAAATCCATCATATCCTCTGAAAAATAGTTTTTTAATATTTTTTTCATTTCAATATTACCCTCACAACTGCTTTTATGTAGATGTAAGCTTCCTTTGACGTCTCATGAGTTTCCACCAAAGAGTGTCCATCCAAGTCGCGTTTTCACAGCTATAGGTTCATGCCACTTCCCTTCTTGGACTTCTGCCTGAACGGCCGGTAAACCCCTGCCCGCACAATCTCGGCAGCACATAGGCTTGTCGCAGTTACGCGCAAAATGGCCAGATGTTCCGCAGCAGCGACAAATAGTCTTGTCCTGCTTACAATCCGCCACTTTGTGACCGATTCTACAGCACCTGTGACACGTTTGCACAGGTCTGTAATCCCTGGTCAAGAATGAGTAAAAACTCACATAGACCCTCCCAAAATCCCTCAAGAGCTTAATTGCTTTGTCAGTTCCCTCTAAAACTACATTTACACGGTCAGCGAGACGGTTAAGTTGGGATTATTAACTCCAATTATTAATTTTGGAACGAAATCTATATAGGAGTGAAGAGAATTCCTCTTCATCTGTATAGGAGTGACTCATCACTCCTCTCTTCACTCCTATACAATGGAGGATATAAATATACAATTGTCAGAGTTGTCCGATTAACAGAGCTCGTGTGCAGACTTATGCACACCCGACGCACGAGGGTCAACAGAGACACGAGAAGGAAACCGAGAAGCAGTCTGTCTCCACCTGGCGAGCGAGTTAGAGTGTATACTTTTTCCCTGCTTAAATTTTTATTATAATAAATCAGTTATATAAAAATAAATCGGTTTTATATTATAATAAATCGGTAATATCTTGACAATAATCAGAAGTGGGATGAATATAACGGACTGCACAATTGTGGAGCTTGCAACGCGCTACATCGAAGCTCCAGGAGGTAAAATTGAAAACAAGCGGTAACAAAGCGGAGTTAGTGGCGAGACTCTATGAATGTGGAGTAAACGAGCTTGATAGCGAGGGGAGGATCATGCCAAAAAGCAGAAGCTACAAGGAAAGAACCAGGGGCTGAATCGACGAGTATCACAGACGGAGAGCCGGGAGTGAGACAACTCAGGGAAGATGTGTGCGAGCTCCGACGTATGATGGAGTCACTATCTAAGCAGCTTAGTGAAACACTTACTTCGAATGGTAACAAAAAAACAATAACGTCTGGTGATAAAACTATAATTTGAGCTACACAATTGAAGACCCCGCAACAAGACCTGTTTTTACCTTTACCGAGTACCGTTTCCCTTACGCAGACCGAACCGTTACTTTTTTTAACAGACAAACGACTGTACATCAGAACACCGGGGGTACGTTGTCGATTTTCGCAGACCGTCCGCCGCTGTTAGCTACTTCGACATCATCGACAAGATTACAGCCTCAAGTTCTACAACAACAAATGCTTATGCAGACGAATTCTGCTCAACAACATATTTACTCGAATTTGCAGCCGAACACGTCAGTTGCTCGACATCATGTTCATCCGAATTTGCAGCCGAGCAGGTCGGGTGAAATGCAACATGTTTGCCCAAATTTGCAGCCGAACACGTCGGTTGAAATACAACATGTTCATCCGATTTTGCAACCGAATACGGTGGTTGAAATGCAACATGTATGCCCGAATTCGCTGTCACATCAGACCGCTGAATTGCAAAATATTGTCTGGCATTCACCACACACGCATCATATTCCGAACACGTCCGTCACAAAGCAGGTACGCGAAAATATACCAAACATCAATATTCCGTCTTCGCTGCCATCTACCTCGTTTAATATACCACAAAATGAACACATAACGCCGTTTCTTAACCCTTATGGGAACGTGAGAGATATGGTTGCAATTTTGCCAGAATTTAAGCCATCCGACGATCATTAAATTCGAAACAATTTATTAAACGAATTGAGACTCTAAGGATTGCATATAGGTGGGATGACCGATCTCTTATATTTGCGGTTCAACAAAAAATGAAATGAGCCGCGAAATATGGGGTGGACACTTTACAAGAAGTATACGAAACGTGGAGGCCTTTTGCCGAAAAATTTTTAAGGGATTTCCCTTGCCACGATAACATCGCCGCGGCACATATACGTATGGCTAACACACATCGTCAGCCTAACGAACCACCACTCGATTTCTATTATAAAATGCTTTCCATAGGTCTAAAAGCAAAAGTTCCAGAAAGTGCTATAGCCAGACACATTATAAACGGTATCAACGACCCGGATTTGAAAAAGAAAATTTCAAATGAATATCAATCTTGCAACGCGCTACTAACAGACATTATCAACTATTGCAGTTATAATATCATAAGAACACCAATGTTCTCATATACTAAATCGAAGGGGAATACGACAGTTGCAAACAACGATAGACATACAAAACACACCACTTGGAAACCAATCGAGAAACAAGACGGTATAAATATTAAATGCTACAATTGTTTTAAAATTTTCCATTTCTCAGCGAACTGCCCAGAACCTCAAAGAAAAGAACGATGTAATACCTGCCAACGAACAACCCATTAGACGCACCATTGCCCACAGAGACAAAATGCGATAGATATGAGAGCCAAAGCTGTGGTTAATAGAATAGCAGAAGGTTGGTCAGTCTCTCCTTCAGCAGACATCATAACGAAAAAGTCAGAGTAAATGACATGGAAACAATGGCAGTTATTGACCCAGGTAGCAATTGAACATTAATTCGCGAATCATCCGCATCCGAATAGACAAGCCGGAATTGTGCTCAGTTATTTTAAAGGGTTTTGCTGGTGGTCAGTACATCAGTACTAGAAAAGTATCGTCTAATCTTACAATTGACAATAACGTTCTCAAAACAAACTTTCTGCTCGTTGAAAATGTTTATATTTCCGAAAATATCCAGTTGGGAAAAGATATTTTGTGTCGTGATGAAAATCGCTTCGTGATTCAAGGAAATCATTGCTGGATGGAGAAAAAAGGAAACATTAATGTTGGCGACACATTAAACCAGAAGGACAAACTTCAACTGAAATCCATAATCGAGGAACACCGTGATAGTTTCTCAGTAAGCGTCAGTGACCTGGGAAGGTGTAGTGACGTAAAAATGGAAATACAAATAAAATCGAACGTTCCTGTGAATGTGAAACCTTATCGTATCACTTTTAATAAACGACCAATCGTTAACAAAATAATTTCCGAACTGATCGAGAATAATATAATACGCGTCTCAGAATCACCATACGCCTCTCCCATAGTCCTCGTAGACAAGAAGAATGGAGAACATCGACTATGTGTCGATTATAGACTACTAAACAAAATTACTTTGAAGACACCGTTCACTATGCCGATTATAGAAGAGCAATTCGCGCAACTTTCCGGGAATTCATTTTATTCGATACTTGACCTACGTATGGGATATCACCAGATTGAAATAGAGGAAAATTCGAAGAAATATACAGCATTTGTAACAACCGATGGACATTACGAATATAATCGCATGCCTTTTGGCCTTGTCAATGCGCCATCAATTTTTCAGGCCCTTATGAACAAAATCGTATCGAGAATGGGTTCCGGAGATGCACTTGCCTATCTGGACGATATTACTTTGCCCAGTAAAACAATTCCTGAAGGATTAGCACGTTTAGAAAAATTTCTGAAAATTTTAGCAGAAAGCGGCTTAACACTTATGTCAAATCAATAAAAAAACGATCGTCAAACATTGAATGAATGTTATTTACTACAAAAACTAATTATTGTGATGTTAACTCAACAACGACGCTGGCTACACTAAACTTCTCTTCATCGCAACTCGGCACTCTCTCTCCAGTATGTGCGTGTGTGTGTATGCGTGTGTTTTCTGTTGGTGTCGCTGACAGCTCGGCCCATCCTGTATCTAATCGTCCTCGATTTCGTTGGAGTCATCTTCGCTAAGATTATCCAGCTCTGGGGAAGTCTGGCACCAGGGTTTTATCTTGTCTGATGCATACACCGACTTGTATTTTCGTGTGGTAACTGGTGCATCGGGAATATCCTCCACCAGGTAGCGATCCTTCTCCAGAACTCATTTTATAACATAAGGCCCACGATATTTAGGTTCCAGTTTTCTACATTGTGATGTCGAAGGTGCTTCATTTTCTAAAACCACGAGGTCACCTTCGCTGTAGATGGTCGGCGCAGCGTGTTTGGAGTCGAACCGTTGCTTCCATTTCTTTCGCTCTTGTTGGATTCTCTCTGCAGCTATTTGTCGCTTCGAATACGTGTCGATTGTATCCGATGGTAACTGATCTATATCGTTATGCACGGCAGCAAACAGGTGATTTTGTACAACGTCTGCCAACACAAAGTCAAATACCAGTTCGTTTGGACTGTAGCCCGACGTTGCGTTTTTTTGTGAGTTTATGGTCCACTATAGATCTCGTAATGTCAAATCGGTCGTTTGAGTTCTCAACAGTCGTACGCAAATACGATAGAATCGTTTAGTTTGTACGCTCAACTTGGCCATTTGCCCGTGGAGTTCGTACCGCCGTTTTTATATGTTGGATTCCGTTGCGCTTGCAGTATTCCTCAAACGATTTGGCCGTGTACGCCGTACCTCGATCCGATACGATGCATTTCGGTAGGCCAAAATAACTTATGACTTCGTTGAGTGCCTGAATTACAGGGGCAGTTTTTGTGTCTCGGACTGCTTTAACGATCGTGAATTTACTAAAAGCATCTGTTATGGCGAGTATATACGATTTCCCTCTTTCACTACGGATGAACGGTCCTAAGTGGTCGATGTGGATAAGACGGAACGGAGTGGGGTCAACTTCGTCAAAGTGTAGCCCTCCTTCTGATTTTCCACCATGTGCTTTAAAATAACAGCATTGTATACAGGCAGCCATATCGTCGTGGCACTGTTGTACAATTCTCCACCGCACTGCTTTTGGCACGACAAATTTTTGACCATCAGCGTCCTTCGGGTAAATTCTTTGATTTTGGATAGCGTACTCTTCTTTTATTTGCTTCCAGTTATCGGCTGTTTGATGACCATTCAGGACTTCAAACATATGCAACAGAGATTTGTCTTGTAGTTGCATGGTCAATAGCCAGTCATTGACATCGGTGATTTTTAAAATTAAACCAGGTGGCTCGACGTCTTGTGGTGGTTGATCTGGCGAGCGACTGAGAGCGTCAATATGTGTCATTCGGGAGCCTGCACGATGAATTACTTCGAAATTGTATTCCAGCAGCTTCAGATACCACTGAGTAATCTTTGGAATTAGCTAATTTTTTCCTCTTGCTTTAGCGAAAGCTGCACAATCCGTAACCAGTCGAAATTGTTTGCCCAAAAGATAAACTCGAAATCTATCAAGAGTTTCCACGATAGCTAAAACTTCGAAGTCATAACTATGGTATCTACTCTCGGCATCGGTACAGTGACGGCTGTAATAAAATATTGGTTGCCAGGTATTCTCGTCGGTCGATTGAAGCAGTATTCCTGCTATTCCAAGGCTACTCGCATCCGTATGAACTTCATGTTGGCGGTAAAAGTCGAAGAGACCTAGCAATGGTTCACTGCTTAATTTTTCTATGAGTTCTGCAAAAGCGTTTTCTTGCGCGGTGTCCCACACAAAATTATTGTTCTCTGTTTTAGGCAATAATGCAGTAAGTGGCTTCGAAATTAAGGCATAGTTTCTAACAAATTTACGGAAAAATCCAGTCAGTCCCAAAAATTTTCGTACTTCGGAAATGTTTGTTGGTCGTGTACAGAGGTGCACAGAGGTCAATATGTTAGTACACTTTACGTGTACACTTTACGTGACCTCCTGCAAATCCGTTTAAGATAACCATGCATGCTGCTGGGTTACCTACTCGTATAGCTACTGTTTCGCGAATTAGCGTGCGATTGCTACCGGTATCGATGATGGCTCTAACTGACTCTTGATTTGTTTTTATTATTTTCGTGATCACATCACTGCTAGGGGCATTCTCCGCGATCCTATTAATAGCTACCTTCGATCGTTTTTCCGGAGTGTCATGACTTCTTGACGTACATTGCTGTGTTTGATGTGTGGTTCTCTGACAAATTTCACATCTCTGTTTTCGTTGTGGTTCGGGACAGTTTGCGGAATAATGACCTAGTTTAAAACAATTGTAGCATTTAACAATTTTGGCGTTTTTGTTAAATGTTTTATTTTCCGATACGGTAACTGGTGGACTTGATGCTACATTACCACCGATTATTACATCTCTGCCTTTTATATAAACAGGTGTTTTGATTCCGTTATAAGTGCAATAAGTTGTAATATCGCGAAGAAGTTCGTTACAATTATTGTATTCGTTGGATATCCTCTTCTTTAAATCTGGCTCGTTTATACCATTGATGATGTGCCTAGCTATAGCACACTCTGGAATGCCAGCTTTCAGTCCTATAGCGAGGAGCTTATAATAAAAAACGATTGGTGATTCGGTTTAGTTGCGTTTTTCACGAGTCATTTTGATATGTGCATCCGCCACATTTTCGGTGCACAGAAAATCCCTCAGAAACTTGTCCACAAATTGTGCCCAGTGCAGAAATACCTCTTTATGGGTGTCGATCCAATACCTAGCAGGTCCCTGCAATTTTTGTTGCACTGCAAATATTAAGGGTTGATCATCCCATATATATGCGGTTTTTAAAGTTTCAATGCGATTGATGAATTTCTTCGAATTCAAGGATTCATCATTAACTGGGTTAAATTCTGGTAGGACGGCGATAATATCTCGGACGTTTCCGTATAAATTAGTAATTAACGATGGTTGCGTAGATTGACAATTATTCGGATGTTGCGCAACATGTCTTTCTGGAACCGTGTTTACAGACGGATGGAAATGTAGACAAACATCGCTAGGTTTCCATTGTATAGACGATTGCAACATCTGCTGGTGACACGGCTGCAAATGTTGCGACGCAGCACTTGTTGCTCGCTGTGAAGTTTCAGAAGACGGCTGCAAAGACTGCTGAGAGACCGGCTGCAAGTTTTGCGACGGAGCATGTGTAAAATGCTGAGAACCTTGTGAGCGGGCTGCAAAATCTGCTGGGAGAACGGCTGCAAGTTTTGCGACGGAGCATATGCAAAATGCTGAGAACCTTGTGAGCGGGGCTGCAAAATCTGCTGGGAGAACGGCTGCAAGTTTTGCGACGGAGCATATGCAAATGCTGAGAACCTAGTGAGCGAGAATGCAAAATCTGCTGAGAGAACGGCTGCAAGTTTTGCACCGAGGTGTAGCCATTCGATGCTCTCGACGCAGCTAACTGGCTTACGGAAGTTAACTGCGCAATTTCTATTTCTGGTTGTTCTTTTGTAGTCAAGGGAAAAAAATCTGTTGGTACAGTCTGAACAGTCGAATGTGGTCTTGTCTGAAAGCGGAGATTTGGTTGTTGTTCCTGTAAACGCGAACTCGGTGCTGCCGCACTAACGATATCATAAGGCCCCATTGTAATGATGATATTCTGGATTCGGGAATGATGTCGAACTCCTATGATTTAAACTCTGCTGAAATTGCGTAGTTAATAGCATTATCGCATTTCGAAGCTCGCTGATATCAGTTCTTAATTTAGCCACTGTAGATTCCTCGGTTGATTCCTCGTTTGATTCCACAGACTCGGCTTCTGCGTTTTCTGAAATATTACCTATTGCCTGCGTTCCGAGATCTATTTTATTCACTCCATTTTGAATAATCGTGCTACCATTTGGTTTTTAGTTCCCGTGGTGTTCAAGTTGAGTTCCTGCAGTTTCTCGCGAAGCTGAATTATTTTATATTTCTTTAAATTTTCCATTATATCAAGATAGGCAATTTCTGGGGTAATCCCACTTCTGAATTTGTCAAATCAATAAAAAAACGATCGTCAAACATTGAATGAATGTTATTTACTACAAAAACTAATTATTGTGATGTTAACTCAACAACGACGCTGGCTACACTAAACTTCTCTTCATCGCAACTCGGCACTCTCTCTCCAGTATGTGCGTGTGTGTGTGTATGCGTGTGTTTTCTGTTGGTGTCGCTGACACTTAGACTTGATAAGTGTACTTTTCTAGTGACAGAAATATCTTTTCTTGGCCATATCATCAACAAAGATGGAATCTCACCAGGCAAAGAGAAGATAGGCGCAATAGTCAAATTTAAACAGCCCACTGATATTACAGAGGTTTGAAGATTTCTCGGACTTACTGGGTTTTTTCGTAAATTCGCGCAAGATTACAATTCAATCACGAAACCGATTACACAGCTTTTGCGAAATTCGAAGGACAATGATTTTGTCTGGGAAGACTTGCAGCAACAAGCGTTTATTAAGATCATTACAATGTTAAGTAGCCAGCCGGTTTTGGGGCTTTATGATTATTCGGCAAATCATGAAGTGCATACGGATGCCAGCAGCATTGGACTCGCGGGAATCCTGCTTCAGTCCACTGACGGAAAAGCATGGCAGCCAATATTCAATTATAGCCGTTATTGTACCGAAACTGAAAGCAAGTACCATAGGTATGAACTAGAAGTTCTAGCTGTCGAAACCTAGGAACGGTTCCGTGTATACTTACTAGGTAAACACTTTCGATTGGTTACCGACTGTTCCGCCGTTGCTAAGGTGAAAGAAAAGAAAGAACTTATCCCAAGAATTTCTGGTTGGTTCTTAAAGATTTTAGAATATGATTGCGAGATTTTTCATCGAAATTGTAACCGTATGGCGCATGCCGATGCCCTCAGTCGATCACCGGAACAACCATCAAAAGAAGTTGAGCCAGCAGGACATATTTTAAAAATCGCAGCAGAAATTGACGATTGGCTACTAACCATGCAGTTACAGGGTGACACTTTGTTACATGTTTTTTCCGTGTTAACTGGGCAACGAAAAGCTGACAATTGTAAGCAGCTAAAAAGTGAATTCGTGATACAAAATCACCGCATATTCCGAAAAGGTACCGATGGTCTAAAATTTGTCGTACAAAAGGCCGTCCGATGGCGAATTGTGCAGCAGTGTCATGACAAGATGGGGCATTTTGGGTTGGAAAAAACTATACTACGAATACGAAAGCTTTTCTGGTTTCCGAAAATGCGAAAATATGTTAAACAGTACTTATTCGCTTGCATACAATGTTGCTACAATAAATCACGAGGTGGAAAACCAGAAGGCCGACTACATTATGAAGAACCGGACCCCATTCCGTTCCGCACAATCCCCCTTGACCATTTGGGTCCATTTATACGAAGTAAAAGAGGGAACTCCGATATCCCAGCCGTAACTGATGCTTTCAGTAAATTCTTAATTGTCAAAGCCGTTCGAAATACAAAGACAACATCTGTAATTATTGCCCTTAATGAAATAACCAGTTACTTCGGTCTACCCCAACGCATTATTACCGACAGAGGCACCACAATCACATCAAAGGATTTCGGAAAATTTTGTGATCAAAACAACATAACGCATACCAAAACAGCTGTGCGGACTCCAAGAGCCATTGGTCAAATAGAGCGGATAAATCAGAACATACTTACATATTTACGTACCTCTGACGAAGACTCGAAAGACTGGGACCGAACACTGCGAGACCTACAGTGGACACTCAACTAGCAAAAGAACGCAACCTCTGGGTTTAGCCCAAATGAATTAGTTTTCGATTTCACACTGACTGACGTGGTACAAAACTACCTATTCGCTGCAGTTCACGATGACGTAGACGATTCTAAGCTCCACAATGTGGATATCCATTCTAAGCGGCAGCAGGCGGTTTACAATATTATGAACGAAAGGGCAAAATGGAAGAAAAGGTTCGACGACCGACATGCTCTGCCGACCGAATACCGGGAAGGTGAACTTATTGTTCTGGAATACGAAGCTCCGTCAACATCGCAGTCTCGGAAGCTGGAACCGAAATATCGTGGTCCTTACATTATAAAGAAGATAATCGGGAATGACCGGTACTTAGTAGAAGACATACCAGGTGCTCAGGTAACAGCAAGGAGATTCTCGTCGGTGTACTCCTCCGATAAGATGAAGCCTTGGTGCAAAGGTCCACCCGAATTAGACGGAGCCAGCGACTTCGATTCGGATGAAGAAGAACAACAGATCGAGATGTCGTTCCAAAATTAATAATTGGAGTTAATAATCCCAACTTAACCGTGTCTCTGAAAGTCCAAGAATGGAAGTGGCATAAACCTATACCTGTGAAAATGCGACTCGGATGGACATTCTTTTAAATGAGGATACCTGTCTTTTACACTTTCGACTGACATAGATTCTGCTGCCAGGTTCAGATTCGTGACTTTATGAACGCCTCGAAAAGGATAGATTTTGGCATTAGAATCTGTTGCTGAGATTCTTAAATTCATTGTTTGCGAATTAGCCTCGTAACGAGTTATATCTCCTGTCCATCGAATGCACAGTGGTTCCACTTTACCAACGTTTCCAAGCTCGCTCGCCAGTTGCTCATCGATCAATGTCAAGCTCGAACCATCGTCAAAAAACGCATGCGTCTTGGATTTACCATGTATTATTATGGGCGAAATTCGAAAGAAGAAATTGTTCTCCTTCGAAACGCTTCGATGATTTTTGAGCGTACTAGCGACGTTCGTATCTGGTGCTAATTGAGGATTTGTCCCTTGTTTATGCAGATGTTTATGATGCTTGGCTGTACAACCATTGATTCCACATGGTCTGACGAACCAGCATCGCCGTTTATGAGCACCCGACAATGCCAGTAGTAGTAATATGGGGTTTCTAATTCACAACAACAACAGGCAAAAACATATATCCTCATTTGAAAATCAGGATTAATCCTCACAACAACAACAACAACACCACCACCAACAACAACAACAACAGGTGAAAACTTACATATAACATAAAAGTTTATAAAAAGTGAAAACATTTAAAAAAATTTAAAACAAAAAAGTGTAAAACTTAAATATAAAACTTAAATAAAGAAAGTTTAAAAAAATAAAAAAAAGTGTACAGAACATTAAAAAGAGAAAGTGTACAGAACATAAAAAGCGAAAAACATTTTAAAAATTGAAAACAAAAAGTAAAAACCTAAATTAGAAAATAATTATTAACAAAAACAACAACAACAAGAACAAGAACAACAACAAGAACAACAACGACAAAAGTAGCAGCTTGTGAGGTAAATAAATTTTAAAACAAATATTTATTAATTAATAATTAATAATTAAATAGTAATATAGGCATAAGGTTGAAAGATAAAATTTTGTTTTTCTCTATATATTTGATATATTGCATTCAATTACCATTTTTGTACTGTGCACCGAAGGTATCAGGCAACAGCTTGAATAAATTTCTTATTAAATTTTGAATGGTTATATAGATTTTCCAAACTTTTGTCATAATATTTTGCTTCGTTTATAGTGAGTTTTGTTGTTTATTTCGTACAACGATAAGGATTATAAGCCTATCGTAAGCACAAATAAACTGTCTACTTACGGATATGTAATGGAATCTACCGATATACACACACACACACACACACACACACATTTTAGCCTTTTTTACAGCTTTAGAGGATAGTAAGTTTTTAATATTGTATATCTCTTAATTTACAGCATGAACAACAACAACAGCAATAGCAACCAAAACAACACCAACAACAACAACAACAACAACAACAACAATAATAACAACAACGACAAAGTAGCAGCATCGACACCATCGTCGCTATCACCGACACCACCATCGTCACCATCACCGACACCTCCACCGTCACCTCCGACACCACCATCGTCACCATCACCGACACTACCATCGTCATCATCGCCGACACCTCCACCGTCACCACTTCCGACAACCCCGACACCACTATCGTCGTCATCACCGACACCTCCGACACCACCATCGTCACCTCCACCGACACCTCTACCGTCGCCACCACTACTTTCATGTCTACCAACGGCAACAGTATCAACAACAACAACAACATCATTAACGCCACCGTCACCACCGTCACCAACAATATTAATAACAACATGAAAGGCTTCCTCTGCATTGAATGTGGACAGCACTTCACCTTGAAGCACAATCTTAAGCGTCAATTTGAGGACAAACATGGGAAGCGGGTATTCGAATGCAATGATTGCAAAAAGAAATTTACCCGGCAACCTTGAGCGCCATAAGTTTTACGCGACAACCTTGAGCGCCATAAAGTTTTAAAACACCCTCAACCATCAACATCAGAAGCAGCAGCATCTTCAACATTAGCAGCATCATCATCTTTAACTCACCCTCAGCCATCAACATCAACAATAGCACCAGCAACAATATTAATACCAGCACAAGTGTGTTGTCCCAACTGCAACGAAAACGTCTTACAAAAAGATTGGGCCCATCATGTTCGGACCAACAAACATAAAAAGAATTGTTGGGTCCCAATAAACGAACATCTAAAATTAATAAAGTCTGCCTTTAATGGCAGAATTGAGACATATGTGTTGGAGAATGATGATGAAGATTTGCCTTAATTTACCTTGCGAATTTGCTGACGCGCACTAATGTAGCGTTTTTAATAATTTGGTTTTCTTTTTAATTTAATAATTGTTTCGCAATATTTCTTTGTTATTTAGTATTTTTATTGTTATTTAAGCTTAGGTTAAGTGTTTTTATCTATAAATTAAGCCATTCAATAAAGAAATTGTCAGTATTCTACACAGAATCAGAGTGTTTTAACTCAAGCTATTATCAATTAACCCAAGCTATTATCACTCAAATAATAAAAGGTGTGGATTCGATTCAAGTTCCGAATTTACACTTATAAATAAATAAAAAGGGATTGGAATTGGTTCAAGTTCCAAATTCAATCACCTATTAAATAAACAAAACATTTGGTGACCCCGACGTGATCCTTTAAGGGATCACATAAACGACACACACCGCAGCACAGAGTCTACAAGAAGAGTCTACAAGGATAAACCCAACATGGGCTTACTAAATTGATAAAGGAACAACAAGAGGCTGGAAATCAAATCCTGAATATCATACGAAACTACAAGAAGTATTCGGCTTCACGCAAACAAAATGTGAAATATTTCACCGATCGTCTGCAGTGGCTGAGGGAAATCTGGGACGACTTCGTGACGAGAGACAGGATAATTCGAGAGGACGAACATGTGGACCAGGAGGACGCCTATTTCACATCGGACTTCTTCGACCAAATGAAGAAGTTAACGGCAACGTACATCCAAATCTTCGAAGAAGAAAAGAAACAGGTGTCGCCAACAAAGGACCAATTACAAGATGCCGCCAGTCAGGCACAAGGTTCAGAAACAGACATCAAAAATCATAGTGGATTGGTACGAAAGCTTGTCGCAAGAAGCAATTCACTAGAGCGACTGCTGTCAAACGTAAATAGCAACAGGCAGCCTCAGCCACAGCTATACTACGACATCAAAATAAAAACCATCAAACAAGCATGGGAACAAATTGAATAAATAAACGATGATATCTGGACTCAATTTGGAAATCCCGAATCCGTCGGTTATAACATACAGCCATATGTCGATATGGAAGAACAAGTGCAGCAAACATTAGTCAACTTAGCAGTCATTGCAGAACAACAGAAAATAAGTAGCGATATATCAACAACTTCAACTACAAATAATTCAGCATTGCAAACTAAAATACATCTACATAAGCTAACAATTCCTAAATTTGATGGAAGTTATCTTCATTGGCGTCAGTTCTTCGATCTCTTTTCGCAAATGGTGGACCAACAACCAATTCCCAAGGTTCAAAAAATGTTTTACTTGAAATCGAACCTTCTTGGAGAAGCCGAAAGATTAATCAGTCACTTAGCCCCTACTGAGGAAAATTATGATGTTGCTTGGACAATGCTGCGACAGCGCTACAACAAAGGAAGGGTATTGGTATCAACTCTAATCCAAAAAATCGTCGATCAGCCATCAGTATCTGGATCAGTAATGGCGTTAAAAGGATTACACGATACAACTCAGGAATGTCTTCTGGCCCTAAACAATTTGGAAATTGCCACGGCACAGTTGGATCCCTTATTATTAAATTTACTTACGAAAAAGCTGGACAGACAGTCGTTGATTCGATATGAGCAAACTATTTCGAATCCCAGAGAAGTGCAAACAATTCCCGAATTTCTTACCTTTTTGGAAGGACAATTCTTATCACTGGAAATGATAGGACAAAGAGATAAGGTTCCAGCAGCTCAGAAAACTGCACATGTCCATGCAACATTCGTCTCGAAACCTCAGCAATAACACATGTCGATCATGCAAATGTGGCACGCATCCTTTATTTGCGTGTCCACACTTTCTTCAGCTTGGAGCATCAGACCGACTAAATTTTGTGCGCAAGCAAAATCTTTGTGTAAACTGTTTGAAGGCAGGTCATCTGGCTGGTCAGTGTCCTTCGCGAAGTTGCAGTCGGTGTAATAAAAAACACAACACGTTATTACATTTGGAGCACACTCAAAACTTCAGTACAGGGCAGAACAATCAGCAATTTAAGGACAGCACTCAGCCAACAAACTCTACACCTGTTAAGGCAAATAACGCACCAACTACAGTAGCATCAGCCAATGAACAAGGCAACAGGCAGGCGTATGTTATACTAGCCACCGCTGTAGTTTTAATTTCTGCAGCCAATGGCAAGTCATTCAACTTTAAGGCTGTTTTAGATTCCGGTTCGCAAGTTAATCTGGTAACTCAGAGGCTCATCAAGAAGCTATCCCTATCGCCCCGAACTTCATCACTTCTAATCGAAGTCATCGGACGTAAGACTCGCAATTCTAGCAACAGGGTCAATGTAGGACTTCAATCACAAGATGGAACTTTCTACACCAGGCTCGAGGCTTATGTATTACCGCAAATTGTGGCACCACAGCCGACATAGACGTTAGACATATCAAAATGGTCCATACCAAGTAACGTTAAATTAGCGGATCCAACTTTCGACAAACCGGGCAAAATCGATGTTCTCCTAGGAGCAGAGTTCTTCTACGATTTAATGCAAATCGAACAGTTACACCTCGGCAAGGATATGCCCATCCTACAAAATACAAAATTAGGATGGATAGTATCAGGAAAAATGAACTCAACAACTCATCAACCTGTTACGTGCGGAATCTTCCCTAACAGCAACGAAACCACAGACGAGTTAATCGAAAGATTTTGGTTATTAGAAAGCATTGAGGACGAGAAAAAACAATTGACGGTGGCAGAGCAGCTATGTGAAAGCAGCTTTACGCAAACAGTATCGAGATCCGCAACTGGACGTTTCATAGTCCGGTTACCATTAGCAGAAAAGGGTGAAGCATTGGGAGAGTCATTTTCAATGGCTCTGAGCCGATTTTATGCTCTTGAGAGACGATTACAAAGAGATCAAACTCTGAACACAGCCTATTGCAACTTTATGAAAGAGTATTCTCAACTTGGACACATGGAAGAGATCGCACCCAAAGATGTACCAAAGGAACACTATTTCATTCCTCATTTGTTCTAAAGCCGGATAGTAGTACCACTAAATTACGAGTTGTCTTCGATGCTTCAGCAAAGTCTTCTTCAGGACTCTCCTTAAATAACATACTACACGTCGGACCAACGATTCAAGAGGAACTCTTCTCCATTTTAATTCGCTTTCGTCTCCACAAATATGCATTCTCAGCTGATATCGAAAAAATGTATCGGCAAATCTTAATACATCGTGAGGATCAGAGATATCAGTTGATAATTTGGCGACACCATATAAAACAAGAAATAAGGTATTATCGCCTACAAACGGTAACATATGGGACGTCGGCCCCACCGTACTTAGCTACAAAACGCCTTCAAACGCTAGCAAGGCAGAACAAGGTGGATCATCCAACGGGATCTCAAGTGCTACTAGATGACTTTTATATGGATGATTGCTTGAGCGGTGCAAACAGTATTGCCGCAACATTAGAAATTCAAGCGCAACTGAGACACATCTTAGATAACGCAGGGTTTAAGCTGCGCAAGTGGTGCGCTAATGATGCGAAATTGCTCGAGAACATTGCATCTCATGATCAAGAAGTTGATTTTGATCTATACTCTGCACATTCTCCTTACATAAAGACACTAGGTGTAATGTGGCTACCAAGGGATGATCAATTCTCAGTGCGGGTGAAAATGACTCCCACACAATGTTCAACAAAGCGATCAGTTACTTCAGACCTGACTCGCATTCTTGATCCTCTGGGAATCCTCGCACGTGGTAATTGCCAAAATATTCATCCAGCAGCTTTGGCAATTAAAGCTGTCATGGGATGACGTTTTACCAGAGACTCTACAAAAGGCGGAGCTTTCACGAAATGTCGGCAGCTCTGAATAAAATTAGAATTGATAGACATGTCTTCAGAAAGGAAATACTAACCTCAGTGCAAATCCACACATTTGCAGACGCCTCAGAAAAGGCTTATGGGGCAGCGGTATATCTAAGATCTACATTCAGAAACGGACAGGTTATACTGCGATTGCTGTGTGCGAGATCTAGAGTTGCTCCACTTAAAAAGCAAACTATACCACGCCTAGAACTATGTGCAGCTGTTTTAGGCGCCGAAATTACAACCAGGGTAAGAACAGATCTAAGATTGCAAGACGCCAAGGCCTTCTTATGGTCGGACTCTCAGGTGGTACTATGCTGGATACACTCAACAGCGTCATCCTTTCACACCTTTGTGGCCACTAGGATCGCAAATTCAACAAAGAACAACACCTACGCAGTGGCGGTATGTCAATACGAAGGAAAATCCCGCAGACGTCCTATCAAGAGGCCTAACGGCTGTTGTGAGTCGCTGGTTCCGCTAGGCATACTTTCAGGCGATACTTAAATTATGACATCGCACTGAACATTTTTTGCAAGTTGTGCTTGTTGGTTTAATTCCGCATTACCGTTTCTAGAGCAATTCGTCGAATGATCCATTAAACATCGCTGACCGTGGAACTAGTGACACACTTTCTTGCGCTCATTTGGTGAGGGGGCTCTTTTCCGCTACAGTCAGCGTATTATTATTTCCATGTTTAAACTTCCGCGTTCAAACATATAAATAAGATTGTAATGTAGCAGATGAGGAATCAGTGAGTAGTGAGTAGTGAACGTGTAAAACGTGTTCCAGACAATAAAGTGCCCAAAGTGAGATAATAGTGTTTTCATTCGGACGGACTGTGGACTTTGGAGGAGCCCACAGCAAGGACTTTCCAGGAGTACCCCAACATATTTGGCGGAGCCGGTTTTTACGAACCGAAAATCGTTCGCACAGGTGAGTTTGTGATAACTTTAAAATTTAAAGATGATAAATAAAGATAGGAATTTGTAGCGAATATATATAAATACTAACACGCATAAATAATCCTGGGCAAGACTCCCTTACCCGTAATCCTGGGGCTGAGTCTGGCTACGGGGGGATGAGTATTTTTACTAACATTGTTCTTCTTTTTTGAAATTATTGGGGTAAATGAAATAGAAAAGTGTGAAAAAAGTAATTGTGTTTGCTATGAAGATACAAAACGTTTAAGACGCGAGCGCAATCAATTAGTACGCGAATTTTTCTGCGGGGGTTTCAAGTTTCGTAATTCAAGTGCAGCTACTGGCGCTTGCTTGGGGTTCGCTTTTCTGTGCGCGAACATTCAGTCGGTTGTTTTTTCCGCTTTTTATTTTGTCGCGACATAAAAGGAAGTAAAAAAAAAAAAAGAAAGAAGTGTTGTGTTTAGTTTAGTGAAGGCTGGTACATAAAAATACCTAAAGAGAAAAAAAAGGAAAGCATACGAAATAGTAGCGGTTACAGTGCAAGTTTTTATGGATACCTCATATGACATAGAAAATCAGTTAAGGGAATTAAGCAGAGATCATAAAAACTTGGTGGGAGAATTGGATAGATTTGTAGAAAAAATTTGGGGTAGTCTTGCGTAATAAAGAGAATTTAGAATTGATAAAGGAAAAACTTCGTGGCTTAGGCAGGCTTTCTAAGGTAGAAAAAGCAGATGCAATTCTAGAAGGGTTACTAAAATTTATAGATAGTAAGAATAAAAGTGCGCGAAAGGAATTGGAAAATTGGAGGAACGAATTTCAAGCCATTAAAAACAGATACGAGAACTTATTAGTAGAGGGAGAAATAGAAAGTGGTTCGGTAAGGGAAGTTGAAGAGGAAAACGAGAAATTGAGAAGGTTGGTGGAAGAAAAGGGTATTTCTGAAAATTTTTTCGCGAAATTTCTAAACCGAAGAAGCAGGGAAGATTTTGACTCTCTAGAAGAAGCCCACAGGAGAATAGAGGAGTTGAAGGAAGAGAATAGACTCCTTCAGCAGGCAAATTTTTTGGCAGACACAACTCCCCCTCACAAAAATCCAGTGGGACGCCCGCAGTAGTTTCAACAGATTTTAAGATCCCGAGGGGTAAAACCGGCGTAGATATGGGTATAGAAGCAGTGGCCAAAGTAGTGAACAAATTAGTACCTTTGTTCTCGGGAACACCCTCCCCAGACTTGCGCAATGAAGTATATAGATTCATTGACGGGTGCGAATTGGCGGTTCAAGGTATTGAGGAAGGAAACAGACAATATTTGATACCTTGCATCAAGCAAAGATTGCATGGGAACGCGTATAGTTTGCTCAGATCTAGGAAATTCAGTACAGTTGAGGAATTTTGCGCGACGATACGAAAAAGTTATTTGCAAATTAGTTCGTTAGACACAGTGCGCTAAGAACTGCAACAGGTTTGTCAATTGCCAGGGGAAAATGTGAGGCAATATGCAGAGAGGTTGTACGCGTTAAAGTCGCAAGCGGAAGAAATTATAGGGATCAGGTACAAGGACCAAGCTGGCACGGGCTTAACGCAGGATTTGGAAAGATCGGCAGTACAGTGTTTCGAAATGGGTCTCAATGAACCGACGCTAAGGTTACACATGCTAGGGTCAAAAGCAAATTGCTTGGAGGATTCGGTAGAGGAAGCAGTGAGGTTTAGCCATGAAATTCACCAGTGTAACCTGAGGCAGCTAAACCATCAATATGCGATTGGAGAGCAAGCGCAAGAGATGAGTAATATAGCGCTCCTGCGGGGTAACAACAGGGTGGACCCAACACTGCAACAGGCAGCATTTCGCGGTGACGCTAACTCTTTCGCGCAGCGGAAAACTGCGAACCCGCCGGCACAGTTCAGGAACACAAATGATACTGGGAAGAAATCATTAGAGGCTAACGTGACCTGCAGTTTCTGCAATAAGAAGGGACACGCCAGAGAAGACTGCATCACGCGAAAGAACACGCCTTTCTGCCAGGAGTGTAAAATATATGGACTTGAGACGAGCCGAAGGTGTGCAAGTTCGTCAGAAGTGAAGTGCGATACGGGCTGGAATAATTACCGGACGGGACCACGGGAATTCATGCAATCACCAAGACTTAGGCAAGGAAATCAGATGAATGGAAACCGACAATTATCGGAGAATATCGGGAACACAGGTAGGTTTAACCAGCGCGGGAAACCTACAGACGAGTCTACCAATCATTTGAGATGCCATTTTTGCAACCGAGCAGGACATTTTGTGAGGGACTGCCAAGCTAAGCGAAATTGGGATACGTTTCAGGGAAACTGGCAGGGGCCCAGCCAAGGCCGCTAAGCTGGAAACCCGAAAAGAAAAGGAAAATTAGGCCACACATCATGGGGAAAGCGAGTCAGACGTCGGAAACGATTGTTGAACCGTCCTCCTCTGATTGTTGTAAGAAGGTTGAGGACTGTCGACCAAAAAAGAGCATAAAAAATATAGAAGAAGTTGAAGAAGAAATGTTAAATAAGTTTTTCACAGAAATTAACGATGAGAAAGTTGATGCGGGCAGCAAGATATTGGAGACGGAAGTGAAACAAAAAAATGGATACGTTTGGAGTTTCTGCTTCCTGTTTAAGTGCAAGCATTACACAAATTTTCATTCTGGTTTTGTTGCTCGGGACTATAATAAAAGACATTATTGGATAACTAAATATATTGGTCTTAATTGTTGTGGCAGGTTATGGAATAATCGCAAGACGTTTTCACATACGTTGCAAAAAAACGCAATGAAAACGTTGAAGGGTTTTTACTCGAAAGTTGGCGGCAGGAAAATTTCAAATGCCAAAAATTATAAAAGACTACAAGCAGGAAGGGATGCAGGAAGAATAAACTCGGGGTACAACAGGCAGAAGGGTCGCCCAGACACCTTAAATGATGTGTTCATTGAAGTACCGTGTACGGGTGCAAAAAATGGAAAACTAATTTTACTGGTGGACTCAGGGGCGGACACAAGCCTGGTTAAGGAAAATGCGCTAAGTCATTCGCTAGAAGTGGACACTAGCGAAATTAAAACCCTTAGTGGGGCATTCGGTGGTTGCCTGACCACAAGAGGTTTGGTATTCGTTCACCATAATGACAATGAGCGCATTAAGTTTGCGTTACATGTGGTACATTCAGAGGAAGGAGTGCCAGGGGATGGTATAGTTGGAAGGGATAACTTGTGGAATAGATCCGTTATAAATACCCTTACTAAAAAGGTGACATTCTTAAGAGGAGACAAAGAGAGTGTTGGGACTTTAATTATGAGGTCAAAGGAAGCAATAGATGAAGACTCTTACAGAGAGAGCCAAAGTATTAGCACGGACTATAAGAATAGTTCCAGTTGGAATTAAAACCAATATTCCAGTGGTAGTAGTACATAAGCAGGAAATTACGCCAGGGGTATATATGGGAGAGACACTGGTAAATGTACAAGAGGATACAGTTTATGTGCCAGTGTTAAATTCAACGGATAAGGATGTAAATATTAGCAGTAACTTTAGACCAAAGTTTACTGATTTCAATAAGTTTAAAACACCGGGTACCGGTGCGCTAAGTAGAATAGAGGAGATAGACTTTAGGGATAGAATAAGCACACTTATGGGTAAATTACGATTAGATGAAAATTTGAATAAGGAGGAAAGAAGCTCAGTAGAGAGAATGTGCGCAGCATTCAATGATATTTTCCTTCTGGAAGGGGATAAACTGTCTTACACGCCCGTATTGGAGCATGAGATACCTTGCAGGATCAGCCTCCGGTTAATCAGGAGATTAATAGACAGGTGGGGAAAATGTTAGATGACGGAATTGTCTCCCACACCAAATCTCCTTGGAATTCGCCCTTGCTACTAGTGCCAAAAAAAGCCTCAAAGGATGGACAGAAAAAATGGCGACTAGTGATTGACTATAGAAAATTGAACGATGTAACTATAAAGCAAGTCTTTCCGATTCCAGGAATTGAGGAAATTCTGGAGCAGTTGAGACACTGCAGGTATTTCTCGACTCTAGATCTTGTTAGTGGATATCATCAAGTTTTAGTTGACTAAAGGGACAGGGAGAAAACTGCTTTTAGCTCGGGTCTAGGACATTTCGAGTTTAACAGAATACCATTCGGGTTGACTGGAGCGCCTGCAACCTTCCAGAGAACAATGAATCATATTCTCACTGGACTTCAGGGTATAGACTGTGTTGTTTATTTAAATGACATAGTAGTTTACGGTAGAAACCTACAACAGCATGAGGATAGATTATGTAAAGTATTTAAGGTTCTTAGAGAGAATAATTGAAAATTGTACACAGAGAAGTGTCAATTTTTAAGGCGAGAAATTGTATATTTAGGTCATAAGTGTTCAGAACAGGGTGCACTCCCCGACCCACGGAAGGTGGAATGTGTAAAAAATATAAAGCCACCAAGGAGTAAAAAGGAAGTGCAAGCGTTTTTAGGGTTAATAAATTACTATAGGAAGTTTATTGAAAATACAGCAAAAATCGCGTTGCCAATAAACAAATTATTGAGAAAAGAACTAAAATTCCAATGGACAGATAAATGTCAAGAGGCGTTTGAAAGTTTGAAGAAAGCGATAATTTCACCACCGGTACTTGCTTATCCTGCTTTTTCAAAACCGTTTTTATTAACAACAGACGCCAGCAACGAGGCTCTGGGCGCGGTGTTGTCCCAAGGTATAGTAGGCCAAGACAGGCCAATAGCTATTGCCAGTAGGGCATTGAATGAAGCCGAGAAACGGTATTCCTCAATTGAAAAATAATTTTTGGCTATAGTGTGGGCAACTAAGAACTTTAGAGCGTATCTCTTGGGCAGGCCATTCAAAGTGTACTATACACGGATCACCAACCCTTGAAGGGGATAGCGAATTTGAAGGATCAGACTTCACGCCTGGCTAGGTTTAGACATAAATTGTCGGAGTATGAATTCGAGATTATTTATAAGCCCGGCAAGAAGAATCTGAATGCAGACGCTTTGAGCAGAATCCCACAAGAAAACAAGGGTATTATTGCCGTACAGACTCGCTCTAAGGCTAAAGCGCAGTAGCTTGAGGACCAAGTGGAGCCAAGAAACACTCAGACAACCACAGGCGATATGAACAGTGAAAGCCGTCTAGAGGTTGACAAGGCGCCAGTTTTAACAAGGCCGGAGGAAATAAGAACGGTTTTGAGAGATTTCCATAATTCACCTTTGGGGGGCCATCAAGGCGCGCTGAAAACATGTGAAAACATTTCTGCGCATTAGAAAACAGTTCAGGTGGCCTGGTATGCAAAGACAAGTTAAGGATTATGTCAGGAATTGTCCGAAGTGCCAAGCGAATAAAAGTTCGAGACTTACGAAAATGCCGATGGTGTTAACTGATACAGGAAATAAATAGATACTCACTTTTCAGGATGACTTCTCAAAACTAATGGCGTGCGTAGAAATTCCGGATGCGAGCACAGTAGCCAAGGCATTTTTCGACGAGATAGTAACTCGCTACGGAGTTCCAAAAGTGTTAGTAACGGACAATGGTACTAATTTTATTTCCAAAATATTCTCGGACACGTGTAAGATGTTAGGCTTTAGGAAGTTGCATATCACTCCGTACCACCCCCAGGCCAATGGTTCACTCGAACGCAGCCATAGACCGCTAGCGGAATATTTGCGCAGCTTCGCTAAGGAGGACGGTTCCAATTGGGACCAATGGTTGTCGGCAGCGATGCATGTGCATAACCATACGCCCCATATTAGCACTAGACAAACACCCTTCCGTACTTTATACGGTTTTGATTTAGAAAT
Organism: Sicus ferrugineus; assembly: GCA_922984085.1. Classification (NCBI taxonomy): domain Eukaryota; kingdom Metazoa; phylum Arthropoda; class Insecta; order Diptera; family Conopidae; genus Sicus; species Sicus ferrugineus. The sequence goes on from OV277349.1 coordinate 25,977,189, forward strand.
GCCAACCAACTTGAGGCGTAAGTGCAGTCCGGTGTATAATCCGGACGATCCCTCGAAGGTTCAGAAATATCAGATCCAAAAAGCGCATGAAATAGCTCGACAAAACCAGGAGAAGGCGAAGGTGTTGTCTAAAAGGCAATATGATAGCAAGTTAAATCCTGTTGTTTTTAAGGTAGGTGACAAGGTCTTAATGAAAAATCAAACTAGAAGAAACAAATTTTCACCGATATGGTTTGTCCCATATGAGGTAGTAGGCATTAAGAGTCCGGTCACTACAGTTCTAAAAATTAAGAACAGGGATAAGTCCTTCCATAACAATTTACTTAAACATTACAACAATTCAATAAAAATAGCAACAGCTACGGATGCAGTAAATCGGAACCGGAAAACAACGATCAACACAGACAATTCAACAAAAAATTTAGTAAATAGGGAAAAATAACGAACGTAAAATAATATATATATATTTGTATATTTCAAGGCAGTCGTAGGTGGTGCAAGGGGAAATTCCATGTTTACCAGGACGACGGAAAAGAGAGGGCTGGATCCCATTAACTGCGACGCCGCAAATTGATAAGTAAGTACGATCGAAGTTGCTCATCCATATAAAACCGTTTTGGCTAGTATATTTTTAAGGGGAATTTTCTATAGCTAACCGGACACTTACTAACTTTGCTTACTAACAAGATGTATTAATTAATTATAGGATTTGTTTAAACCATATATCTAGGCTTGGTCAAGTCAATATATTAAGTTTATGTTGTTTATTTTGCTTTTTATGTTGTTTTATTGTTTTATTATGTTGTTTACATTGTTTCCAAGTGCATGTATGTGGCGTGGTATATGGAAACCATATAAACTTAGTTTTAATTCAATTCCTGCTTGGACCTAATTCTATTTATCAGAAGTCCAAGTTGAAATAATTTTGGGGTAGATAGTTCGTAGACGACTTTGTCACATGGTGTCAGGGCGCCATGACATTATGTGGCATCGCGAATCAGTTCAACGTTACGTGTGATGACTACGATAAATGCACAAGTGTGTAGTATCACATTTGTAAAAAAAAATGGGGGAACAAGTGAAATATAATTTAAAGATTACTTTTCAACTTGCTAAATAGTTCAATTAAATTAAATAATTGTAAAATTTAATTAATTAAATAATTTTAATGGTAATATAGAAGTCATAAACTAATAGAGCAGTTAGGTGTGGAATGCAATAAGAGAAAAATGGTTGAAGTAATTGTACATGGGAAAATAACACACAAACTGACAAAACTCTTGAGTAAGGGGAAAAAGAAATAAAAAGTGAGAAAAGAAGAAAAAAAGGGGAAAAAGGGTGGGGGAAAGAGGAAAAAAAGAAATTATATATAATAAATATCGAAAGGAAAAAGAAAGAACATAAAAAAAAATATATCAAAGGGGAAAAAAGAAACAAAACAAAGGGGTGGGGGGGGGAAAGAAGAAAGAAAAAACATTCTGAAAAATGTATAAAAATAAAGAACAACAATTTTAAAATGAGAGGAAAAGAAAATGAGAATGGCAAAAAAAGAAACTAGATATAAGGCACTAGGAAAATATTTTTAAGGACACATAACGAAAAGTGTTAAAAATGTCACCTAAAATTTAATGGTTTCACTTGATGAATATATTGATTTTAGTTCGATAATCGCATACGAACGCAAGTTGTATATAGTCATAAGTATATAAATATTACAGAACAAGTATAAGATACTCATGAAATAACAAATGTCATTGAATTACTTCGTAGTATAAGTATTAGAAAATAAATAGGATAAGCCACCAACAGCATCAACACGTAGCTGGTAGCTTCAATTTAATTATGAACTCCAAGATACGAGCGGTACATCGAAGTTGCTTCTCCGAACCATCACGTTGTACGGCACCATCACAGAAATAAGAGACATCATTGTTCGACAAAGACGGCCATGGCGATGTTTTCTCGCTAGCATTAGTCAACAGGGTGGACGTGCTAAAATATTTTTTCTTGGGACCATCCCCGCAAATCATCTGACTACAGATCATAGTCGCAAATTAGAGCTAACGTCCCGAAGTGAGACAAGGTAATCGTGAAGCCACAGTCGAGATATGACCGGTGTGAAGTCAGCATCCTGCGAATTCAAATCTCAGCATCCTGCGAATTCAACTAACAGAGCTATGTTAATTCTCTGTTCTTATTATTTTGCGACGAATTTTCTGCGTTTTTAATGCTACGAGAAAGCACGTACCACAACCGGATCGTAAGTTCTTATATATTTCAATGCCGGATGCGTCTATAATTTAATTGGGTATGTTTTTACCCTAGACATGAACTTTTTACAACTACGCTTTTACAACTGTTTCTCCTTGTTTCTCTACCAAAATGTATTGACGCAACAGCAAGAAACATTTGTAAAGCTATTGCCAAACTATATAGAGCACCACCTGTTTGAGCCATGCTACGTCTCTGTTTTTCAATAACGAGAAAACTGAATGTTTCAATCAAAGACAACAACTAGGTGTCTCCGTGGCTTGATGGCGTAGTGCGTAGCACACTCGTCAGCGGGTTCCGGGGATGTGGGTTCGAGTCATGCCTGTTGCGCACGGTTGTTAACTTCTAAAAATTTGTGTTGTTTAAATCTTTCTTAGCGTACTTAAGGCCTCGCCTAGCGCAATTATTTTTTATAAGAACGAATTAAACTTTAACTCCGGCAGTGTATGCAATATAAAAGGGAAAAGTTTTTCTAAAGCCTGGTATAGCAACACTTGCCGGAGTCGATTCTGTATACAAAATAATTCCCTTTCCTTCCCCTCCCTCTGTCGATCCAACAAACAGTAGCTCGTGCTAAATGCATACGAAAAAGAGCAGCCTCTCTTAAGAGAGCTACTGTAAAAATCTGTTATAAAACAAAAACAAAAAAAAAACAAGATTGGAAACTCCTCTCATTTCGTGAGCGAGCTAAAAACATGTCCGTTCGCGCGTCTCATGTACAGGGTATGTGAGTTTTATGGTGAAATTGTCTCCTTGTTACAAGGTAAAACTGGCTATTGCAAAGGAAGTTAGCTAGAAAAGTAAACCATTTCGGCTTGTTACCGCACCGTTACAAAATTATAGGGTGAGTTCATGACAGGGATACCAACGAGACACAATTATTAAATATTACCTGTATGGATTTTTAAGTAAGCATTAATAGAAAAACTTAAGAGCCTTCGCGGTTTTGAAGATTTCTTAACTGGAAATATTAAAGCGTAATGTAAACTTGCTTGTTTTCGCAATTTGTAAAAGAAAAACAAATTCTTTTAAACAACTGTAAGACAATGATTTTTAAGTTACTTTTTAGCTATTTTAAAAATTATTCGAAGCTAAAAAAAGGTGGTGTGGAAATTACACCACAATCAAAAGTAAAGTTTGTTGGCATCTCTTACGACCAAAAGTACGTGTGGTAAGTAAAAACAGCTGACTATATTTGCGAATCGAGCAAATATTATCGCAAATGCCTTCGTTTCCTTTGCAAAATATTTAATATAATGGAGCTACATGACTTGGAAAAGATTTCATGTGCATTTCTGGAAGCATAAGTTGCAGCGTCGAAACCTTTATGCGAAGTGTAAACCGTCACTACTCCTTCTTTCGCCCTTCCCACTAACCTGTCAACCCTTCGGAACCAACAAATGCTTTGCATGGATAGGGGGCATCCCCTGAGCTTGGTTTCATCTGCCATAAAAAAAAAGTTTGTTTAAAGCCTATCTCCTTGTCCTCTTTAAGTATTTTACAAATTATGTTTCTGGGCTAGTGAGGTGAAGAAGAACAAGATCCTCTCTCAAAAAACAATTCTCTCTCAAAAATTGTTTTTAATTTTGTAAGCAAATTTTTCAAGTTGTCAAAAATTTTTCTCAAGTTGTCGAAATTAAAATTAAATTACACATTTTGTTTGTGTAATTTACACACTTCAGCCTGATTTCACTAACAATTAGGTTTCAATTAGAGTAGCCATGCTATCTCATATGCATATGTCATATCATATCTTGAAAAAGAAATCATGATTATCTCGTTCCTGCACTGAGTATATTTCTTTGGTCCAAATTCTAAAACTTTATATTCTTTTGAATTTCTTACACGCCAAGTACAATTTCAGAACTTGATCGAATCGAACGAAACGATAGGAAATTGACAAAAGTGGTCTTGAATTGTTCGCAAGAGTGTCTCGAATAAGATAGTGTAGGTGCCATCACGCATCAATTATATTTGAGGTTTTTGTGGGAGTTATAATGTGACTACTGTTAACAGAGTAGACTCAGCATCCTGCGCAGATTGTGAGAATCTCAGCGATAGGAAATTGACAAAAGTTGTCTTGAATTGTTCGCAAGAGTGTCTCGAATAAGATAGTGTAGGTGCCATCACGCATCAATTATATTTGAGGTTTTTGTGGGAGTTATAATGTGACTACTGTTAACAGAGTAGACTCAGCATCCTGCGCAGATTGTGAGAATCTCAGCGATAGGAAATTGACAAAAGTGGTCTTGAATTGTTCGCAAGAGTGTCTCGAATAAGATAGTGTAGGTGCCATCACGCATCAATTATATTTGAGGTTTTTGTGGGAGTTATAATGTTACTCCTGTTACTTTTTTCTTGGAAGACGCAGAAACACTTTGACCTCAAAGGAGACAACATTTGTTAGTAATTAGATAATATTTTTTTGTTTAATTTTTTATTTATTTCCTTTCAAATATATTGTAATCTATTTTAAATAAATATATATTTTATTTAGTCAATTGATATATTTATACTAAGAAATGGACTTCAAAATAACGAAGAAATGGAAAAATTTTATATATTCATAGTGATTGGGTTGTACAATTGGATAAAATCCTTTGCCTATCTCTGTTAGGTTTCTGTTAAATAAGAAATTCTGTGCAATATTTCTGTTAAGCCTCTGCTTTTAACATTTTCGCCGCGGAATTCTCTCTTAAATCTCTGCCGTTAACATATTCGTCGCTGTTATTAACAGAACGCTGTTCAATCTGTTAACAGCCAATTCGCAGGATGCTGACTTCACACCGGTCGAGATATGAGCTATGATCAATTAGCGTCAAGTAAGATGGGAGGTCCACCAGACAGTCAACAACGTAGCACACAACCCCAGCAGTCCGAGAAAACGAGAAAGAAGCACCGAAGGCCAAATCACTCCGTTCAAAGTAGACTAGAACTACGAGCAGCATGTCCAATCGGCGCTGTCACACAGTTACACACCATTTCTTCAAATGTGGGTGCCCTGCAACGCGTGATATCACCCTAAGACGAGACGTCCATTCGTAGCAGCAGAAGCATAATTCGGTAGAACCATCATCATCTTATTCTCCAGTCAGCATATCCGAGGAGCGCCAGACAAGAAGCGGTTATGGTATTTACTTAAGCAATTTGTAATAGCGTTAAGAATAATATCAAACAGTTAACCACCTAGTAGAAACATTGTAATAAAAGGAAAAATTAACATCGCTTCAAGATATTAATTTTTCCTTTTCCCTGGGGGTGGAGAGATGTTGTGAGTCGCTGGTTCCGCTAGGCATACTTTCAGGCGATACTTAAATTATGACATCGCACTGAGCATTTTTTACTTCCGCGGAACACATTTTCAGTCGACCATAATGGTGTCGCACTAAGCGTTAAATTCCGCATTGTAACTTGCCAAGGTCAATTCATCGAGCGCGCGCTAGCCGCTGGTGAAGCGGTATTGCACTTGTTGACCGTGGAACTAGTGGCCCACTTTCTTGCGCTCAGGTGTTGAGGCAGGTCTTTTCCGCTACAGTTAGCATATTGTTGTTTCCGTATTTAAGCTTCCTCATACAGAAATATAAATAAGACTGGTATGAGTGAATTGAGTAGAGAGTTGCGTAAGTTAGACAATAGGAATCAGTAGTGGTCAGTGAAGCAGAGCTTCAAACAGTGTGAAACTTGAGTGTAATAAAGTGATTAAAATAGATTTGCGGTGTTTTAATTTAAACGGACTGGAAAGGAGGGACTTCGGAGAAGCCCACGGCCAGGATTTGCAAGGAAAAACCACAACACGGCGGATAAATTACCAAATTGCGATATGTGGTTCCACGGTCCCTTCTTCTTGGCAATGAATCTCACTGGCCTGCGTAATTTTCAAAACCCTCAAGCCATGAACCCGAATTAGAAAGGCAATCGCAGCAACCTCGTTAATAAGCACGGCGGGAAGAGAAGAACTTATATATGGTGTTAATCACAGCAGTCAGACTTCGCAACAGAAATAAAAGCACTTACTCAACACAAGGCACTAGACAAAGCAAATTTAATAAATAATTTATCACCATTTACGGATGAACACAATCTTCTTCGAGTGGGAGGTCGTCTACAAGCAGCTAATCTATCATACGATGCAAAACATCCACTACTCTTACCATATAATGATTCATTGGTAAGGTTACTGCTCCAGGGTCTGCATGAAGACAACAAACATTGCGGAGCCCAGGCACTTCTGGCTATATCCAGACAACAATTCTGGATCATAAAAGGCAAATATATGACGAGAGGTGTTATTCAAATTGTGTTCGATGTAATCGAGCAAAGCCTCACCATTTAAGCAAATAATGGGAAATCTACCAGCAGAAAGAATATCGCCCGTTTATTACATCAGGAGTAGATTATTGTGGCCCCTTTGGGTGCATTATAAAATTCGAGGTAAAAAACCACATAAGATTTATCTCGCAATATTTTGCTGTTGCTCGACTAAAGCTGTTCACCTGGAATTGGTCAGCGATCTAACCACTGAAGCATTTATTGGCGCAATAAAAAGATTTATTAGCAGACGGGGAAGATGTCAAACATTATATTCTGATAATGCAACAAATTTCGTTGGAGCCAAGAACATGTTGTCCGGCCACCGTATATTCAATCAACGTATAGGCTTGAATACTATTCAACGGGCAGGAGGATGTCGCAATTCGCTATGCTAACGGAAGCACTTTTCCCACCTTGAACTGGGTCATCGACTGCGTGCATGGCTCAGTGTCATTGACTGCACTGATGTTACGCTGGCGGTCGATGACAGAATTTAAAAACACTTAATTTACCTTGCGAATTTGCTGACGCGCACTAATGTAGCGTTTTTAATAATTTGGTTTTCTTTTTAATTTAATAAATGTTTCGCAATATTTCTTTGTCAATTAGGCAATATTTCTTATACGTATTTTTATTTTTTATACGTATTTGTTACTTATGCTTATGTTAAGTGTTTTTATCTATAAATTAAGCGATTCAATATAGAAATTGTTAGTATTCAACACAGAATCAGAGTGTTTTAACTCAAGCTATTATCAATTAACCCAAGCTATTATCACTCAAACAATAAAAGGTGTGGATTCGGTTCAAGTTCCGAATTTACACTTATAAATAAATAAAAAGGTATTGGAATTGGTTCAAGTTCCAAATTCAATCACCTATTAAATAAACAAAACAATATGAAAATAAATAAATAATGATGATGAAATGATTGTTGAAATTAAATCATTTCAATCGAAAATGATAATGGTTAACCGGACCGAAGAGTAAAGAACATCTATAATGATATGCACGACCAGCTACGGGAAAAAATGTCTGAGTTCCAAGAGAGGGACAGTGGCTGGTCGTTGGTTAAAATATGCCACTTGGAGGTCAACGTCAACCAATACCGGCCACTGAAGGGATCTTCATTTATACCTCTCTCGAAGAAGCTGCAAAATAAACGTGCATGTGTAAACATCATGAACGAGGATGTCTTTTGCTTCAAGCGGGCTAATATTGGCCGTAAACCGCACAGATTGCAATCCACATAGACCTTCCAGCTATCAAATAGAGAACATTGAAGCTGAGAATATAATTATACAAAATGGAGTCGTGATGAACTTTGCTGAATTGACGTTCTCGCTGCCGTTGAATCAAATCTCCCGATTCGAAGAAATAAATCCACACATTAGTGTGAATGAGTTTGGATATGATGAGGAGATCGGGAGCATCGTGGGACCTTATTACTCCACCAAGCAGGAGAAGTCCTCTCACATCAACCTTCTGATGATTCAGGAGGAGGAACGGTCCCACCATGTATGGATCAAAAATATATAAAGGTAATTTAAATTAAACTAATAAACTAATAATTTTCATAACACTAATTTTGTATTTTCCCTCTTTTCTTTACAGATTAATCAAAAGTCAGCAAAAGTCCATAAAAGTAAATTATTCTTATGCAACAGCTGCCTGCAGTACTCGCACAATGCGAGTACAGCACAATATCATAAAGAGGTCTGTAAGAAGGTGGTGACAGTGCTGCCTAAGGAGGAGGAGGCATCACTTACTTTTATACACTTAGAACGTAAGTTAGATGTACCATTTGTTATATATGCAGATTTTGAGTGCATATTAACAAATGTAGACAGTAGTATAGATGTAAGTTTAAATAGTAGTAATGTGCAGAAGCACATACCTATAGCTTTTAGTTACTACGTAGTTTGTAAGTAATATAAATAAGTTTGCTATATATTCGGGTGAGCATGCCCCCACTAAATTTATTCAAATTTTGGTGGGGAATTGTTTAAAAATTTACAATAAGTATTTAAGTGTCGTGAGGCCTATGACTCCCTTGGGTCCGGCAGTAGAGTACAATGTCTGCCACATAACGGCAAAGTATAGGGGTCCAGCACACAATGAGTGCAATTTGAAATATCAAATTGCACATTTTATCCCTATATTTTTTCACAATTTTTCTGAAACACCATGAAACTAGTTGATTGACTGGTACAGAATGTGCAGTGGAGGATTATGAGCATTCTCAAAGAGTTTGGCGAGTTTTCAATTGTCAAACACTGAATGATCACATGATCCTCTATCTGAAAACAGATGTACTTATTTTGGTAGACGTTTTTGAAAATTTCAGAAAACGTCTGCAAAAATATTTACTATCTGGATCCCTGTCAGTACTACACGGCTCCAGGTTTGTTTTGGGATGCAATGTTGAAAAGAACCAACATAGAACTGGAGCTGCTTACTGACGTTGATATTGTTCAATGTAGCAAGAGGCATTCAAAGGCAAATAATAAGTATATGACGGATTACGATTTAAGTAAGCCGTCAGAATACTTAATGCATTTGGATGCTAATAATCTATACGGTTGATCAATGTCGCAATACTTACCGTATGGGGGATTTGAATGGGTTGCTGACGTTAATAATTTTAGCGTCAGCAGCATTCTTTCAATGCCAGAGGATTCATCCACTGGGTTTATTTTTGAAGTAGACTTGGACTACCCTCAGAGTTTACATGACGCGCATAATGATTTACCATTTTGCGTGGAAAATAAAACTGTGGGTAGCTCCAAGTGTAAAAAGTTTATTGCTGATTTAACCAACAAGACTAATTATATAATTCATTATAAAAATTTACAGCAATGCCTTCAAAATGGTTTAATTTTAAAGAAAATCCACAAGGCATTGAAGTTTAAACAGTCTTGTTGGTTAAAACAATACTTAACACAATAAATAACACAGTTTAGCCAGAAATACTTTTGAAAAGAATTTCTTTAAACTGCTAAACAATGCGGTGTACGGGAAAACAATGAAAAATGTTTATAAACATTTGGAAGATGGAAGATTGTGAATAGATGGGAAAGTCGAGGAAAGCGATTGGTAGTTCGCGCACTAATTGCTAAACCCAATTTTCATAACTCTTCACAATTCACAGAAGACATGATTGCGATTCAAATGAGTAGGATTCGCACCGTTTATAACAAGCCCATTTATTTGGGATTTTCGGTGCTTGAATTGTCAAAGTGATTTGATGCATCTGAATGCCAAAGTCCTCGGTATGATGAAGGATGAGTGTAAGGGGCAAATAATGAGGGAGTTCATAGGCCTCCGCTCAAAAATGTACTCCTTAGCCATTGTAAATAATAAAGAAATAAAAAGGCTAAGGGAGTAAAAAAATTAGTATTAGATAGTTCAAGTCTTAGTGATTATGAAATTGTCTAGTTAATAAGAATATATTTTATGGGGATATGTATATATTTAGAAGTAAGATACACCAAATATATACTCAGTTAATTCATAAGATAGCTTTAAGTTCTAGTGATGATAAACGTTATATTAGAAGTGATGGTATCCACACTTATGCGTGGGGCCATCACAAAATAGAATTAGAAATTGAATTAGATAGAGATGAAGACATTTTTGTCAATTTAAACTATTAATAATAAGTATAAAATATTTAATTTGGAATAAAAGAATCCAATTCAATTTTTTAAATAAATTTTTTATTAATGTGTATATATATTGGAAAGAAATTTTTATAAACTTAAATATAAATATAGATATTAAGAAAACAATTGTTAGGTTAAGAAATTTTATAAATATAAAAACTTATATATGAAAATATAAACATATTCTTATTATTTATTGAAGGAATTTAGGAATTTTCGTAATAGCATAGCATTTTGAAGCGCACAACATCCATTATGGGCATGGCACATTCTTAGTAGTAAGTATGTATGTTTTAAAACTTCAAAGTTGCTGCAGCCCATTCCTTCGACGTTAATTACGGACCCGTTTAAAATTTCTTCAACCCATTTGGATTTTTCAGCTCCCTTAAGTGTGTTTTTAAGATTTTGCTTCACGAAATATTTTATACTGCTAAAGTCGATGAAGCCATAATTACATGTGAAACCATGATGATTATTATATAACCACTGTACTTGTTTTTGGGACTGACGTGTTAATTGGTTAAATCCATATAGTGGTTTCATAATAAAATACTGGTAGGTTGGTTCCTTGAGTAAGTAGCGGATTAAAATGACAATCCCAACTGCGGAATGCTATTGATATAGGTTGTCCGCTTTGGATTATTTGGAAGAGTGGTAGTTTTGCAAAATCGGCAAATTGTACATGCGGATTTTTCCATATAATAGCAGTTATATTCAGTTTTAATTTTTCGTTTGCAACGGTTGAATAAACAGCATTTTTATCCGAATTTGAAAGTAGTAGTACAAGTTCATGTTTAGCATTTAAGATAATTTTACTAAAGTCTTCAGCAAGTCCCAGTAACATTTTTAGTGGTATACAAAAATTCGGATTCAAAGAGACATAATTTTTCGCTGTTGTAGTTACATCCAAGTGACGGGTACGATCAATTTCCAATCCATTAATCTCATAGCGAATTTCATCAAACAAAAATATCATGCATTTATTTTTTAATTTTGCATTGGAAGTCACATTTCCATTCTCCAAGGTGACCCTACCTTCAATATAAATTATACTTTCTCTGGGTAAAACGAATAGATCTTGATTTTGAATGGCTATTCTTATCTCATCGTTGCTTTTATATGATTGTAAATACGGTGGGTAGCTATGGTATTCTTTTTTAATGATACTATCATCATATAGTGGTTTTTGTATAACATTAAGTATTTGACTCATTTTAATTTAGTTTTTCTTTAGTTTGAAACCCAAAGATTTTAAAAACTTTTTATTTAAACGTCAGCTGTTTACGTTGTATAGTGTCAAGTGTTGTCTGCGGCTTCTGCAACCATGTTAGTCCAAGTGGTAGGGTAGAAGTGAATGAAGGTGTACCTATGTAAGCGCTTTTATTATAGATAATTATTATTATTGTGGTTTTAAATGTAATCTGAGGGTTATAGTTTCTCCACAAAAATTAATTAGGTTACCGCTTTGATCAACAATTTTTACTGTAATCGAACTTATCTTTCTGGTGTTTAATGGTAAATAAATAACATTTTTCGGAATCTGATCTATTTTATACCCAGGACTGACACTCAGTGCAAACATATGTATTGTATGCGCCGGCGGATTATTAATATATGAACCGGTAACTATGTCACACTCAATGTGTATTGCATTGATCTTTGTTATATTCACAGGCAAGCCCGATGTACTATATGTAGTTTTCCTGCTTCCAATATTCTTTTACTGAATCCTAAGAGCGGACCAATGCTTCGATCTTTATTAAAGAAAATGTCATGTTTACTGGATCCTACGATAGCTTGCAGTGTATTAGGGTTGGCTGCTACTTCCAATTTCTCGTGCAGCTTTTCATGTGACTCTATACTTAAATATCTACTTTGAATGTACTCGGCAATATAATCAAGCTCATATGAACCGACAGGAATTTCAATTGTATGGTCTCCAATATGAAATAAATTATTTTCATAGTCGACGTTTGGTACGGTGTTGTAACTATGATAGTCGACCAGACCACATACGTACTTATTATCTAAATCTATAGGTGGAAAGTAATCAGCTGATAAAATGGATTTGTTTCCACTTAAAATAAGAGTTATTGACATCTTGAATATTGATTAACTAATGAAATGAAAACACACACACTCAATACCAGAAATTTATTTACACATATTTTACAAGATTTCATTACTATCGATCCAAGAATTATGTTCATTCGAAAATCCTAACCACTTGACGAAAAATTTGCTGAATATGAAATTTGATGAATATTGTTTCCATAGCTTTAGTTACATCAGTGGATGTTTTAGATTTTAAAGGCATAGCCCAGGCGAATTTTGAAAATGTATCTATTACGGTGAGAAGGAAATGAAATCCATTGTTATCCGTGGAATAACTTCCCATTTCAACTAAATCCGCTTGCCAGAGGTCGTCGATCCCTTTAGTGATTACACGTCTTCGTTTAAAATTTTTTCGAGCTTGAGTGTGAAGCTCCTCTACTAAACCCCGCTTTTCACTCATTTTGGCATTTCTTGTAGAATTTTTTTCTCTAATTCAACTGCTGATTTAGGTCTTAGTACTTGTTGAAAGAGGTAATTTTCTATTCGAGCAATTTGTTCACTAATATATTTTGTATAATCTTGAATACTACTTTCGATGTATGTTTCAGCATCATTAATCTTTACGTGAACTACTTCAAATTCTTCATCAATTTTTTCCTTCAGTGCTTTGTTTTCTTTTTTAAATTCTGAATCCATGTGATTCATACTATCTTTCACTAAATACGTTGTTATTGACTTCATCTATTTCATATTATCTTCCACAAAAGACTTGGTTACTGCGTCATAACCATCAATAGGTGTGCCTAACGCTTCCAGCGGATATTTAAATTGTTATCATTATCTAGACTGAAACCCAACACTTTTGATATATAGTATTTCTCTTTATTTTGTTACTTGATGTTTTATGTGCGGAATAACGGCCGAACTTGTAGACACTAATTTTCAATTATGCTTACAACTCTATTATACATCATATTTATACAATTATATTAGCTTCTCTTAATTCCTCAATGACGGAAATAATTTCGTTGGTGTGATTGTTATGTCCAGCTGACTGTGATGATAATAAAAGTCTCAATCTATCTACTAATTCATTTGGACCATACCAAAAAATATAATTAGGCTTTTGAAGATTTACTTTCATCAATCCGGTTCCTTTTCTATGTTGACGTGGAGTGGACAGCATAGATTTATCACTGATTAATCCTTTTATGATGTTGGTGTACTTGAAATCCTTGGTTCCCTTAATTTGTTCATTTTCATTATAGTTACGTTCGTGAGCATTAGTATTGATTAGAATTGTTTTGTAAACTTGTAGATCTGCTTCGTCATACTGTGATGGTGTCTTGTAAAACAATAATTCAAAGAGACCGGGTGTAAGGTTGAAAGAAGTAGGGGGTCAGGTTCCAAAAAGTTTGTCTGAGATGAATATTTTATCACTATGCATTTCCAAAGCGCTATTTCCGAACCTCCATTCACAATTCGATCCTCTGTTCGGTCCATATGCGGTGTCCAGCTCATTTTGTTCCTCTAATTGTGACAGAATTTGTTGATGAAATTTTGTTGATTTGTTTGCATCATCTGTATCATCCATTTGAGAGAAAAAGGTACCGTCTTCATTACTCTTGGTAAGAGTTTCGTCTGTAAAATCAATCTTTTTCTTTGCTTTGTGTGGGGTACTTGTTTTTAGTCTGAGTGGTATCTCATCATATGTAAAGTGAGAGTCATTCTTGTTATTTGTTGATGTTGTTGGTATTGTAGTGTTTCGAACCAATTCCTTTAGAGGTTTTGTGATGGGCTTATAGTAAGTGACTCTTCTATTTGATTTTCTACATCTGCTTTAGTCAGTTTTAAGTTCGGAAATTTCTGTTTCAAAATACGTCTGGTTTTTACCAGGTCTTTTAATATTTTTTCATTCATTCTTAGCATCTGCTTAAGCAGCTAACAGATCAGATCAGGTATATCAGATCAGATCAGGTGTATCATCTATCAGATCAGGTGTATCAGCTATCAGATCAGGTGTATCAGCTATCAGATCAGTTCAAATACTGTTTGCATACTAGTATGAAAATATTGGGAGTGCTTTTATTTATAGTTGGATGTAAATATCAAAGCCTTTTCTATAACGTCCTTTATCAATCGGATCATCTTTGCTGATTACCACAAATCCATATTTATCTTTCCAACATTCTCTACATATATTTAAAAATTTTCCAAATGTTATGTCTGTTCCCACATGATCATTGTTTATGTGTTTCAAATTCATTTCATCTTGTTTCAATGTAATAATCATGTTAGCATTATCACGTACTAAATGCTTAGGAATTCGTGTATATGTCTGACATAAATAAAAACAATCGATGCATTTGTGTCGACCCATACAAAAGTATTCGCGAATTTTGTTTTGCTTCTCACAAGCAACATCATCGAATATCATAATGGAGTTGGTTTCTGCTTCATCTGGTTTGAGGACTTGTTCGTTCTCGCAAAATGTAAATAATCCAATATTTTGAATTAGATTTATTAATTGCTTTAAATATTCATATTTTGTTTGATAAAACGGCTTTGAGTATATATTTGCGAATTTTAGTCCATTCGGACTTTCTATTAAACTTAACATAACGTTGGTCTTTCCACAATTCGAAGGTCCAACAATGAGACATCTTATTGAATTTGGTAACAGGAAACTGTGTCTTGATTTGGAAACATTATTAGTTACTAGATCCATATTCTTTATTATTATATTTCTGTCTTGTTTAATGAAACGCATTTTAACAATTAATATAAATATGTAATAACCACACATTTATATACATTTTCATTCAGTACGAGTAGATGAAAAGATATAAAATGAGCATAATATATAAGAAACATATCAGTTCTAAACAATCAGTAACCGGAAGAGGTTTATTAAATAGTGTTATAAATTCTCTGCCAATTGAACTTCAATTACCGAATTATCAATTTTGTAGTCCAGGTACTAAACTAACAGAACGCTTGGCAAGAGGCGATAAGGGAATCAATCCACTGGACGTAAAATTCGGCTTGGGGAACACGATGAATAAAACACTTACGTAAATTAAGAGAAAGGTTAAAAAGAAATGTAGCAAGATAATATTTACTCAAGCGGTTAAAAACGCATTAAAAATCATTAAACAACGAAAACCAGAAGATATTCCCAGTGCTATAAAAATCGCACAAAAGGTTGTAAAAAACTCTTTCGGACGGAAGAAGTCGATGCTTAACATTCCACGCGTTATACCCGTTCCTAAAGTAGGAGGGTTTCTACCATTAGTACCCATTTTAACTGCTCTGGGAGCTGTTGGAGGCTTAGCATCTGGAGGAGCTTCAATCGCAAAAGCAATTAATGACACAAAAGCCGCTCGACAACAATTGGAGGAAGCGAATCGACATAATACGACCATGGAAGCCATGGCCATGGGAAAAGGCTTATACTTGAAACCATACAGAAAAGGATTGGGTTTATATTATAGTCCAAAACCAAAAAACTTTTAAAGAATCTACCCAAAAGAGCCCTCACAGACGTCGACTTGATGAAACATGCAAAGAATCTACCACATTTCAGAGGTGTTTTTATGCGAGACAGTCTCCCGAAACGACCTCGTCAACAAGAATGTGGAATCGTTAATCTGGATACATCAAAGGGCCCCGGTACTCATTGGGGAGCACGTTATAAAGATAAGAACTGCAACGAATATTTTGATAGCTTTGGAAACTTGCAACCACCACATGAAATAATAAATTATTTGGGAGAAGGAGTACGTTACAACTACACTAGACATCTAGACTATAATTCATATAACTGTGGTCATCTATGTATAAAATTTCTTTATATGTTAAATAATAAATAAAAAATAAATTTATATATATACTTTTTATTAAACCTTTTAATAGGAATAAATAAGTATTTATATGGTGTGTTGAATTTGACACACCATATAAATACTTGAAAAGGATTGGGTTTATATTATAGTCCACAACCAAAAAACTTTTAAAGAATCTACCCAAAAGAGCCCTCACAGACGTCAACTTGATGAAATATGCAAAAAATCTACCACATTTCAGAGGTATTTTTTGCGAGACAGTCTCCCGAAACGACCTCGTCAACAAGAATGTGGAATCGTTAATCTGGATACATCAAAGGGCCCCGGTACTCATTGGGTAGCACATTATAAAGATAAGAACTGCAAAGAATATTTTGATAGCTTTGGAAACTTGCAACCACCACATGAAATAATAAATTATTTGGGAGAAGGAGTACGTTACAACTACACTCAACATCAAGACTATAATTCATATAACTGTGGTCATCTATGTTTAAAATTTCTTTATATGTTAAATAATAAATAAAAAATAAATATATATATACTTTTTATTAAACCTTTTAATAGGAATAAATAAGTATTTATATGGTGTGTTGAATTTGACGATATTGAAAATATATTGATGGTGGTGAAGATAAATTTCTCAAGTATTTTTTATATACTTTTAAGAGTACTGTACTTTTGTAAACAACATATTCCACGCTGTTTATGTAGTCGTTATATAAATACTACATTTTAGTTCCAGATATTCAGTCTTTGTGTAACTTTAGTCAGGTGCAGTCAACGTTAAAAACACGTAGAAGTGTTGTCTTCGGCCTGGTCGAAATCTAAATACCCTACACCCGAGTAACTGAAAAAATTATATTTTCGCTTTTGTGTAAGTAGGCGTACCACGCCCGTTTCGGGCAAATGTTTTTGTAATGTCTTTAGGTACTCCTAGATAGAATTAGGAACGTATTCATATTTTGTCCCGTTTATGGGATATTAACAACTTTTGTATAAGAGGCCGGATCAAACCCATTTTGTACACAAATTGGTAATACTTGTAGATACCTCGTGATAAAATTTCGTTTTAATATCTTATACCGGTACAAGATATTGACAACTTTAGTATGAGTGGGCGTGGCACGCCCATTTTTGTCAAGCTTATTGGTAATGCTTCCCTATATATCCTGATAAAATTACATATCAATATCTTATAGCTTTCATTAAATATTGCTAACTTTGTTATCAGTGGGCGTGGCACTCCCAGTGGGCGTGGCACGGCCAGTGAGCGTGGCACGCCCATTGGCAAGCTTATTGGTAATGCTTGTCTATATATCCCGACAAAATTACATATCAATATCTTATACCGTTCATGAGATATTGCCAACTTTGTTATCAGTGGACGTGGCACCATTTTTTTCAAACGTTTTACGTTTTAAATTGTAAAAAAAAATTAAAAAGAAAAAATTAAAAAAAAAATTAAAAAAAACAATTTAAAAATTATTAAAAAAAAAATTTTAAAAAAAATATAAAAAAAGAATTTAAAAAAAAAATAAAAAAATTTTAAAAAAAACTTCGATCTGGCTACTCTGTCCACCAAATTCCTCGATCTAGCCACTCTGTCCACCAAATTCCTCTATCTGGCCACTCTGTGAGGTTGTTACTGTTGTCGTTGTTGTGAGGATGTATGCTTTTACCTGTTGTTGTTGTTGTTGTTGTCGTTGTTGTGAGAATTAATGCTCATTTTCAAATGGGGTTGTATTACTACTACAATTCCAAACCAAGCAGTTTGGTGTTGTAGTCAGTTGTGATGTGACCGCGGGCGAAAGTTATTCCCCACCACAATTCATTTTTCGCGTCGAGTACTCGCGAAAAAAATAATTAACATAAAAACCGACCATCCACAAGCAATATAAACACATTTACACCATAATAAAATAGAATCACAGTGCACATAACCCAAACCAAAAATATAACTTATAAACATGCAACAATAATAAAATTAAAGAAATTCAGTCTAACGGAATGCGGACAACCAAGCGAGGGGCTCATTTATGCTCTCAGCAGTAAGTATCAGCATTTCGTTTGTTTTTACTCCTCCTCCTCCTTCTTCCTGGTCCCGTTAGGTGTGCTGGCGCCTGTGAGTGCACCGTGGGCTGAAGCGCGGCAAAATAAAGGCATAACACTTGTCTTGTCGTGTTTTGCTTTGCTTGCGACGTACGCGTGGTCGCTTGTACGGCTGATGTTACACTTCCTTACAGTGGGTGGCGATGACAGAATTCCGCATAGATTCCGCTAATGTATGTGGCTTGAGGGCGAATTTTTTCGCGGTCCATGCGCACATTTGTACCCACCAACCGCATGTAATGGCACTAAGTGAGACCCAGGTGCCTGGGTACCACTTACTGCAATTGTTTTCATCACACAGAGGCCTCGCCTTATATATTCGCAGTGATGTTGCGTACCAGTTTCAGCAACACCTTTGCACGACGGATGCCGAATTTAACTCCATGTGGGTTAAGTTCAAAATCCAGTCGCACATCCTGCACTTCTGCTTCATTTATAGAAGCCCGGGTCTAGAGAGGCTGCCAACTTTTGATAAACTGTACAGTCTCTCTGATTCGATTTCTAAAATCCTGGAATCGTATCCGAACAGTGAAATTGTTATTGCTGGTGATTTCAATGTTCATAATTCCAATTGGCTACGTCATTCGAGTCACACGACACCCGAGGGTTTGTATGTTGAGTTATTTGCTGAGTCCAATAATTTGACTCAATTAGTGAAGGAACCTACGCACTTTCCCTGCGTTGATGGGCAAAACCAAAATATTCTGGACCTTTTTCTAACTTCACATCACAGCAAGTATGATGTGAATGTTCTTGCACCTCTTGGTAATTCGGACCACGCTACAATTTCTGCTACCTTCCCATATTCTAGTCTTCAATCCACTCACCAGCCAGCTCCGAAACGGACAGTGTGGCTTTATGGAAAGGCTAATTGGGATGCGCTGAACTACTTTTTCAGCCGTTTCAATTGGCAATTGTGTTTCAGGGATAGAAACATAAATGCTGCAGCAAAATTGGTAGAACATTTATTTTTATTTGGTATGAGGTTTTTCATACCCCATAAAAGAATTTCCATTAAACCAAAAGACCATTCCTGGTTTAATGCGACTTGCAGACAAGCAGTCAGGTCTAAAGAGGAAGCATTTAGGAATTGGCGTTTAAACAAAACTGCTGATACTAAATTGCTGCGCAATCAGGCCAGAAATAGGTGCAATGCCACTCTAAAGCGCGAAAAAGTTCTCTACGAACAGCGCCTTAGACGCATAGTTCTTGAATACCATAAGGGTAGTAAGAAATTTTGGTCGTTCGTGAGGAGAGTGAAGAATCAGACGCGATCGTCTATTCCAACTCTCCTCAAGGATGATCAGATCTTCACTCACTCGGTTGATAAGGCAAACTTATTAGCCAAAATGTTTGCTGAAAACACCTCTCTTTCTGAGAGTAGCCAACCACTACCCGTGATCGATGGTGTGTCTCATATTATGCCTGAGATGCACTTTCGAACGCGAGCTGTTGAAAGAGTGCTTGTAAACCTCAACGTAAATAAATCCTCGGGACCGGATGGCATTTCAGCCCACATGTTGAGAAAGTGCGCCTCAACACTGGCTCGCCCATTGCCCAATCTGTTTAACTTATCGTTCACTTCAGGAGTTTTCCTACTTCTTGGAAGATTGCCAATGTGCAGCCAGTTCCCAAAAAAGGTGAGGCTACGAATCCTGCCAATTACTGGCCCATAGCAATCTGTTCAATGCTTTCCAAAGTTATGGAGAGCATTATAAATTTTAACTTGATGAGGTATCTGGAGAGCAACCAATTGGTCAGTGATCGCCAGTACGGTTTCCGTGCTCACCGCTCCACAGGCGATTTTATGGCGTTCCTCACTGAGCGGTGGAACAGATATGTTCACCAATTCGGTGAGAGTAAGGTTGTTGCTTTGGATATCTCCAAGGCATTTGACCGAGTGTGGCATAAAGCACTCGTGTCTAAACTGGCTGCTTATGGTGTCGGTAATACATTTACTCGATGGATATCGAGTTTCCTCAGCGGCCGTTCTATTCGGGTTGTGATAGACGGCTTTGCTTCCGAAGAGCACTCCATTAATGCTGGAGTTCCGCAGGGTTCGGTCCTGTCTCCGACACTTTTTCTTATTTTCATCAATGACTTTCTGTCATGACTTTCCCCGTCTACTCGTTTGCTGATGACAGCAGATTTTTCATTCATATTCATTTTCCAGGCGTCCTTCCATTCTGGAGATCACTAGAAGACGCAGAATTATGAATGACACACTCCAATCCGACCTCAATAAAATCCAGGAGTGGGGTCGTGCGAATCGGGTCGACTTTAATGCGCGGAAGACCCAATGCTGTTTGTTAACCCACAAGCGTTTGGCGGGTGACAACTTCCCACCTCTAAATATGGGTGGTGTGGATATTAATGAGTCGGAGGCTCTTGATGTTCTGGGCACGTCAATCCAATGCGATAATCGCTGGAACGATCACATCTTTGACGTGTCGAAAGAAGCAGCCAAGTGCTTAGTCTTTCTTAAGCGGTGTAAGAAATACTTCACTCCAACCGATCTTCGTTGTATCTACACCACCTATATCCGTCCGAAAATGGAGTACAATTCGCATATATGGTCGGGAGCTTCGCGAACATATCTTCAGCTCCTAGACCGAGTCCAATGTCGTGCGTTAAAACTTATAGGGGACAGTAGGGTATCCAGCTCTATTGAAACCTTGGAGCGTCGTCGTGATGTAGGGTGTGTATCATTATTTTACCGCTACTTTCATGGTAAATGTTCCTCTGAAGTAGCCGGCCTGATTCCTCCGGTTCAGGTATTTAGCAGAACTACTCGGCTTTCCAGAGGGGTGCACCCCTTTTATGTCGCGATTTCGTTCCAACGAACCACGCATTACCGTGAGAGTTCGTTTTTCGGTCGCGTCGTTAGATTGTGGAATAATCTCCCTGCGAATGTCTTCCCGCCCACTTACAGTGTCGAAACCTTTAAGCGAAGTGTAAACCGTCACTACTCCCTTTATCCCCCTTCCCACTAACCTGTCATCCCTTCGGAACCAACAAATGCTGTGCATGGATAGGGGGCATCCCCTGAGCTTGGTTTCATCTGTCATAAAACAAAAAAAAAAAAAAAATGTCTTCACACCTGTCAAATCCACCAGACGTCAAGCTTTCAGGGTTGCCAGATGTCGGCAACATGTAATCTTCAGCTAGGGTGGTGATTTCCTCTAGATCTTCGAAACCTTTCCGCTTGATATATAGTGGATACTCTGCCAGTGATTTTTGAACACTCGTTCCAGTTCTTGCTGTTTTGTGTATCTGCCATGCCTCATAATGTCTTGAAGTGCAACCACATACGTTTTGAAATTCTCGTGCGGTTTCTGTCGACGTCTTCTAATATCATCATCGAAGTTTTCCATATAGCGTGCCGCTAAGAAGAATTTGAGGAAGTCGCGTTTGAGTATCCGCCATTCCTTCCACTGTCTGTTGTTTATACGGAACCATGTCAGAGTCCGATCTTTCAGTAGTTCTGGCATGGTCCCTGGAGTTATTTGTTGTCTATATCGTAGACGTCAGACCACTTCCGAACTTTGTCGATTACGAGGGTTTTGGATGTCGGTGTCGGAGGGACTTCAAGGAAAATATCTCCGGTGCTCGTGTGCTGCATGTGGGATTTATGACAGCATGCCTGAATGAAGAGGTTCTCGTCATCTAATTTGTCGATGCTTCTCGCGCGTTTCTTTGTATGTAGCTTTTCCAGCTCTTCTAGTCGCTCCAGTGTGGCTTTTGAGTGTGCTCCTGTGTTGTAAATGATATTAGGGTTTTCCTCAAATCATCCACGGTGCCTGCGCTTATAAGACTGAACTCCGTGCAGATTGCTTGTAATAAGTCCTTACTTAAATTGTAAACCCAGCCTGTAGTGACCATTTTGAGTATTGCAAACATCTTGCTGCTGAGGGAGTTGTGGTTAAAAAAAGTAGTGTAATCTTTTGTTTGAATATTTTAGTGTTCTTTATAACGAGTGAATAATTGTACCTGCTCGGGCGCCATCTGTAACGTATCTCTGGCTAGAGTATCGCTCCTGGAGTTACCAGAGTCCAGTCCAAAGAAAATATTTATTTTTGTGGTACAATAGATTCACTTTATTATTATTTCACTTAATTTAACGATTACAGTACTTTGGGCTGGCAACTTTATTCCATGTTAGTAAATGTTGTTCTAATGTCTGTCGTGTAGTTTTCTCTCCTGCTGCTTTTCTTAATTTTATTGGTTGTGTTCGAACTTGCACGACGAACCTTTTCGTTGTGTTCGAACCTGTATGTCTAACCGTTGCGTTTGAACGTATGCATCGAACATTTAGGTTGCGTTCGAACCTATGCGTCGAACCGAAGGGTTGTGTTCGAACCTGTGCGACGAACCGATGTGTTGCGTTCAAACCTGTGCGTCGAACCGATGGGTTGCGTTCGAGCCCGTACGTCGAACCGTTGGGTTATTTTCGAACCTGTGCGTCGAACCGATGGGTTGTGTTCGAACCTGTGCGTCGAACCGAAGGGTTACGTTCGAACCTGTGCGTCGAACCGTTGGGTTGCGTTCGAACCTGTACGTCGAACGCTGTTCACTTCACGATGCCTCAGTGCTGATGAGGTGTTGTGCTTTCGATGGCCACTGAATAACTGCCTTCCGTCGGCCAGCGTGGCGCCTTTCATGTGCGTTTGTCTTTTTCTTGTTCTCGTATGTACTGTGTAATAGAGTGACCAGCATGGCTTAACCTAACTAATTTAAATTCCTAATCCTCTAGAGTGACCATAATTAATATGAACCTAAATTATTATTTTACATTTCCAATGAAATTTTTATCTTATTATTATTATTGAATTATAATCATAAATTTGAAATAGTAATTATTGGTGTCAATTTTAAATTATAGTTTTCAATTTCAAATTCATTTTTAAATAATATTTGTAATTCTATTGTATTTCAATGTTAACTAATTATAACTCTCCATTTCCAATTAATTTTTAAATAATAATTGTAATTCGTACTTCAATATAACTTTCCAATTCAAAACAAAATTTAATATTTGTGACGCGGTACTTAACCTCGTCACATTCGCCCCTCACTTCGCCTGACGAACAAGCACCACAGCCTTCCCGTCCCGGCTTATATGGACCAGATAATGGATATCCCCAAGGTCTGCGCAGAATGTCCGTTGCCCTCGGTTGGTAATCTGTCCTGATTCCTAGCCACCGGTATCTTTGGCGTCTCTTGTTGGGTCAGCTCGATCGGGTAAGGATGGTGAGGCTCGTTGTGATGGTTGTTCCCTAGGTTGTTGTCATTCTCGGTGCTACGGTGGTTGTCAGTGGGGTCATCGTTGTTGTTATTTTCCTCGTGGACGTATTTGGGACTAATTTTGCTGTCGCTGTTGCTGTCGCTGTGACTGTCGCTGTTGTTGTCGCTGTGGTTCTCGCTGTTTTGCTGTCGTAATCACTGCTGCTGTTATTCTGCTTGGTAGAGTCATCCTCCGGCAGTTTGATGTTGGGTAATTGAATCCCTTGGCGTCCCTGTCTTTGCCTTACTATGTATTAATATTGCCAGCTGCCGTCAAGTGTGATCTGCCTCTTTCTGGCCTCCCCAGGCCTCCTTTTCGATTTCTTGGTAGGTAGGCGAAACAATCACGGGCGGTTATAGTATCGTGTGATAAAGGTTAACATAACCATTCTCTTATTGCTAAAGCCACCACGACATTTTATACAAGAAAACAATTATACAAGAAAATAATTTCTAATTTATTGAGGAAAAACATATAAAATAGCAAGAATTGTGGTAGCATTTTCTGCCTCAAAATGCGTCATCACATCCCCTCCATACTTCCGGGATGATTTTCTTTGGACTCGTACCCGTCCTTCTCGTGAGATCCGAATCCGGATGGTGTGACCCTCGCTCTCTGCCAGGAAGTTCTTACGTTGGCCTCTTCGGTAACTCGCCATGGCTTTCTGAAGTACGATGAACAACCCTTGCGGAAAATCACCAGGGTCCAACATCTTCCATACACGAGGTATCTCCTCGGCTATATTCCCCGTGCTGCTGTCGGTAGCCTTATCTGCTGCATCTGGAGTCTCTTTGGTACCAACGAGGACGTTTCTGGCCACCACGTGGTTCCGACCAGGATTTGGTCCTAAGGAGTCAAATATGATGATCGAACATCTTTCAGGTATCTTACCCTCCATGATGGGTTGTTCTACCGCCACAGAGAACCAGCGGTCATCCATGTTTACCGGCATGACCAGGAACCCCTTCCCGAAAATGTCGATCCCTCGTAACTGACGCCGGACCCGCGTACATTCATACGGGCTGCGCGCCACGGCATGGTAAAAAAAGGAGCTTATGAACTGGACCCGACCGGTCAGGTCTTTTGGCAGTGTGTTACGTTCCAACCACCGCAAGTAAAATTCGACGATGACGTCGTTGAGGAATCGTCCGTCCGAGAGCCTCAAATAGTCTTCGGTTCTGATGGAGACCCTGCCTTTGCCTTCAGGGTAGACCAATAAAGGGGCCCACATCTCCTTGTCTGTGGAGTCCGACAGCAGACTCCATGAAGCTTCTGGGTTGACGTTTTCTCCGTTCGCTCTGTTAACTATGTACGATGTGTTAACTTCGATGGTCACTGCGGAACTGAGATGGGATCCGGGGATGCCTCTCCTTTTATGCACAAATTTGCACCGCTGTACTCCTGCAGTGTGCCTCACTTATTTGACAACTTCTCGCCGCACTTCCATAGGGGTGCTCTCCGGTGCGCTCTTTAGTTTGATGAGGGACTTGTGAAGTTCGACGCTCCTCACTTCCCGTTTGCTGCGTGTCATTCGGAGAACTGTAGGCCTTGAGGTCGCCGATGTGAGTCGTCTTTGTCTTTCTGGTCCTTATAGTGCTGATGACCGGTGAGATGAAGTCGACGACTTAGAACGGCCCGTCATATTTCGGAGCCTGCTTGGCAACGAAGTTTTCCTAGGCCTTTGATAAGTGGTGCGACCGTACTAGTACCATATCTCCAATTTTTGGTCTCCAAGCTCTCCGTCTGAGGTTGTATTGTCTTGCCTGTTCGTTCGACGCCATGTGCATTTTTCGCCGTGCGATCTTGAAAGTCTGCTGTAACCAGGTCGCCCTTTGGATCGGCTCTGTTGGTTATTGACCGGTACCCAATGTGGCTTCATCGTAGAGGGTGTTTGTGAACCTAAGCTCGCGTCCCTGGACCAAGAAAGCAGGTGAGTAGCCGGTAGTACTAGAAATGCTGCTGTTGATGGCGAGGTCTATTTCTGGGATGTTCTCCTCCCAATCCCGATGATCTTTACCCGTATATTGGGCGATGATGGGATGTAGAGGACGCCATTCTCGAGAGTGTAATCCGGACATTTCTCTGGCTCTTTGATGACCTTGGCTTTCTGCGCTTCCATCCAGCTGCAGGTTGCACTCACCGTGTTCAGACCTATGCTGCCTTCTTCGACTTCTCGAGGTTGACGTAAAAATGTGTCTGCAACGACGTTGTACTTTCCCTTGCGATACTGCACCTCGTAGTAGTACTGTTGAAGCTCCAAGGAGCAGCGTGCGATTCTTCCGGAAGGATTTTCGATGGCGTTCGGCCACTTGAGCGCCAGATGGTCCGTGATTACTTTGAAATGATAGCCTTCCAGGTATGTCCTCATTTTCCGTACCGCCCATACTATGGCCAAGCATTCCTTTTCCGCAACCGAGTAATTTTTCTCTGCCCCCTGTAGGTGTCGGCTGGCTTAGGCAATCACGCGCTCGCCTTCCTCATGTTCCTGTGCCAAAACTGCTCTGAGAAATACGTCGCTTGCGTCCGTTTGTAGCGTGAATTGCCTGGTGAAATCTGGACATGCCAACATGTGTACTTCAGTCAATTTCCTCTTGAGTGAGAACAACATGCCGACCTTGTTATGGGAGCATTTATGTTATGGGAGCAGCTTCGGCTGCTCGAAGTTGGGGATGGTTCTTGCCACAGTGGAACACTCTTTACCAACAACTGTTGTATATCGCATTCACACCGTCAAGGCAAGAACATTGGCACTTGTTAATAACTCAGTTAGTGAGTCAAGGTCAAGTTCAACCTTTAGTGCAAGCCAAGCATTTTGTTTTGGGAAGCTCGAAAGCCAAGCTAGCAACCAGCTCTCTGCATGGTAGCAAGTGTGGAAGCTAATTATAAGCTCCGGGCAAAGCTCTGGAAAGCCAAGATAGTAACCAGCACCGTCTGCATGGTAGCAAGTGTGGAAGCTAATTGCCACCAAATAGCTTTTCTCGAGCTCAAGCCAAGCAGCTTTCCCAATAAATAAAATTTGCTAAAATAAAAAGCAAAGAGCAAACGCGGAAGAATTAAATCGTTCCCAATTTAATTCTGCCGACGTTAATATTGGCAAATATGAATATTAAGAATTTAATATTGCAAAATAGTGGAATTGCGACATACCGGTCCACTTTAGTTTCGCCGACGGCTACGTCGACCGAGCTTAAGTAGAAATGATTTAATGTTTGAAAGTAGAGTTCTGTTTGTGAGACCACAGCGCGCAGACCGGCGCTGCATAGGGAAAAACAATAAAGATCGTTGAAGGCACATTGGACTTTTCTTTGGGAGGGACCCCATTCAAGGAGGACGCACAACATTTTGGCGCAGCCGGATTTTCGAGCCGAGGATCGCTCGAAGGAAAGTAAAGGTAAGTGAGTGAAAATTTTGGTGAAATTTGAGGATTAATTAAAAGAAGAGCAAGCCAGCGTCAAGCCAGGCTCCCTTGTCTGTCCAATGGCGTTCCACGCCGGATGAAACCTTTACTGAGGTCGACCCTTTCACTCTGGGAAGTTGTTTGGAAAGTTTTTAAATAGTTTTAGAAGTTTTAAATAGTTTTAAAGTGATATTTGAAAGTGAATTGTTGGGGGATGAATAAATTTTTGTGTAAAATTAAGTAAATTCTTAATATGATAATGGTAGTAATGGGAATAATAAGAATAATACGTTATTTTTTTAAATTTTTCCGAATTAAAAAGATCCCTTATTAAGGGAACATTTTATTTACGTACACTCAATGAAGTAACCTCTTTATAAAATTTTGTGGATAATAAAACCCGTAAGGATAATTTGTTTCTTTAACGGAATTGTGTATGATTTAAGGTTTTCTGAGTTCCACATTGGCATTTTGCCTGTCCAGCGCGAAGTGGTGTATGTAAATGCCCAGTTAAAGCGAACTGATTAAAATCGGGAGCTAAAATCTACAATGTTTGAGTCGTTTGCTGATTAAAATTGGGTTCTAAAATTTAAATTTTATTGCAAACGAGGACAACAGTGTTTATTTTAAGTGGTTTTTGTGGAAAATATAGAAGTGATTATTCGTAGTCAGATACGGAACATATCCAGGAATGAGAAGACTCAATGGAATACGTGCCACAGTACGTAAAGGAGAGTACGGCCCAGGCACCGAAGGATATTCCGACGGAAATAAAGAAGCAGGGATCAGTAAAATTAACGATAGAGGAATATCCTAAGCGGCAGCTGGAGCAAAGAGAGCGAATGGCAACTGCGACACCGAAAACACCGAAGCCGAAGAAGCGTCGTGGCGGTAAACTAGCGCAGGACAGGAAACGCCTAGCATACCTGAGGGCACTGGTACGAGAGACCACTAATCCAGTTCCATGGGAGGCATCACGCAGAGTATGGGAAGAAATAGGGAGCCTAGAAGAACGGTTGGAACAACGTAGATCGAAAGGAAGAGCGCGACTACAGGTATAAAAACTTCCAGGATGCAGAAAAATTATACTTAAGGATAGAGACAGTTGTAAGAAATAATTAAAAAATAAATGAATGGAATAAATAAATTAAAAATGGGTTTTTTTTTAATATAGTCGAAAGCTAACTCATAAGAAGCGGACCGCTTATTCATTTTAAAATTGGGAAAATTGTACAATTGAACGTGAAGCGAATTGAACGTGCCACTCAAGAGTGGCGTCGGTGCCTGCTTGAGATCACATTTTAGCGCAAAAGTTACTGTGGTTTTTTTTATTGTTTTGCTTGTTAGCGCGTCAGAACGAAAGCGTTTGAAAAGTTGTAAGCGTGGTCATTTGTTTTGTGGGTTTTATTTCGTTCAACTCTGAGGAGCAAGTCAAGAAATTCGACGCTCGTTTTAATGTAGCCACTGTCGCTGGCCTTGATTTTGTTATTCTGAAAGGGAAATTAGGTCAGTAATAGCAAATAAGAGGATTGCTGATTGCTGCAGTTTTGCTAACTAGTCGGGTTAAAAGCTACTTAATTGAAAATATTAAATGAATGAGAGGGAAAAAATTTATAGAGAAACGAAAGCGATGTAATTAATGGCAGAGTCAGTGCAAGAACAGATTTATTTAGACTTGAAGAGAACCCATGAAGAATTGCAGAAAGAGCTAGGGGAGTTCCTAGCGAAAATTTGGGAGGTTCTTAAAAGCACAGTAGCGAATAAAGATAATTGGGAGCTAATTAAAACAAGAATAGTAGAATTACGTAATATTACGAAAGTTGAAAAAGCGGATGCTATTGTAGAAGAGCTGCTGCAGTTTATCCACCATAAGGTGCATGCTAAAGAGGAAGAAATAAATGAATGGAAATTACAGTTCGCGGCATTAAAGAATAGATATGATAGCCATTTAGTTGATAGAATATTTCAGGAGGAATTAATAAAAAACGTGGAATCCGAAAACGAGAAGCTTAGGAAATTGTTGAATAGAAAAGATTTAGCAGGGAGTACAATAGAGCTTGCATTAACGAATGAATCCGCACAGAAGACAAGGGAAGATTGTTTATCCTTAGAAGCAGCGAACAAAATAATTCAGGAACTGAAAGAACAGAACAGACTGCTAAACCAGGAAATTTCGTTAGCCCATGGACAGACTCTCTATCATAAAGAAGCAACTCCTCCGAGAGAGTGTCAAATAGTTGACAGATCACGCTCCTTTCCTCTGGCTAGACATTCAGAAACTCAAATAGATAACATGGGTATAGGAGAAATAGCAAAACTTACAAACAGTCTGGTTCCACTGTTTTCAGGAACCCAGTCACAGGATTTAAGGGGTGAAGTTTATAAATTCATACAGGGACATGAGTTAGCTGCGAGAGAAGCGACGCAAGGGAATGTGCAGGACTACATAGACTGCATCAAGCAAAGGTTATATGGAGACGCATATGATCTTGATCGATCACAGCGTTTCGCTAACCTAGAGGAATTTTACCTGGTGATAAAAAGAGCCTATCTACCGACTATTTCCTTGGAATCTGTACTAACGGAGCTACAGAATTGTAGCCAATTACCGAGCGAGGAAATTGGACAGTTCGCCAGACGGGTTAGTAGCCAAAGGAATGAAGCAATAGAAATTACAAGGAGTTTCTATAAGGGTGTCGGTGATAGCGCGCTTCTGGGTATGATAGATTCAACAGCAAAGCAGTCGTTTAAAACGGGTTTAAGAGACGCGACATTGAGGGTTTTTATGCTGAGTGTCACTGGGAAAACCCTGGAAGAAATGGTTGAGATAGCCATAGATACATTCAAAACGATACACAGGGGTAGTTTTCTCTGTCAACAAGCAACCACGCAAATGCAAAGTAATATGAATTTATTGCAAAGTAATATGAATTTATTGGATTCCCACATAAAACCTCCTGCGCAGAAACGGTTGGAAAGGGATGCAATGCAAAACATCCCGAGGGGGCCACAGGAAAGAATAATTTGCTCATTTTGCAATAGAAGGAGACATACGAGAGAAAAATGTCTGGTGAGGGAAAACACTCCGTATTGCCAGAAGTGTTTTAAATATGGGCATGAGACAGACTGGAGGTGCGGCATTCAATGGACACACGACCACGGATCAAATAACACCACGAGAGAGCCATTTAATGTTTACCGAGGTCAGTCGAACCGGAGAGTGGAAGTGCCACAAAGGAGCCAACCACAGCGGAATTGGCATCCTATGCAACAGCAGAGTCAGAGAAGATTCGAAAACCCGAATTCGAATGCTTCAAACAGTGTGCAAAGGAATCAGGGTGCGGGGAACACATCGGACAGAGCGAACCGAATAGTGTGTCATTGGTGTAATAGACCAGGACATATAGTGGCAGATTGCGAGGCTAGAAGAAATTAGGAAAGATTTCAAGGCAATCGCCAGGGAAACTGGCAAGGGCCCAGAACAGGCCAGTAATCTGGGAACCCAATAATTATAGTAACTTAAGGCCAAATGAAGTGGTAACAGTAAGTCCGATGTCGGAAACGATTGTGGATACGTTACCTACTTCAACTGATGTTAGAGTAACTGTAAGTCCGACATCGGAAACGATTGTGGATACGTTAGCAACTTCAACTAATGTGAGAGTAACTGTAGATTCAAAAATGAAAAACCACGACCTGGAACAAAAGTCTTTTTGTTTGAATTATAATTTGTACAACAGTGATAAACAAACTGAGACAGGAGTATCTAGCTGGACTCAAACCCAGGCAAATGACGTGTTCATTGAATTACTTTGCGCGGAGGCTATAAATGGAAAACTCATTTTACTGGTGGATACGGGGGCGGATACAAGCCTGGTAGAGGAAGTTTCGTTAAAGGATGGTACAATTGTAAACCAGGAGGATACGAAGAGTTTAAGCGGAGCATTTGGTGGATGCGTGACCGCTAAGATAGTGAAACATAATGAAAATAAAAACCTCGATTTTACGCTGCATATAGTATCCTCAGAACAGGGAGTGCCAGCAGATGGCATAATTGGCAGGAACAATTTATGGAATAGGTCGATTATAAACACGGTTACTAAGCAAGTAACGTTTATAGATGGAAAAAGAAACACATCGAGACCCTGGTTATGCGGTCGAGGGAGGAATTGGATCAAATATTATATAATAAAGATTCAAAAGTAATGGCAAGAACTATTAGAATAGTTCCAGTTAAGATTAGCACAAATATTCCGGAGATAATAGTGCACAAACAGGAAATTGTTCCAGGAGTTTACCTAGAAGACACTTTGCTTAGTGCGAAAAATTTAAAAATTACTGCAACCGTATTAAAATCAAGCGGGCAAGATTTCGCCTTTAACCACAATTTCGCATCGGATTTCACAAATCCTAATAACTTGCAGTTACTAAAGCAAGCTAATATGAATGACATGACGATACATGTGAAAATTCGTAGAAGAAAGATTAGTAGAAGACTAGAATTTAAATAAAAAAAAAATAAAAAAAAGAACCTTAATTAATAAAAATTGTAAATATTATTGGTCTTAATGTCATATCCTTGGCTGACACATGTCAATGCGGCTTCATCGTAGAGGGTGTTTGTGAACCTAAGCTCGCGTCCCTGGACCAAGAAAGCAGGTGAGTAGCCGGTAGTACTAGAAATGCTGCTGTTGATGGCGAGGTCTATTTCTGGGATGTTCTCCTCCCAATCCCGATGATCTTTACCCGTATATTGGGCGATGATGGGATGTAGAGGACGCCATTCTCGAGACTGTAATCCGGAAATTTCTCTGGCTCTTTGATGACCTTGGCTTTCTGCGCTTCCATCCAGCTGCAGGTTGTTATCACCGTGTTCAGACCTATGCTGACCTCTTCGACTTCTCGAGGTTGACGTGACAGTGTGTCTGCAACGAAGTTGTACTTTCCCTTGCGATACTGCACCTCGCAGTAGTACTGTTGAAGCTGCAAGGCCCAGCGTGCGATTCTTCCGGAAGGATTTTCGATGGCGTTCGGCCACTTGAGCGCCAGATGGTCCGTGATTACTTTGAAATGATAGCCTTCCAGGTATGTCCTCATTTTCCGCACCGCCCATACTATGGCCAAGCATTCCTTTTCCGCAACCGAGTAATTTTTCTCTGCCCCTGTAGGTGTCGGCTGGCTTAGGCAATCACGCGCTCGTCTTCCTCATGTTCCTGTGTCAAAACTGCTCCGAGACCTACGTCGCTTGCGTCCGTTTGTAGCGTGAATTGCCTGGTGAAATCTGGACATGCCAACACGTGTACTTCAGTCAATTTCCTCTTGAGTGAGAACAACATGTCGACCTTGTTATGGGAGCATTTATGTTATGGGAGCAGTTTCGGCTGCTCGAAAGTGGGGATGGTTCTTGCCACAGTGGAACATTCTTTACCAATAACTGTTGTATGTCGCATTCACACCGTCAAGGCAAGAACATTGGCACTTGTTAATAACTCAGTTAGTGAGTCAAGGTCAAGTTCAACCTTTAGTGCAAGCCAAGCATTTTGTTTTGGGAAGCTCGAAAGCCAAGCTAGCAACCAGCACTCTGCATGGTAGCAAGTGTGGAAGCTAATTATAAGCTCCGGGCAAAGCTCTGGAAAGCCAAGATAGTAACCAGCACCGTCTGCATGGTAGCAAGTGTGGAAGCTAATTGCCACCAAATAGCTTTTCTCGAGCTCAAGCCAAGCAGCTTTCCGAATAAATAAAATGAGCTAAAATAAAAAGCAAAGAGCAAACGCGGAAGAATTAAATCTTTCCCAATTTAATTCTGCCGACGTTAATATTGGCAAATATGAATATTAAGAATTTAATATTGCAAAATAGTGGAATTGCGACATACCGGTCCACTTTAGTTTCGCCGACGGCTACGTCGACCGAGCTTAAGTAGAAATGATTTAGGGCCAGATTCTGTATAGTCACGGTGACTTGAGACGAAGCTTTCGTCTCAAGTCACTACGTCATAGTCACGGCATTCTGAAAGACGAAAATTTCGTCTCGTCAGGGCTTTACGTCGCACTCACGCTGTCGTTAAAACAGTTACTGCTTGTCGGTAATAGATCTCAATTTTTCAGTGTTGTTTAAAGCATTTATGTATATTGCAACTGCTGTGAATTAAGAATATTTAAGTGGAAATTTTTAATCACTCAATAAAATTGTTTTTGTGTGCAAATATCTGTTGTAGGAACAAAGCTAAACTGAAAAATTATCGAAAGAAAAATTTAAAGATATAAATATACCCGATATCTTATTTTATTTCGCTCAGTTTGAATTATCTATATTTTTATATTCTACCTTGTCCAACACTGAAAACAGCTTTTTTTTTGTATGCTTGTGGTTCTAGCTTCCGATATATAGACATTTTCTGCAGATGTCTCTGCTAAAAGTTCATGAAATGCTTTCTCCATTATTTTCGATTGCAGTGCTACTGAACTTGGTGGTGTAAGTGGTGATCGTTTCGCCGCTAGTGTCTTCCTGCCTTCTAATTGCTTTCCCTCCTACATCGTAGGAGAAACCATTGGCGAAGCCGATGCTCATAAAAGCAAAATGCTTGCAACGGTTTGCTCTAAAGTGATTGAAGGGACGCCACCAACCTCAGCCTTTTTAACAAAATTTCTTTAACAAATATATTTTTCTACTGCTCACAGATACCTTCTCCTTCCTTGCATACAGCAAAATGAAACTGATAACGCGAAATAATGAATGGCGACATAATTGCACTTCTAATTACATATCCATATGCAGACAGAAAGGGTGCTTGTGAGGCTAATGAATGATCCATGAGAACGAAAATTAACCGAAAAAATCACAAGCACTTGGTTAAAATTTTACCGAGCCTGCGTCGCAGATTCATTTTAGTTACCACACATGAATTTCGTTTCATTTACCGCACAATCAAAACAAAAAAACCTCCTGACGGCAGCCTTTTCTTTACCGTCTCATTTATCAGCTGGTAACGCCAGCTTTCGTCTTTCAGAATACACATTTCTTACGACAAAAGACGAAAGCTCTTTGCAGAGACGTTAGTCACATCTTACAGAATACCAAAAGACGAAAATCAGCTGATTTTAGGACGAAAGTAGACGAAATCAGACGAAAGTGACTATACAGAATCTGGACCTTAATGTTTGAAAGTAGAGTTCTGTTTGTGAGACCACAGCGCGCAGACCGGCGCTGCATAGGGAAAAACAATAAAGATCGTTGAAGGCACATTGGACTTTTCTTTGGGAGGGACATTAGGGATTATTATTCGTGCCAGGCATGTTTTGATGTGCTTATGTTTTTCTCACATTTTTTTTATAAATAGTTGTAGAAGTAGAGAAATAGCAGCCGAGCTCCGTGGGCTCTACGCGGCTGTTGATAAGGTGTGGCAAGGGAACAAGGGAATAAATTTCGTTAACTAGCGTAGAACGAAGTGACCGGGTGAAATGTTAAATTCATATAATCTTGGTACCTCAGAAGATTATAAATTGCATAAAAGGAATTAGGTAATTATATTGTTGCCTTATAAAACTGTGATGTAAAAAATATTTGGAAACTTTACCTCAGGAATATTGAACTTCTAAAAAAAGTCCCATGGTCACTCCGATTACAATCCTGTATTACAAAAGGATACACATACACTTTCATATTGTGAATTTGGAGCCGTGTGTCCACTACCAAGTTTTCTTGCGGAAGTTGCTTCCAGAAGTGACTTCCAGAAGTTTTTGTCGTGTAAACACGTATTAGAAGTCGATTTCCAGAAGTCACGGCTTGCATAAGTTACTTGCAGCAATTATGTGGAAACACGTGTTTGTTGCTTGCTGGAAGTAACTTGAACGACTTGCTGTGAACTACAAGTGTTTTGAAGACTTGCAGAAGAAGTCGGGTATACGTGAGTAAACGGTTTGTGGTATTCTCTACTGTTTTCAGTTTTGTTTTGTTTTTTTTTTTTAGTTCTTTTCAAAATTTATAAAAATCGACAAAAATAAATTCGTTTGGAGTAGTGAAAAAACACATTTGGTAATTGAAAAACAAGAAAGTTATCCTGAATTATGGGACACGTCCTCAAAAGCCTATAAGAATAAAATTAAAAAACAAAATGCTTTAAAGGTAATAGCTGTAACGAGTTTTTGTTCCCAGCTGGGGTAGCGTCAGTCGCCCCAGGGTCCATTTTGGGGGATCTCGTAACCCTCAAATTACCAAACACCGCGACGGTCAAGAATTACTCACGATTTGCCGTCAAGCAAATCTATCACTAACATATTCAGCTCGGACGTATGCGGGTTGGTGTTCGTTTTTTTTCCTTTTATTTATTCTTTATTCGATCCAATTCACAAAAAAGTCTTTTACAATCTTACTTGCTACTCCACTGGTTACAAATGCTTTTGTCAGGCCGAATGCCTGGCGACAGAAGGCCGCGTACAATGATTTGTGAGTACAGGAGCCGAGTGCTCCGCGGCAGAAGGCCGCTTACAACTGTTGCGGGTGTACAGGTGACGGAGGGACCGAATGCCCCGCGGCAGAAGGCCGCTTACAATACTGGTGAATACAAAGTTCGGGGGAGCTGAGTGCTCCGCGGCAGAAGGCCGCTCACAATACGGTTGAAAGCTCCGAAGAACTGATTCCGGCCGAAGCCTTGAAATTCCCGAAGGAATGATTCCGGCCGAAGCCTTGAAATTCCCGAAGGTATGATTCCGGCTAGTCCTAAATACGGTAACCCCCGAAGGAGTGATTCCGGCTAGTCCTAAATACGGTAACTCCCGAAGGAGTGATTCCGGCTAGTCCTAAATACGCCCAAAGATACTTCAAAAATACATCTATGCTACGCCGGCAACTACTTTTACTCTACTGGATGTATAGATAGGGTTGGTGAACCCGTTCAAAATATGTGAGCCACTCGTTATGCAATTTTGGGGCTGTCGAACCAGGTGGTCAACTGCTCCATGCAAAAGGAGTTTCTGTAAAAGCAGAAGGCTGACTCGAGCTTGCACAAACTAGTCGTTAAAAGCGCATGCTGATCAAAACTAAATGAGAACTGTATGCAGCGCTTGCGCGACGAAAGAAAACATGTGTAAGCTGAATGCTTGTTTCTATTTTTAGATCAGCGGCAGCGAAAGCGCAAAGGAAAAGAGAAAGTGAAAATAAGCTTGTCGCATGATTCTATTTTTAGAATTGCCGCTGCTCTACTTGTGCGTATGTCTTATCTCTGAGCGTATATATATATATTATCGTGTGTTACGGGGCTTAATTTGTTTTTACAATTTCCGGGTTCAATTCTGGTTTTGTGGTTTAGTTTATTCTGGTTTGTAATTAATAATTATATTATAATTATAATTATTCGATAATTATTCGTAATTCAGGTATATTTTAGTTTAAACAAACATAAAATATATATCAAATTTGTAGCAACCTGTTGGTTCGCTACATTCTACCCCAACAACGGGATAGAACAAAAAAAGTGTTCGGTTAATTTTTTTTAATATACCAATCGTTAAACTAATTGCGCGGTGATATTTTAAATGTTTCGTGACATTTCAACGAAAACCAATAATCTAATTCATTCAAAATATTTTAATATTACTCTTGTTCCAATAAAATCGGCAGGCGGAGGTTGTTGCTGGGGGTCGTGAGTTCTGAGTAGAAGCTGTGCTCAGCCATCCCGTACCGTCACTTAGGAATCCCCATTTCTTTTCGACGCGACGCTGTTTTCTTTTTCTGGTTACGCCCGGGGGGTACTCGGATATCCTTAGAGGGGTCTGTAGTGTCGACCTTGTTTCTGGATGGTGGTTGAGCTTGTCTGGTGTCTTTTTGGGGTCTCTTCCCCTTTGGGCTTGTTGCTGAGGATGTTTGGCTCGGTGCGGCCCTGGACACGATGTGTGTCGGGAGTGGAACTGCCCGCTGGACCGTTAAGGACGTCTTTGTCTGTGTTTGACGTCTCCTCCTAGTTACTTCGGACGGTGATCGATCTGACGGCTGTTGAGTGGCTGCTTCGGGTGGCCTTCTCTCTCGGCTCGGTCGGATCTGTCCTCTGTTGGCGCGACGGCGCATCTTGCCGTGCCTCGTAATCGCCATCCTTGGATTTTTTTTGTCTGCGAATGCTTCAATTATGCTGTTTCGTTTTGGGATATGGCTGGTTATTGTATGTGCGTTTGGAGTGCCCAGAAATCCCACGGTGGCTAACTCCTCCTTATCAATAATCACTTTACAACGGAGCTTGCATAGCAAATCCATACCTACAACGAATTCCTCTTTCAGTCCTGGTAGGTAATATACACGGTGAGTGAATTGCTGTTGGTTTTTCTGGAGCGTGACTTGGTAACTCTGGTGAAGACAGATGGTCTTGCCGTTGGCGAGAGTTAACAATTTATTTTCCTTCATGACGTGGGCGTGGCTTCGCAAATAGTCGTTTAGGGTGGCTCCCACAAAGGAGAGTGTAGCCCCGGTGTCCACGAATGCCATTGTCTGGCGACCATTAAACATTATGTTCATTTGGTAGCGGGGTTCAGGTGTGATGGTTTCGGATTGCGGAGTATTTTCGCTGACTGTTATTCTCTTCTGGCAGGAACAATCCCGTGTGAGGGTGTTGGTCTTGCCGCAATATGAACAGAAGATTACTCGCTTCCCACGGCAGTTTCTGCGCGTGTGGCCTGGTTTTTTGCAGGTCCAACAGTGGGTGGAGCGTGAATACGGAAGGTCGGCAACCCAATTGGTCGTGTGTGTTCGCTGCTACCGGTTTTCTTCTCCCCGTATATATTCATACTCGTCACCTCGACTCATTAGAGAATCCAGGTCTTGGAAATCACTGCGCCGAATATATAAGCGATAATCTGGCCGTAGCCCTTCATAAATTCGGTCGATGTGATCTTCCTGACGTAGCCTGGGGTGCTGCCGTATCATGGTTATCACACTCATGACATATTCTTTTGCCTTTTCTCGTGGCCCTTGTCGCCGCCGGAAAATATCCTCCTCTAGGCGTTGAAGATATCTCGGCGGTAAGAAGAAGTTCATGGCTGCTTCTTTGAATTGCGTCCACGTTTTAATTTCATCTCTTTTATAACGCCACCAATCTTTGGCGCGATCGCGTAGTACTTTATTTAGCGGCAACAGTAGTTAGTCGTGATGAATGCGGTAGCCATTGGCTGACTCTTCGATGCTTTCTATGAAATCCAGAATAGAGCGAGTGCCGTTGAAGTGTAGGCCCCATTTTCTGATAGTATTCATGATCTCGCATTCTGCTGGCAGGTAGCTGGTTGTCGAATGCTTTGCGGCCATGTCGGGTACAGGTATGCTGGTGGTGGCGGTCTCCGTTGCTGCCTCCTCTTTTGCCAGGTTCTCGGTGGACTTTCTGTTTCGCTGCTCCCTGATAAAATTGGTGAGTCTCTGTCGCATCTCCTTCACCGTGCCGTCTGTTGATAATCCGATTAGCTGCATTTGTCCCTCCAACTCTTCTTTTCGCAGCTTGTAAATGAAACTCAGATTGTCTGGGAGAAGTCTTTCTTCCTTCTCGCTTTCTCTTGTTTGTGAACTGCTTCTCGACGAAGTCAGTCCCTGCTCGGGCGCCATTTGTAACGAGTTTTTGTTCCCAGCTGGGGTAGCGTCAGTCGCCCCAGGGTCCATTTTGGGGGATCTCGTAACCCTCAAATTACCAAACACCGCGACGGTCAAGAATTACTCACGATTTGCCGTCAAGCAGATCTATCACTAAAATATTCAGCTCGGACGTATGCGGGTTGGTGTTCGTTTATTTTTCCTTTTATTTATTCTTTATTCGATCCAATTCACAAAAAAGTCTTTTACAATCTTACTTGCTACTCCACTGGTTACAAATGCTTTTGTCAGGCCGAATGCCTGGCGACAGAAGGCCGCGTACAATGATTTGTGAGTACAGGAGCCGAGTGCTCCGCGGCAGAAGGCCGCTTACAACTGTTGCGGGTGTACAGGTGACGGAGGGACCGAATGCCCCGCGGCAGAAGGCCGCTTACAATACTGGTGAATACAAAGTTCGGGGGAGCTGAGTGCTCCACGACAGAAGGCCGCTCACAATACGGTTGAAAGCTCCGAAGAACTGATTCCGACCGAAGCCTTGAAATTCCCGAAGGAATGATTCCGGCTAGTCCTAAATACGGTAACCCCCGAAGGAGTGATTCCGGCTAGTCCTAAATACGGTAACTCCCGAAGGAGTGATTCCGGCTAGTCCTAAATACGGTAACTCCCAAAGGAGTGATTCCGGCTAGTCCTAAATACGCCCAAAGATACTTCAAAAATACATCTATGCTACGCCGGCAACTACTTTTACTCTACTGGATGTATAGATAGGGTTGGTGAACCCGTTCAAAATATGTGAGCCACTCGTTATGCAATTTTGGGGCTGTCGAACCAGGTGGTCAACTGCTCCATGCAAAAGCAGTTTCTGTAAAAGCAAGCACGAATTGAGTCGTTGCTTACCGGCAGAAGGCTGACTTGAGCTTGCACAAACTAGTCGTTAAAAGCGCATGCTGATCAAAACTAAATGAGAACTGTATGCAGCGCTTGCGCGACGAAAGAAAACATGTGTAAGCTGAATGCTTGTTTCTATTTTTAGATCAGCGGCAGCGAAAGCGCAAAGGAAAAGAGAAAATGGAAATAAGCTTGTCGCATGATTCTATTTTTAGAATTGCCGCTGCTCTACTTGTGCGTATGTCTTATCTCTGAGCGTATATATATATTATCGTGTGTTACGGGGCTTAATTTGTTTTTACAATTTCCGGGTTCAATTCTGGTTTTGTGGTTTAGTTAATTCTGGTTTGTTGTTGTTTAGCTTATTAAATCTAATAATTATTCGTAATTCAGGTATATTTTAGCTTAAACAAACATAAAATATATATCAAATTTGTAGCAACCTGTTGGTTCGCTACATAGCCAAGGATATAGACGCACCCGAAGAAGAGGTCAAAAGGAAATTGCACAACCTCCGAACGCAGTTTGGTCAAGAAGTAAACAAAGAAAAGAAAAAAAAAGTGGCCAAAGTGCTAATGATGTATATGTTAGCAAGTGGGAGTTTTATAATGACATGAAATACATGACGTCATCTCATGTACCCAAAGGAACTGAGGATAATTTGGTAAGAATAAGAAAATACACATATATAATCGTTTTAATTTTTATTTCATTATATATTCCATTATATTACATATTCGCTTGTACATACTTATTATATATGCCTATATTGCCACTCCACTTCTCCTTCTGGTGAAATAAAGTATTCAGCAAATTCGTTACGAACATTTTTCGGTTCTTGTGCTTGACTGCGTGAATTATGTGGTTCAAGTGGTAACATGTTTCTTTCTGGTATCCCTTCTGTACGGCACTCTCCTTGAATATCGGATACAGGAGAATTAAATGTCATAGACGACCCATATTGAGAATTGCGACTTAACAGACAGTTATGCAGAGCGCAAATGGCCTTAACAATTTTCTTGTTTTCTGTGGACTTAAAAGAATGGGCTTACGTAAAATTTGAAAACGAGCTGCAATTTGTCCAAAAAAATGTTCAACCACATTTCTGGCCCTAGAAAGCCGATAATTGAAAACACGATTTTGCACTGGCTGGCTCTTGAAAGGGAATGGCTTCATAATATACTTCTTAAGAGCAAATGCGTCATCTGCAACAATAACGTATGGAATTGGAATTGTTCTACCAGGAAGTGATCGTGGAGATGGCAAATGCAATGTATTTTGTTCAAGGCATTTCGATAATTCACAATTGTTATATACTCCCCCGTCCGAAATTCTACCATTACACCCAACATCAAAGTAAATTATCTCATAATTAGGTCCAATCAACGCCAACAGTACAATGCTATGTGTGCCTTTATAATTGAAGTAAACACTGCCTTCTTTCTTTGGTGCCTGTATCACCATATGTTTCCCGTCCATAGCAGCTAGGAAAATTCCATTTGTTGTGAAATCCGTTGGAATACTGAAGCCAATCTTCTTCCGTTGATGGAACCTAAAAAAAAGCAGTTCAATTCCTAATAAATTCTTTTTTGTTCTTAATTTGTTTTTAGGAGCTTTCAATTATAAATGCTTTTGTGTTCTTAATTTCTTTAAGGATCTTTCAATTACATTAGACAACGATGAAAACATCACCGATCAGTCCGAAAAAGTCCAATCAGTACCACGGAAACGACAAAAAAAAACCAATCCAGAAAAAGACAAACATGACGTCGTATTGGAAAATGCTCTGCAAATAATGCAAAAACCGTCTGATGAATACCAAATATTTGGTGACTTTGTCGCCTCAGATCTTCGAGGTTTGAGAAAATCTGGGAGCAAGCGTAAACTTAAGAGATTAATTCAGCAGGCTATTCTAAAAGTGACGGACGAAGACGATGCAGAGAACGAGGACACGCAACTACTTAGTTCAGGTACAAGTG
This sequence comes from Sicus ferrugineus, assembly GCA_922984085.1. Taxonomy (NCBI): domain Eukaryota; kingdom Metazoa; phylum Arthropoda; class Insecta; order Diptera; family Conopidae; genus Sicus; species Sicus ferrugineus. The sequence goes on from OV277349.1 coordinate 26,018,558, forward strand.
GGCTTGAAAGCTCCAGTCAATCATCAATAATGCTGCCTTGCAATACATCTACCCAATTTTTATTATGTTCGGACAACGCACAAGGTATTGGAAAATGTTTTATATAAATTACATATTTTAATATTTACCTTCAAATATTTTGATTTCAGACATTCGTACAGAGCCTCGCAACATTCCAACACAATCCTTGCAATCGTACATACAGGGATTCGAAACAAATACATAAGCGAATGAAAGGAATCGCCTACAAAATAAATATACTCATAATTTTATTATTAATTTAATTTGAAATACTTATGAAAATAAAATGATTTAAAAAATATATTTTTTTGTTTTTTTTCTTACCTGTTGCCAAAAGTCGAAGAGTAACTAAAAGCCGGTCTTTGGGAGGTATAGCCAATCTCATTTTAGTATCCTGCTTTTGAATACTTGTTTGAATTGAAGATAAAATGTATTCAAAATCATCATTAGACATTCTCAGAAAATTTTTCAGCTGCATGGAGTCTTCGGTCCGCAATTCTTCAAGTAATGTATTTTAGTAACTTAAATCTACGCGCCGCAGCACCCAATTTCTCACCCAAACACTTCTTTTTGTTTTTTTTTTAATTTGTTTCTTTTTAATTAAATATGCTACGATGGTAGCTGCCAATCTTATTTTGCCACAAGACATTTTTATACTGTCATTCGTAAAAAAAGCCAACTACTGCAAGCTGTACTCATATTGTGTGGAAACACGTCTGTAATTTCTTGCAGCAAGTTCGTCGTGATAACTTCTACAAACTACTTCTGGAAGCAGACTTCCGCAAGTTTCAGTTTGAGTGGAAACACTTCAGCAAATACTTGCAGAAGTTCTTCCGCAAGTGACTTGCTAGTGGACACACGGCTTAAGACATCTGCACTGAGAGAATGAAAGTAAGCATATCGAAAAGTTTTTGGCAATTACAGAAAAGTTCAAATTAAATAATTCGGAGAAAACTAATTAAGTAATTACTGTCGACAGTATTCTTTCCTCAATAAATCAATCAATCCTATTCAATAAATGATAATTTTTTCATAATATAGTTTTTAATTTTGTGAAAATATATAATATACGCCGTGCAACAACCAGAGGTTTCTCTCCCAGAGTCCCACTTAATCCCCAGTAGAAAACGGACACTTCGCACATTACCACCCACACACCGTTTCAATCACTGCACAACTTCAAAACTGCACAACTTTCACGTACAGTACGCAAACACATAAGATAAGAGTGAAAACACTCACGTCTTCCATACTCCCATGCACAAATCTAATACACATTTTTCTCAGTCACTCTCAAACTGAACTGACAACTCAGGCTCTGAGAAGTGGCCAGCCTCCAACAGATGACCCTCTCCATTGATAGATTGTGGCCATCAGCTGATAAGCATCGCACGCTCCTAGCGGATGTTAGTCAAAACTTATCCAGCATCAGTATTTTCTGACATTTCAACACTCTCTTTCCTGCTAGTTTTTTAAGCGTCAGTAACACAATTGTATTCGCACCTTTTGATATTGTAATATTAATAAAGATATAGAAAAATACTCTATAAGATCAGCCACATATACAGAACCAGATAAACTGCAAACAGCTGCCGTAGTGCTGCTAGACAAAGAGAAAAAAATTAAATATAGAAAAACAACCCCAACATCAAGGAAAGTAACACCTCCCAAACCCCAGGTACGTTAGAGGAATTTTGAGCATATTATCTCGTCCCTCCTTCTTTTATTCCACATGGTAGCAGGCTCTTTTATTCCACATGGTATCAGCTCGAAAGGCTATCACAACAAACTCGCGCAGAACGCAAAAGTGAGTTAAAAAGCACCCATTTGGTCGTGGTTACGCTAGTGGGTACGCTCGGAGAGAATTTTACTCTCATTTTTGTGATCGGAGTAAGTGCTTAAATTGTGGTTACGCTTGTGCTCGACCAACGCTTGCATTTTTAAAAAATAGGTATTTTTTCCCTTCAACAGAAACTTCCCCTTCCCCTACTACGTATATGAGAAAACATATTCCTTGACCTGTAGTTTTCGACGCGATGGAAGTGTTTGTGTTAATTTAAATGTGTTTAACATATGCAAAAGGCGAATATTTTGGAACGATTACCATAAAAATATAATCAATAAGACTGATAAATCGTGCACAACGAAACAGTGGAGGGTCGTTTTCGTTTATACAGAACGAATTAAATTTTCGACCTTCGATGTGTGGGCATTTAAAAATTATTTCAAAATGACACACAACCAATTTATGTTTTTGTTAAGGTTTAAATTTATGAGTGTCTCCGTTGTTTCTCGATCCCAAGAAAAAGACATTTTATATGAAACTAGCACTGAAATTAATAGGAATACGCGAAATAAAATTAACTTAAAATACAATATAATGTCCGAATCACTTACATTTTGTATTCACAATCAAGGAGGGCCATAGCCGACAACTTCTTCATGAGTTTTGAAGGAATAGAGAAATTGCGGGAATTGGATTTGCATTCTAAAAGAAATGCTACCGAATTGGAGTTGCCCAACACAATACACTACGTACCTAAGAAGTCTAAAGCAGTAGTTTAATTTACAACGCTTCACTACGATACGGAAGTAGTTCGAGAAGCAAATAAGCCACAAGCTATTATATTTTACAATAAATTTAAAGGGAGAGTTGACTTCGTACGTCATACATAATTTATAAAAACCTAAATGACAACAGTGCAAATAACGCAACAAAAATTTCGGCATCCTGAAAATTTCTGCATCATGAAAATTTCGTCGACATTTTTTCTATCATCTGATCAACGAGTTAATGGCACCTTGGATCGAAGTGAGTACTTCTTGGGAGCATCAATATGTCGAAAATGTCGTGTAGAATATGTGGAATGAATGGCAAAATACAATATAAAAAAACTAGATTTTCCTGCGGAGATCCTGTTTGCTTACACCGGTGTGAAGTCAGCATCCTGCGAATTCAAATCTCAGCATCCTGCGAATTCAACTAACAGAGCTCTGTTAACTCTCTGTTCTTATTATTTTGCGACGAATTGTCTACGTTTTTAATGCTACGAGAAAGCACGTACCACAACCGGATCGTAAGTTCTTATATATTTCAATGCCGGATGCGTCTATAATTTAATTGGGTATGTTTTTACCCTAGACATGAACTTTTTACAACTACGCTTTTACAACTGTTTCTCGTTGTTTCTCTACCAAAATGTATTGAGGCAACAGCAAGAAACATTTGTAAAGCTATTGCCAAACTATATAGAGCACCACCTGTTTGAGCCATGCTACGTCTCTGTTTTTCAATAACGAGAAAACTGAATGTTTCAATCAAAGACAACAACTAGGTGTCTCCGTGGCTTGATGGCGTAGTGCGTAGCACACTCGTCAGCGGGTTCCGGGGATGTGGGTTCGAGTCATGCCTGTTGCGCATGGTTGTTAACTTCTAAAAATTTGTGTTGTTTAAATCTTTCTTAGCGTACTTAAGGCCTCGCCTAGCGCAATTATTTTTTATAAGAACGAATTAAACTTTAACTCCGGCAGTGTATGCAATATAAAAGGGAAAAGTTTTTCTTGGAAATGGAAATTTTTGTTGGAAATTTTTGTCACTCAGCACTGAGAAAAATAGATGCGCTGAAACGCAAATCATGGATTTTTTTTTGGATTTATGATTGTTTGCACACTACATTTTTGTATTATTGCAGCAGATGATTCAGAAAAGATTTTTACCCGTTCTTGCCCGGAATACAAAATATAGTCAGAACGCATACTATAATAGTGTCTTTTCAAAGAATATCTATTTGTTTTGATAAGTGAAGTAAAGCAAACCAGGCATTGTGCTTCAGTGAAAGCATTACAAATACTTAAAAATTCTATTTGATATTTTATATCAATCATTTTATTTTTTATTAAATTATATATTTTTTGGGTGTAGCATAATTAAATGAGCGCAGCATACAGTCCTACTTCATTGATGGTTTGATGGGTACCAAAGACAACAAGACTGGAAACTCATTTTTCGCTTTCACTGTGTTAGTGAAATCAGGCTGAAGTGTGTAAATTACACAAACAAAATGCATGCAATTTTGACAACTTGAAGCAAATTTTGACAACTTGGAACAAAATTGTTTACAAATTTTGAAAGAGGATTTACATTTTTTGAGAGAGAATTGCAACTCTTGTTCTTCTTCACCGCACTAGCCTAGAAACATAATTTTTAAAATACGTAAAGAAAACAAGGAGATAGGCTTTAAACTAACTTATGCTTTTAGAAATGCGCAAGAAATCTTTTCCAAGTCATGTTGCCACATTATATCATATATTTTGCGAAGGAAACCAAGTCAAACTCCATAAAATTTGCTCGATTCGCAAATATAATCAGCTGTTTTTACCTACCACACGTACTTTTAGCTGTAAGAGATGCCAACATATTTTACTTTAGATTGTGGTGTAAATTTCCACACCACCTCAAAGATGGTGTAGAAAAGTAGCAAAAGCTTTTTATAAAGTTATTAAAATAGTTAGAAAGTGACTTAAGAATCATTGTTATAATTGTTTAAAAGATTTTTTCTCTTGTCTTTGGTACTGACGTATTTCGGCAAATACACTCAATGTATACATATTATGCCACTCAAAAATTGAGTGCCCAAATGGCTGCTCTTGGACATCACTGTGCTAAATGCATACGAAAAAGAGCAGCCTCTATTAAGAGAGCTACTGTAAAAATCTGTTATAAAACAAAAACAAAAAAAAAACAAGATTGGAAACTACTCTCATTTCGTGAGCGAGCTAAAAACATGTCCGTTCGCGCGTCTCATGTACAGGGTATGTGAGTCTTATGGTGAAATTGTCTCTTTGTTACAAGCTAAAACTGGCTATTGCGAAGGAAGTTAGCTAGAAAAGTAAACTATTTCGGCTTGTTACCGCACCGTTACAAAATTATAGGGTGAGTTCATGACAGGGATACCAACGAGACACAATTATTAAATATTACCTGTATGGAATTTTAAGTAAGCATTAAGAGAAAAACTTCATTGCATTTAAGAGCCTTCGCGGTTTTGAAGATTTCTTAACTGGAAATATTAAAGCGTAATGTAAACTTGCTTGTTTTCGTAATTTGTAAAAGAAAAACAAATTCTAATAAACAACTGTAAGACAATGATTTTTAAGTTACTTTTTAGCTATTTTAAAAATTATTCGAAGCTAAAAAAAGGTGGTGTGGAAATTACACCACAATCAAAAGTAAAGTTTGTTGGCATCTCTTACGACCAAAAGTACGTGTGGTAAGTAAAAACAGCTGACTATATTTGCGAATCGAGCAAATATTATCGAAAATGCCTTCGTTTGCTTTGCAAAATATTTAATATAATGGAGCTACATTACTTGGAAAAGATTTCATGTGCATTTCTGGAAGCATAAGTTACAGCGTCGAAACCTTTATGCGAAGTGTAAACCGTCACTACTCCCTCTTTCCCCCTTCCCTCTAACCGGTCAACCCTTCGGAACCAACAAATGCTTTGCATGGATAGGGGGCATCCCCTGAGCTTGGTTTCATCTGCCATAAAAAAAAAGTTCTTTAAAGCCTATCTCCTTGTCCTCTTTAAGTATTTTACAAATTATGTTTCTGGGCTAGTGCGGTGAAGAAGAACAAGATCCTCTCTCAAAAATTGTTTTTAATTTTGTAAGCAAATTTTTCAAGTTGTCAAAAATTTTTCTCAAGTTGTCGAAATTAAAATTAAATTACACATTTGTTTTTGTTTGTGTAATTTACACACTTCAGCCTGATTTCACTAACAATTAGGTTTCAATTAGAGTAGCCATGCCATCTCATATGCATATGTCATCTCATATCTTGAAAAAGAAATCATGATTATCTCGTTCCTCCACTGAGTATATTTCTTTGGTCCAAATTCTAAAACTTTGTATTCTTTTGAATTTTTTACATGCCAAGTACAATTTCAGAACTTGAACGAATCGTTTTCACTGCCATTGTTTGCTCACAGCCACTGCTGCTTGGTAAATTGGGCTCAAGAATGTTTCCAGCAAGTGGCAAAGCCGATCTCCAATCCAATTGGAAATTTATTTCTGCCAAAAAAACGTGCTTGCTTAGAAATTTTTGCAAGAATTTAAAATGCACACACACAAATGCAAGAAGGATCAATAAAATAAATTAATAAATTCATTAAATAAAACAGAAACAATCTTTACCTCATATGAATTCTAGTTTGATTTCTTCTACTACAACAATTGTCCGCAATAATTGCCATCACGCATCAATTATATTTGAGGTTTTTGTGGGAGTTATAATGTGACTACTGTTAACAGAGTAGACCCAGCATCCTGCGCAGATTGTGAGAATCTCAGCGATAGGAAATTGACAAAAGTGGTCTTGAATTGTTCGCAAGAGTGTCTCGAATAAGATAGTACAGGTGCCATCGCGCATCAATTACAGGCTTATTCTGTAAACTCACATCCTGCGTTCAGTTCCTGCGTTCAAATTATCACATGATCAAAAACGAGGTATTCTGTAAGCTTTCAGAAACATGGGATGGGAACTCGTAAGAATTGACCGGGTTTTGCTTTTATCTGTCATTCTTCATGTGTTTGTATACTATTTCAATCGGCATAGTGTTACCATGTATAATGAATGCTAAGTATGAGAGCAATTGCTTAAATGAGATCTCCCACATTTTTATACATGAAGAATTTATTTATTTGCTAAATTGTGTCATGATTTTAAATGTTGAACATTTTTAAAATTTTCAACATAATCTCAATTAAAATTAAGTAATTTTGTATGTAAATTTCGCAATTTCTTATGTAAATTTAATGTGGCGTAACCTGGCAACAATGTTTAGCGTCATGGAAAATCATTAATTATGTAGAGAAGGTGCATTGTGTGAAAATATTGAAGTTTTATTGTGAAAATATTGAAGTTTTAACTAGGAAAATTATTATAATAAAGCAAATAAATTCAATATTAAATGTTATCTCAAAAAAATTTCACTGACAAAATGACCACAAATACCGACAGAGTAGAAACGACTGGTTTTCTTTTGCGAGCCAGATGACAGATGAACGCATGCAGTCGAATGTTACAAAATTCGTATGTTTTCGTAAACAGCTTTGAAAAGCATGTAAAACTACCAACAACATACGTCGCAAAGACATGGGATGTGATGCGTTCAGTTTTATTTTTTTTCTGACAAGAGAACATATGTTTTAAGAAAATAACAAAAGAGAATAGAGAATAAAATCGAACTGAACGCAGGATGTGAGTTTACAGAATAAGCCTGTTATATTTGAGGTTTTTGTGGGAGTTATAATGTGACTACTGTTAACAGAGTAGACCCAGCATCCTGCGCAGATTGTGAGAATCTCAGCGATAGGAAATTGACAAAAGTGGTCTTGAATTGTTCGCAAGAGTGTCTCGAATAAGATAGTATAGGTGCCATCACGCATCAATTATATTTGAGGTTTTTGTGGGAGTTATAATGTGACTACTGTTAACAGAGTAGACCCAGCATCCTGCGCAGATTGTGAGAATCTCAGCGATAGGAAATTGACAAAAGTGGTCTTGAATTGTTCGCAAGAGTGTCTCGAATAAGATAGTATAGGTGCCATCACGCATCAATTATATTTGAGGTTTTTGTGGGAGTTATAATGTGACTACTGTTAACAGAGTAGACTCAGCATCCTGCGCAGATTGTGAGAATCTCAGCGATAGGAAATTGACAAAAGTGGTCTTGAATTGTTCGCAAGAGTGTCTCGAATAAGATAGTATAGGTGCCATCACGCATCAATTATATTTGAGGTTTTTGTGGGAGTTATAATGTTACTCCTGTTACATTTCTTGGAAGACGCAGAAACACTTTGACCTCAAAGGAGACAACATTTTTTAGTAATTAGATAATATTTTTTTGTTTAATTTTTTATTTATTTCCTTTCAAATTTATTGTAATCTATTTTAAATAAATATATATTTTATTTAATCAATTGATATATTTATTCTAAGAAATGGACTTCAAAATAACGAAGAAATGGAAAAATTTTATATATTTATAGTGATTGGGTTGTACAATTGGATAAAATCCTTTGCCTATCTCTGTTAGGTTTCTGTTAAATAAGAAATTCTGTTCAATATTTCTGGTAAGCCTCTGCTTTTAACATTTTCGCCGCGGAATTCTCTCTTAAATCTCTGCCGTTAACATATTCGTCGCTGTTATTAACAGAACGCTGTTAAATCTGTTAACAGCCAATTCGCAGGATGCTGACTTCACACCGGTTTTGCTTACAGCATAGTACCAAGGTATGTAGTATAGTAAATGGTTTATATAATGGTTTAAAGTACTTTATATGTAATACCAATATAAAATCAATATCAATACTTTATATATAAGTACTATGTAAAATAATACTTAAATCTAAAAGAGACTTGCTCAAGTCTTCAAAATAATCAGAAGACACTTTTAATTATTAAATTCCTCTCCCGTTATTTTCATACAATTTGTATATAGTTCCAGCTAGAACTATTCGATGTGTAGGAGGGTTTTAAAATAGCCGTTCACAGAAGGGTTAAAAGAAATTGGGAAGCGGGGAAAATAAATAAATTTATATAACGTGCGTTAATTATAAAATAAAACTATTCCTAGAAGGGATACCATGGAGGACTTACAATATCACACGGAAGTTCGATTAAAATGCAATGTAAACATGATGATGAGATTCTGTTAATTGAAGTGTGCTGCAACCAAGGCGTTTTGGAGCATTATCCTCTTTATTGCGGTACAGAGCAAGGAGGAACTAAGGAGTATATGGAACAGCCTCTAACTGTTAATTTGGAAGACATTCAAAGTACAATTTCAAAAACACAAATTAACCTGGAAGAAACTAATGCAACCGACGAGTCACAGAATGGAACCGAAGACTTTAAAATGTGTGGCGCACCTATTATTTTAGATAACACATTAGTTTATAGGTAAGTCATAGTTTATAAAATAAATCATGATTTAAATCTTGGTTTTTGGTTTTTGTTTTTTATCGGCTGATTTGAGTGTGGCACCTCTGGTATGCATTTGCTATAAAAGTATTTTCTTGATTAGCTCCATTTTTCTATTTATATCAATTTTTTTAATAAGTGTTACAGCTTGACATTGCTGTCATTACCTCTTTGCTGAGGAAATAATTAAAAATTTTCTGGTGAATTGTCCAATTGTCCCATTTTGTTTTGAGTCGAAGAACACTTTTATTGGTCATCGTCGTCGACCGCTCGTCGTAACTGCGCCGCGATCTTCTTTCGACTGACTCACTGAATTTTGCGAACTTCGAAGAAGGTTGAAGAAGGTTGAAGAAGGAAGGTAGGTTGCCAATCGCAGAAAGATATATCGTAGATGATCAAGTGGAACAGTGGCTGAAGGACGGCGTCATAGAGAATTCTGATTCCGAATTTAGCATCCCGGTGGTCCTGGTAAAAAAACGTGATGGGACACCGCGACTCTGCGTAGACTTTCGAAAAATCAACAAAGTTGTGATGAAGGACCGTTTTCCCCTACCGCTGATAGAAGACCAACTCGACAGGCTACAAAACGGTACAATTTTTAGTACCATCGATCTAAGAAACGGATTTTTTCATGTCCCAGTAGCCGAATCAAGCCGTAAATATACGGCTCCTTCGTTACCCACCATGGCCAATACCAGTTTTGTCAAGTTCCTTTCGGACTATCAAATTCTCCCGGCGTTTTTCAAAGATTTATTAATGCAATTTTTCGTGAACTAACATGCAAAGGTATAGCTCTGCCTTGTATAGATGACATTATTATTCCCTCAGAAAATGAGGAGGAAGCTGTTAAAAATTTAGAAGAGGTCATAAATCTTTGTCGGGATTATGGGCTCCAAATAAACGTTCGAAAATGTCATTTCTTGCAGAAACGATTGGAATTCTTAGGCCACGTTATAGAGGACCGCAAAATATCACCATCGCCAGTCAAAGTTGATGCATTAAACAAATACAAAATGCCAAAAACACTAAAGCAATTGGAAAGCTTTCTCGGACTTGTGGGATATTTTAGGAAATTTGTTCCAAACTTCTCTTTAATTGCAAAGCCGCTAACCGACTTAAAGAAAACGAATAGTAAGTTCGAAATTAATGACGAACAAGTAAATGCTTTTAATATGTTAAAGAGAATTTTAGCCAACGCACCAGTCTTGAGCATATTTAACCAAAACTGAGGTGCACACAGACGCGTCAATTGACGGATACGGCGCTGTGTTACTACAGAGGTCTTTCGAAGACGGGCAGTTGCATCCAGTATACTTTATGAGTAAAAAGACCACCGAAGCGGAAAGAAAATATACAAGTTACGAGCTAGAAATTTTGGCAGCCATTGAGGCACTAAAGAAATTCAGAGTTTACCTGTTGGGACTACATTTTAAACTCGTGACAGACTGTAACGCCTTCGCGAAGACTATGGAAAAAAGGGATTTGTGCACCAGAGTGGCTAGGTGGCTTTTGTTCTTACAGGAATACGATTATGATGTGGAGCACAGACCAGATTCCCAGATGAAGCACGTAGACGCCTTAAGCCGGTATGCAGTCATGATTATCACCGAAGACGACGTTCTTGCTAAAATACGACGAGCACAGTTACAAGACGATGATATAAAAACGATAATTGGAAATCTTCAAGGTGAGTCATCACGTGACAATTACTTTTATTACTTATAATATTATTACTTACAAGGCGACATATTGTATAAATGGAAAGACGACCAAGATCTACTTGTCGTGCCCAAGGTGATGCAGCGAGAAATAATTAGACAAGCACACGAGAAGGGGCATTTTGGTGTCAAAAAGACAAGGGAATTGTTGTGTCGAAATTATTTTATACCTAAATTAGACAAAAAGATACAATGTCACATCTCGAATTGTATACCATGCATAATAGTAAATAGAAAGCAAGGCAAAAGAGAGGGAGAGCTCCACCCTTTAAACAAAGATGAAGTACCGCTTCACACTTATCATATTGATTTTCTTGGGCCATTAGAATCTACCAATAAACAATATAAACATATTTTTGCGATAATTGATTCCTTTACGAAGTTTTATTGGCTCTATCCGACGAAAACCACATCAGCAAACGAAGTAATAACTAAGAAGCGCATTCAGGGTACTACATTAGGTAATCCAGTACGGATCATATCAGTCATTTGACACAGTCTTAGCCAAACTTAGTCTATAGGACCCCTCTAAATGGTACCGAAACGTTGACCGAGTTCAGCAAGTCATCAATTCCTCCTACTGCAGAAGCATCGATACAACGCCTTTTGAATTGCTAGTAGGAGCGAAGATGAGAGTAAAAGAGGACCTGCAGATCAAAGAGATTCGCGATGCCGAGACGGAGGCAAACTTCAACGAAGATCGCGACGAGATAAGGCAGCGTGCTAAGCAATAAATACTTAAGATCCAGGAAGAAAATAAGAAGACATATAATCTAAGGCGTAAACCAGCAGTCAAATATGTAAAAGGTGATCTGGTCGCTGTTAAGAGGACGCAATTCGGGGGAGGCTTAAAGCTAAAGCCAAAATATCTTGGGCCCTACGAAGTGACTAAAGCAAAGCCGAAGGGCACCTATAACGTCCAAAGAGTAGGCGGCAGCGACGGTCCCGGCCAAACAACAACCTGCGCTGAATATATGAAGCCCTGGTTACGCACCGACGAAGATGAAGACGAAAACGAACCAGTCGAATCCTTTGAGTTAGATACGTTGTAGGATGTCCGGAATGTGGGAGTAGAATTTTGCTGCAACCCTGAAGAGAAAGCGTAAAAGGAAGTAAAGGAAGTTCGCAAAATTCAGTGAGTCAGTCGAAAGAAGATCGCGGCGCAGTTACGACGAGTGGTCGACGACGATGATCAATAAAAGTGTTCTTCGAATCAATTCATACAAGTCATATAATTATAATTCATATAATTCATTTAATAACTAAATTTGTAATTCTTATTATAAATAAACCCTACACCCCTATATATATATATATATATATATAACCATATATATATATATATATATATATATATATATATATATATATATATATAACCATATTATAAAAATTATATATAAATATTCAAGTTTACTACGAACTAAAGAAACGTTTGATTGTCATGGGGTCTTTAAAATGTTGTGTATTTCTTTTAATGAACCCAAGCATGGAATATGATTTAGAAATAATATAGTCATTATGCGATTTAAAGTTCAGCTGAAAATCAAAAATTACTCCCAAATCACTAATTTCATCTTTACGAATTAACAGATGATTCAATAAGTTATAATCGAATAAAATGCAGTTTTTACTCTTTGTGAATGAGATAACGCAACACTTATTAATATTTAAATGTAGGTTATTTGAGCTACACCAATCTTGAAAAATAGATAAATCACTCTGAAGGCCAATGCAATTAGATGTATCTGTGATACAACGGAATAATTTGACATCGTCAGCATACATTAGGCAGCTCGACGAATTAAAATGCTGAGGTAAGTCGTTAATGAAAATTAAAAAAGCAGAGGCCCACAATGGGTACCTTGAGGAATGTCTGAGGAGGAATCAATAGCAACATCAGAGACGACTGCACCAATCTTCACAAAAAGCAAACGATCAATCAGAAAACTTTTGAAAAATGATATTAGCGTATCAGACAAACCACACTTTTTTAGTTTAGATAAAAGGATAAAATGGTCTACCTCGTCGAAAGCCTTGGAGAAGTCGGTGTATATAACATCTAATTGTTTACCACTTTCCATTGCCTTAACAATATAGTTGGAAATAAGCAATAAATTTGAACATGTCGATCTGCCGGTAGAAAACCGTGCTGAGAATCAGAGATAATATTTTTTACGTGATCAAACAATTTATCCTTGATTATATGATCAAATAATTTAGCGATTGTGCATTGCTTCACAATTGCTCTGTAATTATTAACATCACCGCGATCACCATATTTAAAAATTGGAACAATTATGCAAGCTTTCTAGCAATTGAGAAATGTTATATTTTTTTATACATAAATTAAAAAGGGCAGCAGTTGGTTCGACCAAACTGGAGGCACAATGCTTGAGAAGTGCTGTTGGGAAGTCACCATTATCACATTTAAAGGTAGTCTTAAGACGTGTAATTGTAATGGAAACATAATTCTCGCAAATAGTTGTAGTATTCAACATAGGAATATTTGGAGTATCAAAGTCCAATAACTAGTATTTGAGGAAGGCGAATATTTTTGGAAAACACCTTGAAAATATTTAGAAAAAAGATAAATGGATTCTAGTGCATTATTGGATTTAAGACCATTATATTCCATGCTTGCAGGATATCCATTAGATATCCATAGAATTTATATACCCCCAAAAATGTTTTGGATTAGATTTTAAATTGCTTTCGACTTTAAATATATAATTTTTATAAAGGAACCTATGTAGAAAGTCAAATTCATTTCGAAGACGAACAAAACGATTATAATCACCCACAAAATTAGTTTTCCTGAATTTCTTAAACGCTTTGTTCTTAACATTTTTTAAAGTTGCTAATCTAAAATTAAACCATGGAGGTTTATTTCTAGGAATAGTAATTATTTTAGTAGGAACAAATTGTGATGCCGAAATATGAAGTTTAGCACACAACAACTCGTACATTCTAGAAGGGTCAGCACAATTAATTGATGGATTCCAGTCAACATTAGATAGGAATTCATTAATCGCAAGAAAGTTCCCTTTGGCAAAATCAAGCTGAGTTGATGAAGCAACTGCTACTGGGCCGAATTTATAAAAATCAAATTCAATGATTAAGGCATTATGATGTATACTATTTTTGATAATGGGTGAAAGGCTTTTATGACAATTTGCTTTTAGGTCGCTAGTAACAAAAATTAGATACAGGGTTCTATTTAAACCATTTTTGGTGTCATTTATTTGACAAAAATCATTGGTTAAAAAATAGCTCAATACAGTGGTATCAATATCAGATCAGAGATTGAAAGGAAGTAGACATTTATTTACATAGGACCAAGAAATACTGCTTAAATTAAAGTCACCCATGACAATCGTGCTGTGACAAGAGTTAAGAGTATCTACTATGCCATTTATGTTATCTAAGTGCCTTTGGTAAACTTCATAAGAACTATTAGGAGGGATGTATGATACGAAAATGTAAATTAAGTTAAAGTTAGACATGCTAATTTCTACACAAATTTGTTCAATATTATTATCAATAATAGGAAACTTTATTAGTTTACTTCGAAATACATTTTTAACTGCAAGCAGCACTCCACCACCTCTACTTCGGCAGAAACAATAGGACACCGATCATGGCGATAGACCTTATAGGAGCTATCAAAAAGTTCCCTGGAGGAGATATCAATATGCAGCCAGGCCTCTGTGATAGCCACGAAATCATATTCATGAAGAGACATAGCGAGGAAAAATTTAGAAGTCTTCGTCCTGATACCACCCATATTTTGGTAGTTGACGATATTGGAATTGAATATGACGATATAGTAAATACGTCTCATAGCTCGATGCTGCTAAGGAGTTGCGTTGGCTCTTGAGCAAGATTTGACGCAGGCATAACATCAGATGACAAGCATACTGAAGTTGAAACGGGTGCCGGGTATGAATACCGCGATGAAGAGGCAATCTGATGAGATGCGAAATTAGATGCGGATGCATGATTCAATGTTGTTGAGTAAGTAGCAGATTGATATTCAGTTGTAGCGGGACTGATCACTGATTGTCCGTTGTTGATGGATTCAAAGAAGCCGAGTTTATTGGTGGCGGAGGAGAAGATGGTTTCAATGCTTCGCCCAATACGTTTTTTGGCTTATTTATGAAAGCAAAACTTTGCTATACACAGGTGATGGTACACCAAGTTTAAAATTTATGAAGCGGAGTTTAGTAATGTTGGTATCCTTCTTGATAAGTTTAACGCATGTAATAGTTGTGAGATCAACATTCAATTTTGACGAAACATAGTTTAAAATATCCACAGGTTCAGTTTTCACGTTAAACCTTGAAATATGAATAAACTTCATATTGTGCACAACGGAGAAAGCATCACAAGTTGGAGCGGTATCAACAACAATGTTGAGCGAATGGCTGGTGGAATGGCTTTTAGGTTTTTAGCTGCTTTCTTTTTCCTTACAGTGATCCAATCAAGGGCAGGTATCACGCCACTAACCTTGTCCTTCATTGTTTTACAATCAGTTGAAACTTGAGTATGGCCACTTCCATCATCCAAAGATCCACTGGGATTTGGAGCAGGGCCACTTACTTCATCCAAAGATTCACTGGGATTAGGAGCAACTAAAGAAAATACCGCAAGAACCTCAGGATGAGCAATAGCAAGTCTGCTAAAATTCTGGCTATTTTGAATAGTTATTCCTATTTTTCTGTTTGGCTTTGGCAGTTCAGCAATTTGCTTATTGGAATTATTGGAGTTAGGCGAAACAGCAACAACATCATTAGTCGTGTTTACAATAATTTTATTGCATGAAATTTGTTGAAAACCGGTTTTGAGTTCATTTACTTCACTATTTAATGTACGTAGCAAAGATAACAATTCAGATGAGGATTTTAGGCAGCAATCACAAAGAAAAACAATATTTAGATTGTCCGCAATAACCTTAAATTGCATATCATCAATTTTACCACAAAGTTTATGGAATTTAGCCTTGCATACGCCGCAAGATAATTCACAGTTATTAGGAATGCATTGAAAGCATTTAAAACAATTAGATTTAAGAGGAACTGACATAATAGCGACTATATATATAAGATGTGCCCGGCCACGCGTTGCTGTGGCTCAGTTTCGTTAAATTGAAAAGTTCTGCAACTTTTTCAATTGATCGTTTCTCCGACGAAGAACAATATCTCTACTTTGGACTTGATCTCCGATTATAACAATTGCCACTACGTCTGCCACTTCGTCTATAGTTGGAGCATTGAATCTTCGCACATATTTTCCAGCAGGAGTTTTGTCAAACTGCGTGAAGTTAAATACGTATTTAAGTTCAGAAGATAAATACGTACTTAGTTTAGAGAAGACACGAACCGGAACCCGACCCACAACATGATCTGTCTTGATGAAGTGGCCACGGCCCAATCAATGGTTCCCGGTTGATGTTGAACTTACCATCCTGGAAAACTAATGGCAGTACCTTTCCACCGATATATGCCACTTGGTCAGGATATTTTTCTAAAGTTACGAAAAAAGGTACTGAAAACGCGCATTTTTAGATGCCTACACTGGCATGATGTCAGGTGGAAAACATTCTATCATTCTATTTTATATTCATTTTGTCCTTGAATCTATAAAATCAAACACAATTTCTTGAGTTTGTGTGATGTTTTCCTTCGTTGAAGCTCTTCCGTAAATCTGTAATATTTGCATTCGAAAAAGAATTTACCTTAAAAGTAGGGTTAAAGCCTCATGTTTTGATAATACTCGCCCCAAATGAAGTCATTTTGTATATTGTCCAAGAAATGCTTCGATCGAGTATCTTCGCCAGAAAGCAATGATGCCAATGGCTCTGGTGGCGGTGTCAATTGTGGTAATTTTATCTTTCCGCTCTCACAACGTATTCCTGGTGCTTCCTATCGGAACATCAAAGCATTGCAATATTGACAAACAGTGCTCATTGTACCGGAGTTGGCCATATCCGCTGCGTAATCGACTGTTGGATCGTACCTGAACGCCAAATGTTCGTTAATGATTGTGTCGGTTTGCCGTCTGTTTTGTCGACGTTCAAAATTATTTCGAGCGTTAGCTTGTACTGGCCAGTCGAACTTTATTGAATACGTTGTTCCGGAGTCATAATCGATCGCCCTTGCGAAATTCTTACACGATTATCTTCCAAACGGTGTCTGCGTTCTTTTCCTGTCTCATTCACACGATAGTTGTTCGAGCTGAGTTACGCGTATGTCGACCGATATCTCGACGTCTAATTGATGGCATTTTAAACCGCACACCGAATTTTTTTTTCTAAAGATTTTTTTACTGAAGTGTTAGTTTCATACAAATTAAAAATACCAATTTACGACTCTTCCGATCGAATTTCTCAAATATTTCATACAAACCTTTTCCTGACAAACGAACACAACAAAATAACAATCAGTCAATTCGGTCCAGCCGAATATATATATATATCAGTAAGACAGCTACAGCTGCTACCTCGTCCCGAAATATCCGCATTAATAGGATATTTAACTATATATATATATATATATATATATATATATATATATATATATATATATATATATATATATATATATATATATATATATATATATATATATATATATATATATATATATATATATATATATATATATATATATATATATATATATATATATATATCCTATTAATGCGGATATTTTGGGACGAGGTAGCAGCTGTAGCTGTCTTACTGACCTTTAACTTCCACCGGTCACATCGGAAGTGTATCCGCTTTTTATTAACCATACTTGCGAAGCGTTTGGCAATAGCCTAAATGGTCGATCGAGGAAGTACTCCGCTCTTCGTTACCATCATCTCAGCCATTGACGCAAAACGAAATTCTGGCCCCGACATCTCCTCATTATTGACTGCTGCCACAGCCTCGTTCTCTACTTGTGGCTGCGGGTTGTTGTTTCTTTCTATATTGACATGACTGAGCTGCTCAAACTCCTCGTAAAGGTCGTCATAATATTCTACCGAAAGGGATATCGGCATACACCACCCCGTAGATTACGATTGCGTTCGCTTCGATCCCGCAATCGTCGAGTTAATCGAGGTGCAGAGGGAACACTACATCCAGGGCTGCCAGCGTCCTCAATACTTTGGCGATTTTCTCCCCCTTTGTATCCACGTCGCTTTGTTGGAACCATCGATCTAGCGACATAGGGAATTTGGCCAAAGTAAGTGGTTCGGTCATGAAACTTTTGGCACAATGTAGCAGATATAAACCACAGTCCGTCCCGTTGGTTTGCTGGGGTATGGGTATTATCAGAGGAAGTGCCATTATCAGAGGAAGCGCATTCCGTCCAAAACTGCGTGATGGCTGATCAGGCTTGCGATGCCGGTATTCTTCCTCTAAATATCTTCCAAAGCGCTCCGCGATATCTTCTGGGAGTTTCGCTTGGATTGAGTTGAACATCAGTTGTGATGTGACCGCTGACGGAGGCGTATGGTGCGCGCGCAATACTTTTTTAATCAGTGTTCGGGAAAAATAAAATCTACACAATAGTGAAAACAATTACCCACGCCGCGAAATACTTTTAACACAACAATAATAGTGCAATAGTGCACTACTTAAAAACTTAGCTTAATAACAAATAAATAAAATTTGATCAAATTACAAAAAATAAATAGACAATCAAACGGGACGCAGAGAACCATGCGAAGGCTTTTTTATGTTCTCCGTAGTAAAGCTCAGCATTTCGTCCAGGTCCCGTTAGGTGTGCAGGCGGCTGTGAGTGCATCGTGGGCTGAAGCGCGGCAAGATAAAGGCATAACACTTGTCTTGTCGCGTGAGGCTCAGGTGTCTGAGGGTGCAGATCCACTGGATCTTCACATGCCGGGATACCATTTACTGCCATTGTTTTTACCACACTGAGGCCTCGCCTTATACATTCGTAGTGATGTTGCGTACCAGTGTCAGCAACACCTTTGCACGACGGATGCCGAATTTAGCTCCGTGTGGGTTAAGTTCAAAACCCAGTCGCACATCCTGCTTCATTTATCGAAGCACGGGTCTGGAGAGGCTGCCAACTTTTGATAAACTGGACAGTCTCTCTGATTCGATGTCTAAAATTCTGGAATCGTATCCGAACAGTGAAATTGTTGTTGCTGGTGATTTCAATGTTCATAATTCCAATTCGCTACGTCATTGGAGTCACACGACACCAGAGGATTTGTATGTTGAGTTATTTGCTGAGTCTAATAATTTGACACAATTAGTGAAGGAATCAACGCACTTTCCCTGCGTTGATGGGCAAAACCAAAATATTCTGAACCTTTTTCTAACTTCACATCATAGCAAGTATGATGTGAATGTTCTTGCACCTCTTGGTAATTCGGACCACGCTACAATTTCTACTACCTTCCCATATTCTAGTCTTCAATCCGCTCACCAGCCAGATCCGAAGCGGACAGTGTGGCTCAATGAGAAGGCCAATTGGGATGCGCTGAACTGCTTTTTCAGCCGTTTCAGTTGGCAATTGTGTTTCAGAGATAGAAACATAAATGCTGCAGCAAAATTGGTAGAAAATATAATTTTATTTGGTATGAGGTCTTTCATACCCCATTAAAGAATTTCCATTAAACCAAAAGACCATTCCTGATTTAATGCGACTTGCAGACACGCAGTCAGGTCTAAAGAGGAAGCATTTAAGAATTGACATTTAAACAAAACTGCTGATATTAAACTGCTGCGCAATCAGGCCGGAAATAGGTGCAATGCCACTCTAAAGCGCGAGAAAGTTCTCTACAAACAGCGCCTTAGATGCAGAGTTCTTGAATACCATAGGTGTGGTAAGAACTTTTGGTCGTTCGTGGTGAGAGTGAAGAATCAGACGCGA
Source organism: Sicus ferrugineus (assembly GCA_922984085.1). Classification (NCBI taxonomy): domain Eukaryota; kingdom Metazoa; phylum Arthropoda; class Insecta; order Diptera; family Conopidae; genus Sicus; species Sicus ferrugineus. Next base: position 26,038,177 of record OV277349.1, read on the forward strand.
TTGTCCATTCCAACTCTCCTTAAGGATGATCAAATCTTCACCCACTCGGTAAGGCAAAGTGATAAGAGGCAAAAAAGGGTCCCTGCGCATATCTTTCCGCCCTTTTACAGCGTCGAAACCTTTAAGCGAAGTGTAAACCGTCACTACTCCCTCTTTCCCCTTCATACTAATCTGTCATCCTTTCGGAACCAACAAATGCTTTGCATGGATAAGGGGCATCCCCTGAGCTTGGTTTCATCTGCCAAAAAAAAAAACCTCCCATATCGTTGGTCTGGGAGGTGACGCAAGAGTGACCACCATTTGTCACCAGTGGTAGTTCCCGTGGACGAGGACCACGAAATCGTCCTTGCTAAACACGTTCACTTTCCGTGTCCAGCACCGTGTGAGCGCGTGCATTTGGTCCAGGTTGGCCTCGCTACTCAACCGCGTGTAAAAATGAGGGCCCAAGCAGAACACTTAGTCCCACCACTCCTGCGGAACACGTACCTCCTGTACCTACTTAACGTACACCTCAATAATGGTGTCATTGAGGAACACCCCCCTTCAGTCATAAGTAATATGCCACCGTCACTGTAATGACTCCTCTACCTGGCGGGTAGAGCACCAAGGTGTCCGACTCTTCCGGACGGCTCTTTTTCTTTGAATGTATTCTGTAAGAGGAAAGGAAAAGTTTATAGAATTTCGTAAAGAACACGTGCTGCGGGCACCACTATTTTAACTACTACATGACACATTGGGTGATACTACGGGTTCGGACGACAATGACATTTAACTACGTTGATTTGTTACAGTCGTGCTTTTGTCGTTTTCGTGTAGCCCATTCTTTTGTGGACAGGGCTGGTGGTATTCTCTTAGCTCGCTAATGTACGCGGTGCGTTGCTTGCCGTCACCATCTTTCCTGAGTTGTATTATGACCGGTGATATGAAACCAATAACCCGAAAAGGCCCCTCAAACTTTGATGCTAATTTCGCGTTAAACTTGTCAGCAGCTTTTGACAGGTAATGTGATTTGACCAAAACCAATTGATCAATTTCTGGTTTCCAGCTTCTCCTTCTCAGGTTGTAATATCTAGCTTGATCCTGCGCTTATTTTTCCAGATTAAGATTACCTTTTCAGATTACCTCGTCACAATTTTGTACACTTCCCGTAGCAGATTTTCGTTCTCGGTAGGAGTTTGAAGCTTGTGTCTTGTACCCAATGTGACTTTGTCGAAAAATGCCTGTGGCAGTCGGGATTCACGGCCTTGTGTAATGAACGCTGGACTAAGACCCGTGGACTCCATGGTATTCACTGCTAGTGAAATTTCTGAAATTAAGTCATCCCGCTTACCTTGATTACGCGTCGTTAACTGTGCTATGATTCTCATTACGTTGCAATTAGCTCTCTCTGTCGGGTTTTCTGTGGTGTATACGGCGCTGTGAATTAGTGAAGTACTCCCAAGTAATGCAAGAACCGCGTAAACTGGAGGCTGTTGAATTGGGGACCGTTATCTGTGACGAATAACCTTGAAACTCCGTAGTGCGCTAGTATATGTTCTCTGAAAGCCTTCTTCAAACTTTCAGTGGTAGCTTTACGTAGTAGTACTATTACCGTCCACTTTGAATATTTATCAAAAACAAATGAATGACTGTGTAACCATGCGTAGGTCTCGGTAATGGGCCGATGAAATCGGCACATAGAATTGAGCAAGGTTCCTTAGGAATCTAAGTCAGAATTTTTTTCAGCCGGTTTCACTTGCGGTGGTATAATTGGCGGCAGCGGACATAACGTCTAATGTCCCTGTGGATACCAGGCTAATAATATTTATTTGCTAACCGTGCTATAGTTTTCTTAATTCCAGGATGGCCAGCACACGGATCACCATGCTTCTCACATAATACTCTGTTCCGCCATGGCGATGGTACACAGAGCTTCCAGAATTCAGAGTCTTATTCGTTGGTTTGCCCAAGAATGTGTCCGTTTTCAATAATATAATCGGCAAACTTCTCAGGATTTTCTCGGGCATTTGACACGATTTTCTTTTACCATTTATATGGTTGATGGGTTGTCTGAATTTTGAACGTTACATCCACAGGTTCTAGGGACAATGCATAGCAACGACATTCCACTTACCTTTGCGATATCTTACCTCGAAGTTGTATTGCTCTGTATTGCTGTAGTTCCAAGGCCCATCTAGCGACCAGGCCAGTTGGGCTTTCTATTGAGATGAGCCACTTCAGTGATAAGTGGTCGGTGAGAACGACAAACTGATAATCCTCCAAATCTGGCCGCATCTTCCTAATGCCCCACATTATAGCGAGACATTCTTTCTCTATCGTAAACAACTTTCAGTTTTGTTCGAATGTCGGCTGGAATAGGCTATAACTCGTTCCTCTACATTGTTTTCTTGAGTAAGCACCGCTCCGAGACCATATTCGCATGCTTCGGTTTGGAGCGTAAACTACTGCGAAAAATAAGAACATGCTAAAACCGGGGCTTCCGTAAGCCGTCGCTTTAGGCATTTAAAAGCCTGCTGTTGCCTTTTCCCCATTTCCATCGTTTGCCCTTCTTAAGAAGTGACGTAATTGGCAATACTACTCTGGAAATTTCTGGAACGAATCTTCGATACCATGAAGCTATTCCCAGGAATCGTCTGCTTCCTCGTATATTGGATGGCGGATGAAGTTTTTGGACTGCTGCGCTTTTATCGGGATCGGTGTGTATTTCTCGTTTGCCACGTGCCCTAGATACTTAAGATCTTGTTTAAAAAAATCTCAGTTCTCTTTATTGATTTTTAAGGTTGCATTTCTTAATCTTCGGAAAACTTCTCGCAGGTTTTCCATGTGGTCTTCCATCGTACTTCCTGTAACTATTATGTAATCTAAATATGCGAAGGCATGTGGTTCCATCTCCGCTCCGATTACTTGATCCATTGCCCTTTGGAAAGTTACCGGCGACGAGTGCAAGCCAAACGACATAACCTTCCACTCAAATCGGTCCCTCCCTGGGACTGTAAAAGCTCTGTATTTCTTGCTTTCTGGGTCCATAGGTATCTGCCAGTAACCATTCTTTAAACCTATGCTGCTAATATACCGCGCGTCCCTTAACCTGTCTAAGATATGCTGTATCCTGGGAAGAGGATACGCATCGCGTATTAAACGGGCGTTTAATTGTCTGTAATCTGTGCAAAGCCTCCACTGCCCTGTTTTCTTTTTCACGAGGACTATAGGAGCACTAAATGGGCCATAATATGGTTCAATGCATTGCGGGGTTTTAGAGTAATATCTTTGCTTAAGGGTCTCTCATTCCGCATTACAATCCGGTGTGTGGTAATATTAGGAGGTCCAATCAAAGTGTCGAACTTCCTTGACTCCTCTGTTAGGATTTCGTCAATATGAGATTTTTCATCTATTTCGCTTTGTATTAGTGTAACTCGCGTCAGGACATTTTGCTGATGTATTCTTCCTGCAATGGGCTTCTCTATTCTGTTCGAACTGACGGACTTCGTCATTATTTCAACCGCCGTGCTTGATTGTAATGTTGCACGGATATCGATTTTTTTAACTTATTTAGTACTAAAACTTGTCCCCCCCCTAGTATTGTTGTCCCCACTTTGCAGAGGATATTCACTCTTCTCTTGCTCCAGGTAAAATTAGAGCTTCAAATGGCATGATGTGTTTTCTAACTTGATTTCTACATTTGTACTTTCAATGATGGTTTTCTCTGTGCCATTGGATAACCGAATATTCACTTCTTTCGGTTGCATGACTGTTCTTAACTGGTGCGCTATGTTTCTACTTAGAAAACTACGCGCGCCTGTATCAGTAATAGCTTGGAATTCTTCGCCGTTTAGTAAAACGATGGCAAAGATTCGTCCATCACTGAGAGTAATTTGCGAAGCTCCATGTGAACAGTGCTCTACTGACTGCGAGTCGTGGCCCTTTGGGACGGCACCTCCTGTCGCGACTGGTGAGGTCCCTGGGCGTTTCCCCGTCGGCAGCACTCAATGGTGCGTAAACTCCGCCGACCACATTCCCAGCAGAGAAGAAATTGTGTATTCAAAATCCTCCGCCATGGTCATCAGTTCCTGCGATGGAACTGATTGTAGGATAATCAGAGTGACCATTTTCGTATATGAGTTCTAAGCGTTGAGACTCTGCGCTGTCTGAATGTCTTATCATATTCTGCAAACTGATAATGTAGTCCTTAAAAATTTCCTATTCCCCATGCTCTCTGTTTCGGACTTCGTCATGCAACTTTAAAAAAAACGTTTTGACAAGAAAAATGCAAGAAAATCATGTCTAAATTGACTCCACGTTTTCCACTGCTGCCTTTCTTATATAACTTCTATATACGATGTCGATTGGTTATTTCCGAAATCGTGGTTCGGTGTGGTATCCATTTGGTCCTCTGACATAGACTTCCTCCATTTAGTGTGTCTCCCTTCATCAAAATATCTGGCGGCACTCTTTCTCGTTGTCGACTGAGGAATCTGCAGATGTGCCTGTGGGCTTGGTGACCGACCTCGGGGATAAAATTTTTCCAGTTCCTGCAGTTGTGCCCTCATTTCTTCATCATCTTGTCTTTCGGTGATCATGGAAGTCATCCGCTTTCTCATCTCGCTCAACGTACCTTCCGTGCTCAGTTCAAACTCGCCTAACACTTATAACGAACCAAAATGTTTGGTTAACAATAAGTTTTGATTCGCCATAAGTTTACAGATTATTGTAAATTTCACGTAATGAATTTAATATATTGAAAACGATATTGTGAATTGGTTTAGTTTAGCATTTAATATATAAAGTAATGTAAGTTTCTCGTTAGGCATAAGTTTAGTTTCTTTTATGAAAACGTCGTTTAAACAGATCTTCGTTGCTAGCAACATTTAAAGGTCCGCCATTTTCCGTTTAAGTGCTGGTTCGCAAGATGTTAGCAACATGCATACAGAAATACGAGCGGAGAAGCAGGAACGAATGGGTAGTTGAAGACTCGACGAGGTTGGTACGAGTCAGTAGCTGCGAGACATCGAAGCGAGTGGACATGTGCGAGAGCAGCAGCGGAACGCGAAAGAAACAGGTGTGCGCGGTGGGCAGAGAGCTAAGCCGGCATCGAGTGAGAGGCATCAGTGGTTGGACAGGAGAGGACGTGAGTGTAGACAGTGTGGAGTTTGGGAAACTATATTACGCAAACGAATACAGTCAATTGCGTGATACATTTCCGGCAACCAAATATTTGTGAGTTCGAGGGCAATTGGCAGACAGATCGTCAGATTTACTATTCAAATTACAGATCGTCAGATTTACTCGAAACCACATCTATTACGCAAACGCAGACATATTTCCGACCAAGCACCTCTATATCACGGGCAACGACTGTAGGACCGCCCAACGACAGTAGACCGCCAACATGCTAAAACCGGGGCTTCCGTAAGCCGTCGCTTTAGGCATTTAAAAGCCTGCTGTTGCCTTTTCCCCATTTCCATCGTTTGCCCTTCTTAAGAAGTGACGTAATTGGCAATACTACTCTGGAAATTTCTGGAACGAATCTTCGATACCATGAAGCTATTCCCAGGAATCGTCTGCTTCCTCGTATATTGGATGGCGGATGAAGTTTTTGGACTGCTGCGCTTTTATCGGGATCGGTGTGTATTTCTCGTTTGCCACGTGCCCTAGATACGTAAGATCTTGTTTAAAAAAATCTCAGTTCTCTTTATTGATTTTTAAGGTTGCATTTCTTAATCTTCGGAAAACTTCTCGCAGGTTTTCCATGTGGTCTTCCATCGTACTTCCTGTAACTATTATGTAATCTAAATATGCGAAGGCATGTGGTTCCATCTCCGCTCCGATTACTTGATCCATTGCCCTTTGGAAAGTTACCGGCGACGAGTGCAAGCCAAACGACATAACCTTCCACTCAAATCGGTCCCTCCCTGGGACTGTAAAAGCTCTGTATTTCTTGCTTTCTGGGTCCATAGGTATCTGCCAGTAACCATTTTTTAAACCTATGCTGCTAATATACCGCGCGTCCCTTAACCTGTCTAAGATATGCTGTATCCTGGGAAGAGGATACGCATCGCGTATTAAACGGGCGTTTAATTGTCTGTAATCTGTGCAAAGCCTCCACTGCCCTGTTTTCTTTTTCACGAGGACTATAGGAGCACTAAATGGGCCATAATATGGTTCAATGCATTGCGGGGTTTTAGAGTAATATCTTTGCTTAAGGGTCTCTCATTCCGCATTACAATCCGGTGTGTGGTAATATAAGGAGGTCCAATCAAATTGTCGAACTTCCTTGACTCCTCTGTTAGGATTTCGTCAATATGAGATTTTTCATCTATTTCGCTTTGTATTAGTGTAACTCGCGTCAGGACATTTTGCTGATGTATTCTTCCTGCAATGGGCTTCTCTATTCTGTTCGAACTGACGGACTTCGTCATTATTTCAACCGCCGTGCTTGATTGTAATGTTGCACGGATATCGATTTTTTTAACTTATTTAGTACTAAAACTTGTCCCCCCCCTAGTATTGTTGTCCCCACTTTGCAGAGGATATTCACTCTTCTCTTGCTCCAGGTAAAATTAGAGCTTCAAATGGCATGATGTGTTTTCTAACTTGATTTCTACATTTGTACTTTCAATGATGGTTTTCTCTGTGCCATTGGATAACCGAATATTCACTTCTTTCGGTTGCATGACTGTTCTTAACTGGTGCGCTATGTTTCTACTTAGAAAACTACGCGCGCCTGTATCAGTAATAGCTTGGAATTCTTCGCCGTTTAGTAAAACGATGGCAAAGATTCGTCCATCACTGAGAGTAATTTGCGAAGCTCCATGTGAACAGTGCTCTACTGACTGCGAGTCGTGGCCCTTTGGGACGGCACCTCCTGTCGCGACTGGTGAGGTCCCTGGGCGTTTCCCCGTCGGCAGCACTCAATGGTGCGTAAACTCCGCCGACCACATTCCCAGCAGAGAAGAAATTGTGTATTCAAAATCCTCCGCCATGGTCATCAGTTCCTGCGATGGAACTGATTGTAGGATAATCAGAGTGACCATTTTCGTATATGAGTTCTAAGCGTTGAGACTCTGCGCTGTCTGAATGTCTTATCATATTCTGCAAACTGATAATGTAGTCCTTAAAAATTTCCTATTCCCCATGCTCTCTGTTTCGGACTTCGTCATGCAACTTTAAAAAAAACGTTTTGACAAGAAAAATGCAAGAAAATCATGTCTAAATTGACTCCACGTTTTCCACTGCTGCCTTTCTTATATAACTTCTATATACGATGTCGATTGGTTATTTCCGAAATCGTGGTTCGGTGTGGTATCCATTTGGTCCTCTGACATAGACTTCCTCCATTTAGTGTGTCTCCCTTCATCAAAATATCTGGCGGCACTCTTTCTCGTTGTCGACTGAGGAATCTGCAGATGTGCCTGTGGGCTTGGTGACCGACCTCGGGGATAAAATTTTTCCAGTTCCTGCAGTTGTGCCCTCATTTCTTCATCATCTTGTCTTTCGGTGATCATGGAAGTCATCCGCTTTCTCATCTCGCTCAACGTACCTTCCGTGCTCAGTTCAAACTCGCCTAACACTTATAACGAACCAAAATGTTTGGTTAACAATAAGTTTTGATTCGCCATAAGTTTACAGATTATTGTAAATTTCACGTAATGAATTTAATATATTGAAAACGATATTGTGAATTGGTTTAGTTTAGCATTTAATATATAAAGTAATGTAAGTTTCTCGTTAGGCATAAGTTTAGTTTCTTTTATGAAAACGTCGTTTAAACAGATCTTCGTTGCTAGCAACATTTAAAGGTCCGCCATTTTCCGTTTAAGTGATGGTTCGCAAGATGTTAGCAACATGCATACAGAAATACGAGCGGAGAAGCAGGAACGAATGGGTAGTTGAAGACTCGACGAGGTTGGTACGAGTCAGTAGCTGCGAGACATCGAAGCGAGTGGACATGTGCGAGAGCAGCAGCGGAACGCGAAAGAAACAGGTGTGCGCGGTGGGCAGAGAGCTAAGCCGGCATCGAGTGAGAGGCATCAGTGGTTGGACAGGAGAGGACGTGAGTGTAGACAGTGTGGAGTTTGGGAAACTATATTACGCAAACGAATACAGTCAATTGCGTGATACATTTCCGGCAACCAAATATTTGTGAGTTCGAGGGCAATTGGCAGACAGATCGTCAGATTTACTATTCAAATTACAGATCGTCAGATTTACTCGAAACCACATCTATTACGCAAACGCAGACATATTTCCGACCAAGCACCTCTATATCACGGGCAACGACTGTAGGACCGCCCAACGACAGTAGGACCGACCCACGACCGGAGGACCGACCGTAAGGCATATAGCCACCCACGCAGCATCTCACAACCGCGTCCTGCATAAAAGCGCCTACGCCTGCAGCACTTTGAGCGAAGCACTCCCGGGATAAGACCGGGCACGCCACCACGGCCACAAAGGGAAATTTTCACGTGGAGGTTGACTCCGAGTTCCTTCTTGGCTTGTATTTTCTGTAGAAATCGTCGTAAAATCAAACAGAGAAACACGAAAATTGTAACACAAAGGCCAAAATAAAGATCTGTATTCAGTAAATCTCAGCGAATAGAATTTCTTTGTTTTCGGAGCCCTAGACATCTGACGAGCCTACCTCAACTCTAAAGCCGGAAGACTGGAGCTTCGTTACAGTGGCGCCCGAGCACTGTAACGAAGGTATTCCACCACCAATTGTGATCCACCAATGTGTGATTGTGGTCAAGACCAGGTGGATATACACCTTCCAAAAAGGGTAAAAGCCCTTGTAAAGCCTTGTCGGAGTAAGCTAAAGAATTCGGATTAGACTCAGACGGGGCAGTGGAAGAGCTCCGCAAGCGAGTTGCACAACGCACAAGCCAGCTCGCAGAATTACACCGGCGAAATTCGCCTTCACCAACACCAAAAGCCGCAGGCCCAAGTGTTTTATTAGAAGTACCGGCAACAGCGAATACTCGGAGCACATTACAAAGAGCCGACGTTGCGCCCGGACCATCAAAACGCGTTGAAACCGAGCTGCCAACTTGTATGACTCGGATAACTAATTTTTGCCATCTCACGTTAACCGCGCTCGCGGACCCTCCGATAAATTACTGCGTTATCCTGGATAGAGTAAACTTTTGATAAACTGGACAGTCTATCTGATTCGATTTCTAAAATTCTAGAATCATATCCAAACAGTGAAATTGTTGTTGCTGGTGATTTCAATGTTCATAATTCCAACTGGCTACGTCATTCGAGTCACACGACACCTGAGGGTTTGTATGTTGGGTTATTTGCTGAGTCTAATAATTTGACTCAATTAGTGAAGGAACCAACGCACTTTCGCTGCGTCGATGGGCAAAACCAAAATATTCTGGACCTTTTTCTAACTTCCCATCACAGAAAGTATGATGTGAATGTTGTTGCACCTCTTGTTAATTCGGACCACGCTACAATTTCTGCTACCTTTCATATTCTAGTCTTCAATCCGTTCAGCAGCCAGCTCCGAAGCGGAGAGTGTGGCTTTATGAGAAGGCTAATTGGGATGCGCTGAACTCCTCTTTCAGCCGTTTCAATTAAACATTGTGTTTCATACCCCATAAAAGAATTTCCATTAAACCAAAAGACCATTCCTGGTTTAATGCGACTTGCAGACACGCAGTCAGGTCTAAAGAGGAAGCATTTAGGAATTGGCGTTTAAACAAAACTGCTGATACTAAATTGCTGCGCAATCAGGCCAGAAATAGGTGCAATGCCACTGTAAAGCGCGAAAAAGTTCTCTATGAACAGCGCCTTAGACGCAGAGTTCTTGAATACCATAAGTGTAGTAAGAACTTTTGGTCGTTCGTGGTGAGAGTGAAGAATCAGACGCGATCGTCTATTCCAACTCTCGTCAAGGATGATCAGATCTTCACTCACTCGGTTGATACGGCAAACTTATTAGCCAAAATGTTTGCTGAAAACTGCTCTCTTTCTGAGAGTAGCCAACCACTACCCGTGATCGATGGTGTGTCTCATATTATGCCTGAGATGCACTTTCGAACGCGGGCTGTTGAAAGAGTGCTTGTAAACCTCAACGTAAATAAATCGGATGGCTTTTCAGCCCACGTGTTGAGAAAGTGCGCCTCAGCACTGGCTCGCCCATTGCGCAATCTTTTTAATTTATCGTTTACTTCAGGAGTTTTTCCTACTTTCTGGAAGATTGCCAATGTGCAGCCAGTTGCCAAAAAAGGTGAGGCTACGAATTCTGCCAATTACCGACCCATAGCAATCTGTTCAATGCTTTCCAAAGTTATGGAGAGCATTATAAATTTTAACTTGATGAGGTATCTGGAGAGCAACCAATTGTTCAGTGATCGCCCGTACGGTTTCCGTGCTCACCGCTCCACAGGCGATTTGAACAGCTGTGTTCACCAATTCGGTGAGAGTAATGTTGTTGCTTTGGATATCTCCAAGGCATTTGACCGAGTGTGGCATAAAGCTCTCGTGTCTAAACTGGCTGCTTATGGTGTCGGTAATACATTCACTCGATGGATATCGAATTTCCTCAGCGGCCGTTCTATTCGGGTTGTGATAGACGGCTTTGCTTCCGAAGAGCACTCCATTAATGCTGGAGTTCCGCAGGGTTCGGTCCTGTCTCCGACACTTTTTCTTATTTTCATCAATGACCTTCTGTCATTGACATCAAACCCCGTCTACTCGTTTGCTGATAACAGCAGCATTTGTCATTCATATCCATTCTCCAGGCGTCCTTCTATTCTGGAGATCATTGAAAAACGCAGAATTATGAATCACACACTCCAATCTGACCTCAATAAAATCCAAGAGTGGGGTCGAGCGAATCGGGTCGATTTTAATGCGCGTAAAACCCAATGCTGTCTGTTGACACACAAGCGTTTAGCGGGTGACCACTTTCCACCTCTAAATGTGGGTGGTGTGGATATTAATGAGTTGGAGGCTCTTGATGTTCTGGGCGTGTCAATCCAATGCGATCTTCGTTGGAACGATCACATTTTTGACGTGTCCAAAGGAGCAGCCAAGTGCTTAGGCTTTCTTAAGCGGTGTAAGAAATACTTCACTCTAACCGATCTTCGTTGTATCTACACCACCTATATCCGTCCGAAAATGGAGTACAATTCGCATATCTGGTCGGGAGCTTCGAAAACATATCTTCAGCTTCTGGTGCGTATACAAGGTCGTCGTCATTAGATTGTGGAATAGTCTCCCTGCGAATGTCTTCCCGCCCACTTACAGCGTCGAAACCTTTAAGCGAGGTGTAAACCGTCACTACTCCCTGTTTCCCCCTTCCCACTAACCTGTCATCTCTTCGGAACCCAACAAATGCTGTGCATGGATAGGGGGCATCCCCTGAGCTTGGTTTCATCTGCCATAAAAAAAAATAGAGTAAAAAATGGGCGGTAACGTATGATGGAGCCGGTGACCCACTTGTTTTCATAGAAAGGGTGACGGAGTAGCGGAAGTTTATAATATTAATGTAGACGTTTTACCGGAAACGATGTAACGAACCTTCTTCGGGCGGCGTGGAGTAGCTACTGCGCGTCCAAGGGTTCGGGTCACAATACTTTGACGACGACAATAGTTCTCTGTTGGTACCTATATGTAAACCCTCCCTGACCCCTCTAATTTCGTAACACAAGCGTTTTACTATAAATAACTTTATTTAGCGAAACCAATTTTCCATTTGTTCTTAAATTAGGACTTAAATAACGTATGGGGAGTCAAGGATGGGAGCCCTTCGGTTAACAAACCAAACGAGGAGAGAGGATTGTGGAAGATTCAGGAGGGGAGCCCGTCGGTTAACAAACCACACGGGGAGACAGGATTGTGGAGGATTCAGGAGGGGAGCCCGTCGGTTAATAAACCACACGGGGAGACAGGGTGGGTGATGAAGTTTTCAGACCTACTGGTTACACTGTAAATGATTATGCGGTTTAAACTCACTCTGCTGAAAAATCCTTCGACGGACGTCGGTTCTATATCGCAAAGAGGTCAAGGCACGGTTAGAGCTGTCCTTCGTTAAACACTTGCCACACTCCGCGCTAGGACTCGAGACGTTTGTCACTTTTTTTTTTAAGAAAAACTTGATGACACGCGAAACTCCTTGATGCGCGATGTCTAGATCACAGAAAATAGAGACCGATTCCTGTGCGTCGGTCTCTTAAATAGTCACCCGCTGGACTTCCAGCGGCGGCGGTGTGAGTAGCTTCGCCACACGGCGTCCGGCTGTCTCCCACCCGAGGAATTCCGTTATCCGTGTTCTACTCTTCCTGAGTCACAATTTACTCAGCGCGTTGTTGTTTGCGGGATTTTTCCCGTCCCTGGCTGTTGGTATCGGTAGGCTCTACTTCTTACTGCTGACGCTTGCCGCCGAAAGATGGCGCTACAACCGTCGAGGTTGTAGTCGCCGCTAAGTGTTGAGTAGTGGGGACCCACCGGTGGTGGATCCCTCCACAAGGTGACGATGTCTCGCTGTCGTTGTCTTCATCTCTTGTTTTGTGGGAACCCACCTTTGGTGACTTCCTCAAACTCTCTTCCCACTTAGGGGTGTAGGGAAATGGTGGTCCCTTGGGAGCCCAGCGCGATCACCACTCGATACTCGCCGAAGTGATATCGCAGTCTCCGTTTGGCTTTGTTGGCCGCTGCGCGTTGCTGCAGCTCCTCGCACCGGAAACTGATATTGGCGCAGATATGAGGAGGCAGCAGCTGGTGCCCTCTGGTGTTAAATCGTCCAGTCCTACGAATGACATCCCCTGGACTTGCGGTGGTACCTCGCCATTCTGCCCCAAGGTTTGCGGTGGCATCGCAGGTGTCTGATGTGTCATGCCAGAGACACTTCCCTCGATCCCGGCTGTTACTGACGAAGTCAAATTTGCTGGAGGTGTGTCCTCGGCATGGACCTCCGCATAGAGGTGGTCGTAGAACCCTACTTCGATCGGGTCGTAGAGGTACCCGAAACTGACTGGGCATTCTAGGGCCAGATCCTCTTCGCTAACTCGATGCAACGGGTGTTCGATCACCGTCTGGAGTATGAGATCGTGGCCTGGTGGTGGCGGTGTGGGAGTCGAATTCATAGTGGCCATTGGAGGGGGCGGACTTGCCTCGATGGCCCTATTTAATGCGGCATCCACCTTGAAGCCGTAACGGTCATATGGCTCTTGGCTGGCTTTGGCCCATTGCACGGCCTGGTGTGGTGCCTTCAGGTCATCCTCACGATGTGGGGCTGCCCTGTTGGTCCCCCTGAGTTGGTGACCGCGGAAGTTGGGTGTGCGGTCTCGCTGATAAGGTCCAGGAGGTCTCCTGGGTTGGATGGGATTACTGGAGAGATGGTGAAATTACCTTCCATCTGGAAGGTAATTCCTGAATACCTGGTTGCCCTGCTCGGGAAGTGTGTGCGTGACGGATACTTTCCTTCTGAATGGAAGACCGCCAGAGTCATTGTGCTCTTGAAGTCGCCTGATAGGGTCAGGTCTAATCCTAGATCCTATCGGGGGATTAGCCTTCTTCCGGTGCTTGGAAAAGTGCTGGAGAGGGTTATGGTAGAACGGCTTCATGAGTGCTTGCGTGATGACATGTGTCCTTGGCAGTTTGGTTTCAGGAGTGGTCGGTCTGTGGAGGATGCGTGGGCGTATGTGAGGGATTGTGTGAGCTCCTCTAGTGCGGAATACGTCCTGGGTGTATTCGTGGACTTCAAGGGTGCGTTTGACTACTTCAGCTGGTCTAGTATCACCAGTAGGCTACGTGAGTTGGGCTGCCGTGAGGTTGGACTGTGGGAGAGTTACTTCTCTGACAGAAAGGCCTGCGTAGCTGGAAGTAATCAGTGCGTCTGGGCTGATGTGGTCAGGGGCTGTCCGCAGGGTTCCGTCTGTGGTCCATTTATTTGGAACCTCATGATGGATCCCCTGTTGCGGCGTCTTGGTCTGTCCTGGAAGTGTTGTGCTTACGCCGACGATCTGCTTGTCCTCGTTGAGGGTCGGTCGCGTGCCGCGATTGAATCCTTGGGAGAGAGTGCCATGAGTGTTGTGTGTGAGTGGGGTGCTCAGGTGGGTGTGGACGTGGCAATGGACAAGACCGTGATAATGCTGCTCAAGGGCAGATTATCACGTAATCGACATCCAATTGTCCGTGCATCTGGTGTCTCCCTCAAGTATGAGACTGAGGTCAAGCACTTGGGGGTGACTATCGGTGAAAGCATGAACTTCCTTCCCCATCTGACACATACGCGAGAGCGTCTTGTGTGTGTGTGGTGGGTCAGGTGCGTCTGCTGCTTAGGTGTGACTGGGGTCTGAGTAGACGTGCTGTCCGTGTCCTCTATGGGGTTCTCTTTCTTGCGTGTGCAACCTTTGGTGCGTCGGTCTGGTGCGATGTGGTAACGTCTGCTGCTGGGTATCGCAAGATTCTGGCATGCCAGAGGGTTATTCTTGCTGCATGCCTGCCAGTATGCCGTACGGTCTCCACGGAGGCCTTACAGGTATTAATCGGGGTTGCCCCTCTTGACTTGGAGGTGGTCCGTCGTGCGGCCATCTTCAGATGCAGGAGGGGATTACCATTGCCGCAGCATGAATGGTTTGAGAGTGATGTGGAGAGGCTTAGTGTGACAGAGCGCAAAGCGTTCTTGAGTGAATGTGTTTCATCTAGCTGGCAAACTATATGGAACAATAGTGAAAAGGGTAGGACGACGTGTGAGTACATACGGGACGTCACATTTGCTGCAAGTCATCCTTGGTTTGGCTTCAGTCTGAGCTTGGGCTTTTTGCTAACTGGCCATGGCTCTCTTAATGCATTTTTGTTTAAGAGATGCCTCACGGCTTCAGAAGCTTGTGACTGTGGAGCTGAAATTGAGGATTGGCTGCATGTCTTGTGTGTCTGCCCATTGTACTCTGACTTTAGGGATTTGGGGGCTATGGGTATTAGTTGGACTGACCAGGGGTTCTGTGTGAGTGAGGCTCTCTCCACATCAGAGCAACTGGAATGTCTGGACCGGTTCGCCGGTAGAGTGTTCGTGGAGCGTCGTGCGAGGGTAGGTTAGCTGCCCAATTTTGTGCGTGGGTGGTCTTGTGTATGTGGCGTATGGGTTGTATGAATAGATAAGTTGTAGGTGATTGTGTGTGTGTGTTGGGTGGGGTTGGATGGCGATGTATGTGTTGGTTGTGCTGAATGAAGTGTGCATGTTATGTGTGTGCCAGCCTAACTGTCGTCCTTCGGGAGGACAGAGCTGTTGTGCTGCACTGGTGTTGCGTTCCTGGTGTCCGTCTCTCCTGGGGCCACCGGTCCCCGAGCGGTATGGAGCTCACCGGTAGTAACACCGTTACGAAGCCTGACCAGAGGTTGTCTGGTACCACGGGTTTCGGGGGGTGCTGAGGTTGGTCTCAACGCCTCACCCCGGGATCAAAGATTTTTACATCTTGTTGGGGGTCCAGCTAAATTGGGGTTAAACCCCGTCTTAGGTGCCGCTCCCTGTCTGAGTGGAAGAGGTACGGATAGGCCTCGCTCCCGCAGTGAGGAAGACATGTCCATACACATGTCTTTAGACTGTTTTCACGTTTGGTGTGGGCAGTTTCTGTCTGCACCACGTTCTATCCACAGCTGGACTTAAAAACTTTTGGGCGACCGGTCCCGGGCTGTAAGGAGCCCAACTGGTTGTAGTCTTGACTACGAAGTCTGACCAGAGGCTTTGTCTGGTACTACGGGGATCAGGAGCCCCTGTAGCGTGTTCGCTCACGCTCATCCTGGTCATTGTTGGAAGGACCCCTAGTGGGAGCATCGTGGGGGCTGTGGTTGACGCCCAAACGTACGCGGGCAGAGCTATTCTTTTATAGCTCGGTGTGGAGTTGCATTGCAACCGGGTGCCGTGACCCATAGAACGGCAGAGGTGTTAGAAAGGCCTCGACCCCTCACCAAGTGGGAGTGCTTGTCCTTTACGCAAGTACTCGAATTGGTTCCCGCGGACTGGTACTAGGTACCTATTTAAGGGGGCGTTGATTGACGCATAGACTTCAACCCCATGTGTGATGGCACACCGTGAGCTTAAGCCAGTCTTGGCAGGCGCTCACGTTAAACACCCGGAGACACTTCTGCACGGCCTCATCGTTTTTCCCTCGGTCGTGTGTGCCAGTTGGGCTGTGATAGCGGCTGATTGTTCACTGTTCGTGATATCTTCCTTTGCCTGAGTGGGCTGCGCCTCGTCGTCGAAGTCTCCTACGAGCCCGGACGTGGCCTCGGGCTCCACCCGTAGGCTGTAACCTTCGTTGGACTTCAGCACGGGATGAAACTCATCATTGTGCTCCTTGGCCGGCTGCGCTGTTGTAGTGGTTTGGCGGTTACTCATTTTGTCGCGGTCTCGGAATACCAGTGACAGGTACTCGCGTATCTGGGCTGCCCTCTCGGTGTCGGCTTGTTGATACAGCGAGTCCAGCTATAGGATGTCCGGGTCGATCGCTCGTCGATTTGCCTGTTCGGATGCTTGTTCTGTCGTTGGTGTGGTCCGAGTGTCGGGCTACTCGGTCTGGCGGGCGCTCTTTCTCCCCCCTCGGAGTCGCAAGGAGATGTGTGTGCGTCTCGATATAGCTTCACTTCGCTGATATGTGCAGTGCGTATCCGCTCTGATCCTTCCAGTTTAAGCAGTACAATGACTGGGGAGTTGAATCCAATGACGCGGTACGGCCCGTCGAATTTCGGCGCCAGTTTCGCTGTAAACTTCTCGGCTGCGTTGGACAGGAAATGTGTTTTCGCCAAAACTCGCTGGCCAATCTGTGTTTTCCAAGGTCGATGTCGTAAATTGTAGTGCCGCGCCTGGGCATGTGCGCCGCGTCGAAGGTTGCTTCGTACAATTTCAAAGATTCCCTGTAATCGTTGAGTTCGTCGATGTGGGCTCTGTTCCGGGTTGCCTGTGCCTAGTGTGTTTTCGTCGTATAATGCTCGAGGTAATCGTGGTTCTCTTCCCTGTGTGAGAAACGCTGGTGTGTACCCTGTGGACTTGGAGACTGTGGTGTTGATGGCTAGCATGATCTCTGGGAGTTGTTCGTCCCAGCGCTGTTGGATCCCTTTTGCTAACTGTGCAATGATACGTTTACCGTTTCGATTTCGCTCTCTCGGTCGGATTTTCCTGCGGCATGTATGGAGCGGTAAATTGCTGACGGATCCCCATCTTCTTTAAATATTCCTTGAAGTGGGTGCTGTTGACTTGTGGTCCGTTGTCACAAATGAGGACCTTTGGTACTCCATAGCGGCAGACAATTCGCTCACGCAGGGCTTTCTGAAGGCTCTCACTTCTCGCCTTGCGCAGAGGAACTATCTCCGTCCACTTGGAGAACTTGTCGTACATGACCAGTGCCATGGTGTGACCCTGCGGCGTGCGCGGCAGCCGTCCTATGAAGGCACATAGAATTGAGCAATGTTCCTTAGGAACCTGAGTCAGATTTTTCGAGCCGGTTGCTCTTGCGGTGGTATAATTGGCGGCAGCGGACATAACGTCTAATGTCCCTGTAGATACCAGGCCAATAATATCTGTTTGCTGCCCGTGCTACAGTTTTCCTAATTCCAGGATGTCCAGCACACGGGTCGTCATGGCTCTCTCGTAATACTCTGTTCCGCTGTGGTGATGGTACACAGAGCTTCCAGGATTCACAGTCTTATTATTTGGTTTGCCCAAGAATGTCTCGGTACAGCTGTCGGTTTTCAATAATATAATCGGCAAACTTCTTAGGATTTTCCCTGTCATTTGACACGATTGTCTTGTACCATTTACATGGTCGATGGGTTGCCTGAATTTTGAACGCTGCATCCACAGGTTCTTGCGACAATGTATAGCAACCGCATTCCACTTACTTTTGCGATATCTCAACTCGAAGTTGTATTGCTTTGTATTGCTGTAGTTCCAAGGCCTATCTAGCGACCAGACCATTTGAGCTTTCTTTTGAGGTGAGCCACTTCAGTGATGAGAGGTCGGTGAGAACGATAAACCGATAACCCTCCAAATCTGGCCGCATTTTCCTAAATGCCCCACATTATAAGAGACATTCTTTCTTCGTCGGTCAGCAGTTCCTTTCAGCTTTGTTCAGATGTCGGCTGTTGTTCTTCTTCCCATTTCCATCGTTTGTCCTTAAGAAGTGACGTAAGTGGCATTACTATTCTGGCAACTTCTGGAACATATCGAAAATTTGTTCCATGAAGCTATTCCCAGGAATCATCTGATTCATCGTACATTGGATGGCGGCTGAAGTGTCTGTCTGTCTG